>JARHVA010001285.1:2940000-3165000 GCA_037957365.1 Torreya grandis | reverse complement strand
CAGAGCTCACCTTTAAATTTTGACTTATAGTTTTCATTTATCTATCATACTCCTGAAACATATCAAGACTAGAAATAGTCCTATTTTCTAAAATTTCTTATCCAAGAGGAGTTCTACACTTGCTTCCATAAAAAGCTTCAAAAGGATCCATTTTAATTACCAAATGGTGTGTGATATTACAATCAAATTCAACTTAGTGTAAATAATCCTCCCATTTACCTTGTTGATCTATTACATACATTCTTAACATGTCTTCAATAAATTGATTTAATATTTTTATCTAAACATCTATTTCTAGGTGATAAGATGAACTAAAATTTAACATTGTACCAATATTTTTAGTCAAAGTTTTCCAAAACCTCAAATTAAATTTTTTATCTCTATCTAAAAAAATAACTACAAGTATGTCATGCAACTATACTATATCTTTCACAAACCATGAATCAAATGTAGATGCATCATCAATCAAGTTTCTAGTAGTAATTAAGTGGCTAACTTTAGTATATTTGTCTATCACAACCATATTAATATCATGTTTTATTTTAGATTTTGGAAAACCAGCTATGAAATCCAAATAAATCACATCCCACTTACCTCATAGAACATCATGAGGGCACAACAATCCTTTTGGATGGTAATGTTTAGCTTTCACATAATGATATTCCAAACATCTTGACATAAAGTTAGTAACTTCATGTTTCATTCCATGGCAATAGTATATCCTTTTCATCTCATGTGTCATCTTTGTGACACCTAGATGATAAATATAAGGTGTTTCATGCATTTCTTTTAGTAAAATATTCTTTAAGTCACTAGACTCAGGTACATAAATTCTTTTTTATGTCTAATTAAACCATTAGAATCAACAAACAAGTTATAAATTTTCTTTTCAATAGTGTCATAAGCCAAAATTACACTTAAAACTTTTCCAAAACTTATCAAAATGTTATTGTTCTAATATTTTAATTCTAAAATTATTATGTAGAATAGATAAGGTAATGATATACATGTGTCGATTGAGTGAATTAACAACATTATTATCCATACCTTTCACATATGAAAAATTCATATAAAAATTACTTACAAATCATATCCATCTATGCTATCATGCATTGAAATCATCTTGGGAAAACAAATATTCCAAGATAAAATGGTCAGACATTACCTAAAAATACTTACCTAGCAAAAAGGGTTTTCATTGCTTCAATACATGAATAATGGAAATGAGATTAAGGTCATGAGTGGTGTAATTAATCTTATGGTCCTTAAAATTCCTTGACTCATAATCCACAATTGATCATATTGGTTAAAATACCACCCAAGCCTTCTTTAGAGGCATCAGTCCATATTTCAAAAAAAATATTCAAATTTGGTATAATAAGTACATGTGCTAAAGTCAATAACTCTTTGAGATTTAGGAAATATTGTTCACATTCTAAAGTCCACACAAATTTCTTACCCTTGTGCTATAAATAAGTTATTGGGTTAGCTAGTTTAGACAAAAAATCAACAAATCTTCAATAATAATTAACTAGTCCCATAAAAATGCATACTTCATGTACATTTTTAGAAGCAAGCCATTCTTGAATAGATTTAATCTTTTCTAGATCAAAAAGAATACTAGCCTTAGATATAATATGACCAAGATAGTGGATCTTAAATTTAAATGAAGAACATTATTAGAGTTTACCAAATATATTATGTTGCCTTAGCCTTTGTAGTACTAGGCATAAATGTTGTGGAATAGATCAGTATATCATCAAGGAACACTAGGAAAACTTATCTAAAAAATCCCTTAATTCACTATTCATTAAGTTCATAAATGTAACATGTACATTAGATAAGCTAAAATTCATTACCATAAACTTGTAATGTCCATACCTAGTTCTAAAAGTATTCTTATGGATGTCTTCTTCCTTGATCCTCAGCTGGTGATACCCTAATCCCAAGTCTATCTTCAAAAATATATCTACATATTTCATTTGATCAAATAGATCATCTATGATTGGAAAAGGATAATTATTCTTAATTGTAACCTTGTTAAGTATGTGATAGTCAACACACAATCATAATGTTCTATTTTTTTCATAAAGGCCATTAGTGAAACCCAATGTGACACACTTGTCCTAATACCACCATTTTTTATGAGTTGTATCAATTGAGATTTTATCTCTTCAAAATATACTACATTCATATGATAAGGTACTTTAGATGCAGGGGCTACCCTCAGCATTACATTAATAGCAAAATAAAATTCATGTTTAGGAGGTAAACTAGGAAATTTATCAACAAAAAATATTAGAAAATTATTGTAATAATAAATATTATTTAAATGATGATTCTAATATAGGTGTCATTTCTTACATCTAAAAAACATATAATTTTAAACTCTTATGCACTAATTTATTCATCTATAAATATGATAACAACTTGTGTACTTTTAATTTCGTCAAACCTTGAACTTATATAGGATTCCACAAATCATTACAATAATATATCACTTTGATAAATAAGTCTAAATTTTCTTTATGCTACTATAACCAATCCATGCTTCAAATAATATCAAAATATCTTAGAAAGGCTAAAAAAATTAACTTGGGTCAAAAATTGCCTAAGTGTAAGTTTATACTTTGAAGACACTTACAAACTAGTACCATTTTACCTAATCTAATCTCAACATCCCAACCTTCTTTCAAATTTTGTGTATTCAACTTACAACATGTCACTAACCTAGGATCCATAAAAATATCAGTTATTCCTAAATCAAACAAAATTGAAATAGAAAAATCATTTATTTTACTTTGATTTCTATAAGAGTTGTTTGGAAATTTGTATTTTATCTATCTATAGTTTCATATACTCTATGATTAGCTAATTGGACTAGTTTCAACTTAGGGAAATCTTTTCACTAGTGGGTATCACCACATTCCCAAAATACTACAGTCCTTTGCAACGTCATTAGAATGGTATTTTCTCTACTACTAGGCACATTTTGACTACTACTTATTTTAAAATTTATAGACTTAGAAGAATTTATATTCTTTAAATTTTTATTTTTCCCTTGATTTTTTTTTGAAATAACTCATACACCTATTAAATTTGTGGTTTGAGTCAAAATTCTTAAAATTCTTAGGCAAAAGGGATATATTTTTATTTTTAAATTACTATATATTCTATTTAAAATATTTTCTAACCTTTTGATGAGCCTTATCCTTCTCTTCTACCCTATAAATAGATTTGATAATATAATTTAAAGTCTTAGGATTTGTCATATTAACATCATGTATCAATATCTCTTTCAAACCTAGCTTGAACTTAGTGACTTTAGTATTTTCATCATGCATGTATATAACATGATGCATCAAATTTAAAAACTTATTTTCATGCTTAGTCATAGTCATATTCTCTTGTTACAACAAATAAAAATTAATGATTTTGTGTTTCTTAAAGTTGGTACTAAGATACCTCTTTGTGAACTACCTTTAAAAATTAGGCTAGTTAAAAGTCATTGGTTGGTAACCTTGTAGATCACATAGATGGTTCCACTAAAGAGCTATAGCTCATATTAAGTGATAAGTAACCAATATTTTATTCACATTAGAGGATATGTAATGTAGATTAAAATAATTTTATAGGTGTAATAACCATGCATTAGTTGCATCACTGTATTCCTCACTTGAAAATATTTGTGGAGGTAACTTATTTAGTTCTTTAATGATATGATCAACCACATTAACAAATTTATTTTGAAGTTTTTATTCACCAACTTGCCTTTATTCTCTAATTAAAATTTCTCCATCTAGAACACCTTCTAGATTATTTGGCATTCATTATTTTGTGTCCAAATTACTTTGAAGTGAATTCAATGCAGTCAAAATTCCATTCAAAACAACCTCCTAATTAATGTTGGGATTGTTTCTTGCATGGCTATGGGTTTCAACATTACTATCAACATTATTGAGATATGGTTCCTCTATTTTAGGATTATTGTCCTTATGACCTTGGCCTCTTACTCTACTTGAGTTGAGATTCCTTAGGTTGTTGTCTGCTATTTCAGATCTTTTCCTTACCATCTTGTGGTGAAATAAACAACTCAACAAGAATGAACAAGAAACATTCCCCAAAGTTCCCTATAGTAGTTAACTATGCTTTGATACCAATATGTCACAACCATAATTTTTTTATATACTAAAATAATAACTGTGGCATAAAGTTTAAAGTAGATTTTAGCACAAATACATGTAATGAGATCTATAATTATGTTATAGCCAACATAGGAACTAGACCAAGTACATAACTAATCAAAAAATTCATTAGGAAGAATTTTAACCACTTAGTATTCAAATAAAAATGGGTCAGTGTGGTCATACCCACTCACTTCTATCCACATACTTTATTTTGGTCTTTCTAGTAGAGTCATTACTGACTTATGCCCTTACCTGAGTGTCTATATAGGCTTTATAATAGCCAGTACCTCATTAGGCAATTCAAAAAAGTATAAAAAACAATAAAAAAGTGAGAACAAATTTAACCAAAGAATCATCATACTAAGCTTGATTAAGAAAGATCTACCAATTCACAAGAAATAGATAAAGATCAAGGGAAAGGGGTTATTTCAAAAATTAATACAAAGCCTTAAAACACCTTTTGAATTCATAATAAAATAGAGGAATTAGGTTTCAAATTAAATACCTAAGGAAATGTGTGCAAGTTTCATGAGATGTTTCAACACTTATGATCTATTTGGGAATATCTTATATTACTATAAGGTATGGTCTAAGCACATGACAAGGCTTGCCTAAGAATCTTAGTTTATTTATCACATTGGCTAAAGGTTATATTTTTCATTTATAATAATTACTATTATGAATATCATATGATTTCAAGGGACTCAATACCAATTAATAGTTCCATGGACTAAGTATACTTATACTAATTTTTCCTTTTAATATCATGCTTAAAAAATTGAACCTTTTATCTTAGATTTATGACCTCAGCCTAAGCATATATTTTTTACTTTAATATTAGATTAGAAATTACTTTTTCTTATGTTCCATATCAAAATTATTAATACCAAACTAAATAATATAACTCCATTAAACTTCTTTTATCATATAAGGAACATGGAACAATTGATCCTCTATCAAACTATTCCTTAGTTAGGAATAACCATTTACTTTTTAAAACATTCAATGACTTATCTAATTTTCCAATTTACTTATAACATATGTATAATATTTATATAATCTTATTTTTAATTCAATTCCAATAAGTTATGAGGAGTTTTTCTAAAAAAATATGTTGTTCTTCAATAGTGTTTTATTTATTTCAAAGAGAAATGTTTGTCTCCTAATAAACTTTAGAATATTTATACAACTTAAATTACTATAATCCTTCTATTTTAACCCTTAATATATATTATGAAAATAATTATAACCTCATGTATAAATCTTAGGATGGTTATAGTTTCTTTAATTCACCATATTATAATCACAAGGATTTTATCTTATTTATCCTTATAAATTATTATCTTAATATCTTCCTTGGAAGTTTCAAACAAACTGTCATTAATTAAATCAACTATCATTGAAGTTTTATAAATATTAAGGTAATTTAAAAATTTGTTATTAACATAATAATTTATTATAATTCTTAATGCAAATTATCTTGTTTAATAAATAACATCACTTAGTTTCTATAAACATAATATTAATTCCATAATAAGTATTCAAGATCAAATTAAATTTATAGTTTTGTTTTCAAATGAATTTATAACATACCAAAATTAAGTTCCAATTCTCATACACTCATTTTCATTAAAATAATCATGTAAAATCACAAGTAACATTTTACAACTTGGTTCCAAAAATACAATTTATAACCTCAAATAACTAGTTAGTTCAATACCATGAACCTAGTAATCAACAATTAAAGATATGAATACTGGTTCAGGTTATAATTTATATAAATAACAAATGAAACATTATAATCAGAACTCCAAAAATTTATAATATTTAAGATAAAACTACTTATTCCAAAATAAGAGACTAACTGAAAGTACATGTTACAATCACATAACTATGTTCATACTATCAAATGTCTTAATGAATTGATGGAATTTTATATATAAATAATAATGTAAAGAATACAAGGATATTAAAATGATAAAATATAATCATAACTATAGACCAATCTTACATGTTTTATTTGAATATAAAATATAAATATTACATTACTTTTATCAAATAAAATTATAATGAAATACAATTATAATGAATAAAATTGATTATATAAACACTATAGTTCATCTGTAGCCAATTATCACAACTCAAGATAAAAAATAATAATTGTATTAACACTCTTTCACATGCAAAACAATGAATCCAAACCTGCCTTTCTAGTCCCAAATAAGACCAACTATAAGTGGCCCTAGACCACCCCAACACTCAGTTAGATATAGATCAGGGCAACAGAGAAATGGTGGAGGAAGGAAAAATCAAATGTACTGAGCTTGGCAATAATAAAACAATAAAATAATAGATATAAAATCAACCACATAAGTCCATCTCACTAAGATCCATTAAATTGGTACATGATTATTAATTCAATTCATTTTCGTAAGCTTTTTAATTTATAAGCCATATTCTATTTAAAGAAAATAACATGTCTAGTAAATCTTATGGCATGCATTTATCATGTAGTTATCCTCAAATACCTTTTTAATAGATATTAATGAGTTAAAAATAAATAATCATAAAAGACAACTTTAGCTAACTAAAAATGATAAGTTAAAACCTTACGTAAATTTATGAGTCAAATTTTGATTGATATAGACTTCACCAAAAATAAACAAAGATTATACCATTATTAAACAACTATAATAATGTAAATTAAAATATAAAAATACATATAATCAATTGATCACAAATTTTCAAATTTAAGTCAACTCATAATAATTGAAATGAACTCCAACATCATTACCATAATCATAAAATAATATAAATGAAAATTTATCAACCTGAGTCAACTAATAATGATAAATCATTAAATAGAATTATGTCAAACATAATCATGCAAGCAAATATAAGAGTAAAATATTATTTTTCCAAAAATCCTAGTGTTTATTTTGAACCCCTGGAGGTTCAATAACATCATTACCCCTAAACCATGGATGCAGGTTAATCATACTTAGAAGGCTTCAATTATATACAAATATCATTTCCCGATATCTGAGTAACCCAATTGGGGTTTAAAAATATAAAACAAATTTATAAACTTTATGTAGATAAAATAACACACAACCATAACCCTAGTTAAACATCATGATAATAATAATAAACCCCAATAACAACAAAAAATTTGAAAAATATATAATAAACATATATGCATAGTTTATATAACCCCTACAACCATGGCTAAGTTGTAAAATGGTCATCATGTAACAATACTATAAATAAAATCCATCAAACCAATTATGGTTTTTAACTATAAACATGATTATGCAGGCAAGAATACAAATGCCAATGTTTATGGTTATAAACAATAACTAGTTCATCATTTAAAACCATTAAGAATATAAACTCATAAATTTAAAAACATAACTTACCTGGACTCTTAAAATTGACCATATAATAAGACTTTCTTCTTTTCCAGTCGTCCAGATTGATATTCTAAAACATGCATCCAAAATCCACATGTTTCCAAGAAAATGAGTCAAACCCAATAGCCAAAATGAACCCCAAGAAAATCTAATAAATTATTACATGGATGATAAGTTTCATGAATTAACTATAGTTCAATCCTAAGAAAATCTCATGCACTAATTTCATGTTTATCTACCTTGGTTTCCATGCTCAAGATTTTGGTAGAGTTTTCCCAAAGTGCAGGCTTCTCCAACCAGCCAAAATGACCAAATGAAAACCTAAAACTCATTTTTTAAGTGTCTTTACCAAATAAATTAATGAAATGAGCCAATTCCATGGCCCTAAATACAAATGGTAAACCAAATTATTAACACTAATTCTAAGTCCAAAGGTGGTTGTGGCCCCAAACATACCTAAGACCAAATACAACTCATATATTGGTTATATAAATAATGAATGCCAAAACACAACACAATAAATGAATTCCCTTGATAAAACTTTGACCAAATGAAACATATTTTCCATGCCTTCAATTAAGCCAATAGTTGATGAAATTCATAAAAACAAACCAGACTAAGAAAACTAATAAATAGAATAAAGAATTAAACATATAATTAATTTAACTATGAATGCTAGAACAATTGTAATGTCAATTTCAAAAAGTTATTAAGTATAATAAACATAATAGACATCATGACTAAAAATGACAATATAAAGTAGCTAAAACTATCACAAGACCAACACAACTTGGTAAAGTTGACAAGTATAAAATTTGAAAATAATTATAAAAGTAACAATTGAATGAAGGTCAAAACCAACTATAAATCAATCAAAAAACTATAAACACTAAGTAATTTAATTAAGAAAACAAAATTACTAAATCAACATTACCATCAAGCTCATATTTTATAATATATTTTATTATTTTGGTTAATCCATGTTATTTCTACAGTTTTTTCCATTGCCTAGGTCTAAACACAACCTATCTCAAGTACCTATCCCTACAATCAATAAATAGACCATAAAAAATATCTAGACATCTAAATGTAATAATAACATTTAAATAACACATCTAAATTGAATAATAAATTTGTACTCATGAAGCATAAATATCCAATATTGTAATGAAAATTTTATCAATAACTATCTCAATAATAACAATAAAATGTATTAACATAGATTAGAGAACTTTAACACCATAATAAAATAAACAAAATATGTCTTGAATAGTTCACAACTAACTAAATCAATAACTTGAAATAAATGTGTTAAATAGAGTCATGAAATCTTAAATAATAATATATTTTATAATTTACAATACATGATTTTTTTAATTTGATAGGTAAAATAAATCTAGTTTTACAAGACTCTAGTAACCATAAGTTTAATACAATATAAGACCCATAGTCAAATAACAAAGTCCCATGGGATATAAAATAGAAGTCCTTTAGAAAAAAATATGCCTACCAATAATAAATATGGACTAATAAAAAATATAAAAATAAAAATAACCCAAGAAAGAACCTTAGACCTCCTCTGAATTGGATTTCTCCTTCGAAGAAACTTGATTTGTTTCCTTGGTATTCATTAGTAACAATTATTGGTTAGTTCTTCCCTAGGTTAATTTTTAAGGTCCTTATATAAGATCCTATTTTGACTTCATCTAGTGGATTATGATTTTCCTTTTGGCCTTCAGATAAGGATGAGTGTTTTTAATATGTTCTTGCTCCATCCCAACCTTACTTCTTTTCTCTAGTTGAAGGAATTTTATATCCTTTCCCTTATCCAATTCCTTCTTAATCTTGATAATTTCACCTTTAATGTCATTCTAATATTTTTTGAGAGAGGTCATGTCCCTCCCAATACCTTCCAATTTATCCATAAATATGCCTAGTTTCCTACTATGTTCAGTGTTGGTATATACCATTATACTAATTTTTTTGCTCCCATGGTCATCCTCCTCTTTCTAGGGAATGGCAATAAATATATTATTTTTTCTTATAAAGGTATGGGAATATTTATTAGGTCAATTTAAAGGAGATGGGATGGAAAAGGGGGAGAAGGGTTTAGGGAAGGTGTGGGTAGGGAACCCTTCCTCTTGTTAGGTTGTGGAGCTAAAAGCTTCACTGATGCAAACAGAGGAGGAGGTTTCAGAAAGGTTGCTGAGTGTTTTAGATGCCGACGTTGGTTAGGCCAACCAACATCGATAAGATCAGACAAGAAGGAAACCAACATCAATCAAAAGTTGGCTGGCATCGGCACCCCCCAGGCAGACAAGGACTGACGTCGATCACCTGTGTGGTTCGAGCTGCGAATGTTACAGGCAGTTAGCTAGCGAACCAAGTGTTTGCATGTTAAGAGCCAAATTTAGACTAGAAGCTGTGGATCTAATTATTGTAATTAGGTGTCTAATTATTTTTTGCATGAGATCTATTTAAGAGACTCATTGGTTATATTTTAAAATGTGCTAGAGAGTAAGAGAGCAATAATATAAGCTTCTTCAGAGAGAAGAGAGCAGTGGTGTGTTCCTCCTAGTGCCACAGTACCACGTGTGGGTGCTGGATTGGAGAATCAACAAGGTTATTCATGTATATATGATCTTGGTCATCAGGTGAGCATGGCTACTTTAGGAGATCTACATGGTAAGTAAGATCATTGATCTACAGGTATATGTGTGTGCAAGGTCAAGGTTCACAAGTGTGCAAAACCAGATTGATTTGCAGTGTGCAAGATCAGATAGGATAGCAACACAACAGGGAGTAGAATCAGGTGGGATCTACTTGGAGTACAGTGTGTACTCAAAAAGAGAGCAAAGAGGAAGGCAAGGAAGATATTTCCATAAGTAAGATCAGATTGAGGTGCAGGTTGTTGCAGGTTCAGGGGAGATCTACTTGAAGTATGTTTGTGTACTTGTGGAGTGCATGGAGCACAGGTGTACTGGTAGTAGTGGATACTGGCTAGTTGGAGGTGAACACCAACTCTATGTTTGAGTTGGGTGTTGGGACCTAAGAGAGAGAGCTTTGAGGGAAGATTTATTGTTTATGCCCTAGAGGTGTGGGAGCCCTAGAGGTGTGTAAGGAAGAAGAACTGTGGCAACCTTCTTTGTTGTATTTCCTTCTGGAAGAGTTTTAATACAAGTTGTGTATTGTCTCTCATATCATGTGTTATTTTTGAATTCTAGTTACTTGTGTATTCTGGTTAATTTTTGCATATTAAGTTGCTTGGTAATCAATTGTGTGCTTCTGTTATATTTATCCCAACACGTGGTATCAGAGCTAAGGTTGCAGGGAGAGGTTTTGTGTTTGGTTATAGGTCACTCTTAGGGGTTTCTATTGAGTGAGAGTAGAGCAATGGCAGAATAAAGTAAGCTAAGAATGGAGGAGTTGAAAATCACAGATGGTCACTTACGGTCCTATGGAAAGAAAGAGCAGGTAAAAGAATATTATTAGTTGGCAGCAAATCAACATGAAGGAATTGAAGATGCAGATGTTGCAGGTGTTGTTGCACAGGTTGCTCTGGGAGGTTTCTTAGATAAAGTTGAATCTTGGTTAAAAGATTATATTGCCTCTTTCCATGCAGCCCTAGGGAGAGGAGCTGGTGAGCCTTGTCAGATTATTGGCAAAGGGGAAGTGAAGTTGAAATTGTAGGTGGCCAACACATGGGTGTTGAAGGAGGTCATGCAGGTCCCAGGCTTGGAGATGTGGCTAATTTCCTCAAGAAATTTGGGTGATGAGAGATGCACAAGAACTCTCACAATGGATGCACTTGAATTAGCTGGTGGTAAGAAAATAGGTACTCTTTATCTACTTGTTTATATTACTGATTCTTCTTCTATTGTAGAGACGTGGCTTTGTAGGCTTGGTCACATGAGCAAGAAGGAAATGCATGTTCTTAAGCAGAAGACTGATATATTTAACAAGCTTAAGAACTGGAAAGCCTTGGTGTTTATGGAGGAGATGGTGGACAGAGACCAATGGATGGGGCTAGATATTTCTGTGCAAGGCAGTTTGGACATGGGATTGATTCAAAGGAGCTCAAGGGTAAAAAGTCATCACTCATAGGTGAACACAGGTACCGGCATTGGCAAGAGGACTGACATTGGTAGTAGGTAAGATGACAACAGTCAGGAGGACTGACATCAGTAGCAGGGGACACCGATGTCAGCAGGGTTAGTAGTTAGGACAGGTGCATGGAACTAACGTCAGTTGGATGCAGACTGTGTGGTGACTGAGGTTGGCCACTGTAACAGATTTTGGGTAGAAAAAAATCTATCAAGGAGTCTCAAACGCCCATATGGAGGATTGAAGGTGGTAAGTAAGCCTCAAATTCATTGTTCCTCTTCTTTATACTAGTTGATGACTACAGAGCAAGAAGGATCTAGGAAACAGTGGGAGCATGGTAGGAATATGATGCAGAACCAAGCGGAGATTTGGTATGGTTGCCAGCTGGTATGAAAGCATAGATACAAATGGATACCTTAGTTGAAGAATAGAGAGAATGGACACGTGAGATGGAAGAATAGGTCATATGGTCTTGAGGAAGCTGTAGGATAGTGGTACAGGTTTTGATAGGGGGATGACAAAGCATGGCTTTAGTCAATGTCAGGGTAACTACTGTGGTTTGTCTTACCAGGGGGATGATGTTCATGACATTATCCTATTACTATATGTGGATGGTATGTTTGCTATCAGGGTTGTACATACAGGGTTTTGCTGAGCTAAGGGTAAGATTAGTTCAGTGGTTTTCTATGAAGAATTTGGAGCAGCAAAATTCTTTGGCATGGGAGACATGGGAGATCATAGGTTGATTTTGTCTCAAGTGGGAGCTGATGTGAATCAGGTGTTGGTGAGGTTCATTACACAAGATGCAGAGCCAGAGCACACTAAGGGCTAGACAGTTCAGTGTCTGAAATCACATGAGGTCTGGTATAGACTTGCGTTTTCCCAAGCAGTGGGAGCTGTTAGAGAGTTAGGAGCCAATTCAGGGAAGTGGGCTCTCAGGGATGAGAGAGGGACCAGTAGTAGGGATTCATGCTATGTAGGGTTAGGACATCACTACATGGGTTTGTAGGTTTGAATGTGGTAGGGTACTCAGATGACAGGAGGTGCACCACAGGTTGTGTGGTGGGTGGTCTTCAAGATTGATCTTAAAGAGGGATATAAGCTAGGAAATAAATTAGATGGGGTACAGGTATAGGTACAGTGCAACTGTTTATCTCCAAGTGGGAGATTGTTAGGTTGTGGAGCTAAAAGCTTCACTGATGTAAATAGAGGAGGAGGTTTTAGGAAGGTTTTTGAGTGTTACAGACACTGATGTCGGTCAGGCCAACCAACGTTGGTAGGATCAGACAAGAAGGCAACTGATGTTGGTCAGAAGTTAGCCAATGTTGGCACCCCCCAGGTAGATAGGGACTGACATCAGTCACCTATGTGGTTCGAGCTATGAATATTATGGGTAGTTAGCTAGTGAACCAAGTGTTTGCATGTCAAGAGCCAAATTTAGACTAGAAGTTGTGGATCTAATTATTGTAATTAGGTGTCTAATTATTGTTTGCATGAGATCTATTTCAGAGACTCATTGGTTGTATTGTAAAAGTGTGTTAGAGAGTAAGAGAGAAATAATATAAGCTTCTTTAGAGAGAAGAGAGCAGTGGTGTGTTCCTCCTAGTGCCACAGTACCAAGTGTGGGTGTTGGATTGGAGAATCAGCAGGGTTCTTCATGTATGTATGATCTTGGTCATCCGGTGAGCATGGCTACTTTAGGAGATCTACATGGTAAGTAAGATCATTGATCTGTAGGTATATGTGTGTGCAAGGTCAAGGTTCATAGGTGTGTAGAACTAGATTGATTTACAGGTGTGAAAGATCAAATAGGACAGCAACACAACAGGGAGCAGAATCAGGTGGGATCTACTTGGAGTACAGTGTGTACTCAGAAAGAGAGCAAAGAGGAAGGCAAGGAAGATCCTTCCATAAGTAAGATCAGATTGAGGTGTAGGTTGTTGCAGGTTTAGGGGAGATCTACTTGAAGTACATTTGTGTACTTGTGGAGTGTGTGGAACACTTGTGGAGTGTGTGGAACACAGGTGTACTGGCAGTAGTGGATACTGGCTAGTTGGAGGTGAACACCAACTCTATGTTTGAGTTCGGTGTTGGGACCTAAGAGAGATATTTGAGGGAAGATTTACTGTTTATGCCCTATAGGTGTGGGAGCCCTAGAGGTGTGTAAGGAAGAAGAACTGTGGCAGCCTTCTTTGTTATATTTCCTTTTGGAAGAGTTTTAATACAAGTTGTGTATTGTCTCTCATATCATGTGTTATTTCTAAATTTTATTTACTTGTGTATTCTAGTTAATTTCTGCATATTAAGTTGCTTGGTAATCAATTGTGTGCTTCCATTATATTTATCCCAACACCTCTTTCTCTGGTAGGCTAGATTCATTCTTGTAAGGTTCTTTAGTTATGGTGTCTTCGAGAGGGGTGTCATTAGTAGGGGTGTCTTCATTTGAGAAGTATTTAATCAGGGGGATAATATTCTTGCATATTGTTTAACCATGTTTAACAAGTATAAGGATGAATCCATGGTGGATTATTTCATTTTTATCACTAACTTAATCGGATAGGATTTTCATTCTAAGGAATTTAAAAATTAGAATGATAGACTTATTTTATGCCTGTAAAAGTGATTAAGAAGTAAAAAATAGTGGGAGAAATTAAACATATACTTACATTTTAGGGTTAAGTATTTAATTATTTATAAACATATCTCCAACCACTATCAGGGAAGATTCTACCATGGAAACCCTTCTTGTATATCTTTAGCATGACATCCATTCAAAAAAATTCTACATCAGCTCTAGTATGCAACTCCTATATTTGTAAGTTGTTTCCACCTCACAAGACATCCCAATAACTTATTTAATAATTTCTTCACTCACTCTAATTTTCACACCCATCATCCTAACTATCTATTTATTCCATTCAAGAATATATTCCTTTGAGAGATCCCCATCATGTCCTTTAATGCTCATCATAAATTCACCAAGGCCCCTTTACATAATTTATTTCATACCCTTTTCTTCCCCTAAACCTTATCACACAAAATAAGATATAGGTAGTTCTGGACACCCTCAATTTGAGTTTGAATACTATTTATCCTTTTTTGAATATGATAATGGATAATTATGGGATTAACCTACAACTACCAAGATTTAAATATGCTATTAATGTACTAGATGAAATATCAAAAGTCTTTGATATGCCAATGGTGATAGTAAAATGGGATGAGACTCTACATACACAAATTTAATGTTCATGTGATTGGCTCATGGAACAATTATACTTGTCCATACCATCATTTTAATAATATTTAAGAGTTGGGATAGGATGGAGTTGGCACCATTCCACATGGCCATCCTATCAATTCCAACCCCATACTTGGCTAAGCAATAAATGAATGTGTTACCTTAAATATAGATGTGGATGATAGAGGTCTCACCAAAGGTATAAATAATAAAATGGGAATTATTGATTATGGATTTAATGGTGTGCAAGGGGAGATTTTATAGTATAAAGTGTTTAGGATATTGATGGAGTCACCCTCAATAGCTAACT
Organism: Torreya grandis; assembly: GCA_037957365.1. NCBI lineage: Eukaryota > Viridiplantae > Streptophyta > Pinopsida > Cupressales > Taxaceae > Torreya > Torreya grandis. The sequence goes on along the minus strand of JARHVA010001285.1, from coordinate 3,149,745 downwards.
TAGGGATGCATGAATGAGAATCAGGTTGGATACCTCATAGGGCTTCCATAGCTTCAATAACATGGTTATTTTGATGGTCTATCATAGGTATAAATAAACTTCCCTTCATGATCTCTAATAACACCACCCTTGACATTTCCCAATTTGACTTTAGAGGATCCATCAAAGTTGAGTTTCATCTACCTAGTTGGGGCGGGGAGGGGGGGGGAGGTGTGGCCACTTTATTAAGTTTATCAATGCCATAGACTTAGGAATTTAATTTGGGAAATATTCCAATAATGAAAAAGGGTAGAATTAATATAAGAGTAGTTGGCCTTGTCTTTGGGAAGAAAAGCTTACTAATTCTTTGAGATCGAGGAACATAGATGCCAAAAAATATAGCCCATATAAGAAGTTCTATTTGAAAAAACACGATCATTTATCACTTTATAAATGTCCCAAAGGAAGTATGGTGGAGTAAGGTACCATAATAATTTTAGGGAAGGTAGACCCCATGGCGATTTCCATTGAATGGCTAGATCATGAAGATAATTGGGCCATACCTAGGAAATAAGGAAGCATTAAAGTAGAAGATATAGAATGGATGAGATAAAGGTGTATTCCAAGAATAGATGATTAAGATACTCTTTAGAAGATTGGTAGAGGGCATAAAAATTTGGGATGTTCATTCTCTACTTGACTAGATTATTGTTTATGCTTGACTATATATCATAGGTGCCTAGAGTGTTCAAGAACACTTCTTATTTTAAAATTATAGGAATTTAGTGCATGAGTTACATGTTGTGATAATCCTATTATATGTTGATGAAATAGAGGCAAAGAAAGTGGATTGTTTCACAATACTCATAATGTTTTATGGTTGGGAGACACCATGGCCAAATGTAAGTCTATAAAAATTATGAAGTATGTTATACTATAGTGAATTATGATCAATAACTAGTTTAAATAATAATCTATGATGGGTATTTATAATGAAAATTAAGCTAGAGTGATCTAGTTTAAAAAAAGATCAAAAGTAAAGATAAGCCAAAGAAGAGGTGTTATTGATATTCATTCTAAATATCATGATAGAGTTCAAATATCATCTAGGCATGTACTTAACCAATGTATGACATGAAGTAGCACAATATCAAATCCTATTAGACATTAGACAAACATCTAAAGATGGTGTGAAATAATGTAAATAAGAATCTAGTTCACTTTAAATATTTACCTCCCCAGTGAAGGGTTTCCCTCAGAATTATCACAAAATATATAGAATCTTAACCAAATTATTACTAATATGCATATCCCCTTGGTTCAAAAATATGACCATTTCATCTAGAGAGTAGAAGATAGTAGAGAGTGCATGGTGTCCATGGGTCATACCATTGAACTTAATGTGGATAACAATTGGGAACACTGGAAAAACTCTAGGTAAAGCATCTGACCCCCAATATCAAATTTATATTTTGGATTATGGTAAAAAATAAAATTTTGACTATCGATAACCTCACCAAAATAAGACTTATCATCCCCACTAGATGCTCAAATTTCAAAAAGGTGGAAGAATCCACTCAATATCTATTTTTGGAATGCCCTTTTAGCCTAAATTTATTTAATGGGATTCTTTATCATTTCAGCTTAACTTGGGTCAAGTTGAACAACATAGTAGATATCATCTTATAATGGAATCCCCCATGGAATATACCATATTTGTCTTTCCTTTGGCATCTTGCACTTCCCCACTAGTTTTGGTGCATCTAAACAGCTCGTAATGATAGTTTGTTTCTAAATAAAAGACATCAGTGGAAGAATGTATTTTCTAGACTTTGTCAAGCCATATATAAAAATTAGAAGCATTTTCCTCCCAAGGACAAGGATCCTACCCCCCTTCTTCATATCTCATCCATAAAAACTAGGATCTATAATAAGTCATCAACTCTTCTTTAAAAGACATCATACGCAAGCAAACCAAATGGAATGCCCCCCTGATGGGGTGGATAAAATTGAATTTTGATGCATCCTCTAAAGGTAACCCTAACCTAGCTATCAAAAGGGGAATTATAATAAATTCAAATGGTAAACTTTTGGTGGCATATGCAAGGCCCATGGGTAAATGTACTAATCATCTAGCTGAAGCTAAAGTTACTCTTTATGGTATTAAATTTACATAGATCCTTAATTAGAGTAGAGTCATAGTAGAGGGAGATTAACTTAATATTATTAATGCCTTAGAATAAAAAAACTCTTCTTCTCATAATATTAAGGACCTAGTCAAATATGTGAAGTATATCCTTCACATTTTTCCTTAATTTAAACTCATCCATACTTAGAATTAAGGTAATGGAGTGGAAGAAAATTTGGTTATCACTAGAGTACAACTCCAAGGTTTAACTATATATCATAATGAAGGGAACATCCTACCTATGACGCTTAGTGTCATCTATTCTGAAGGTACACATTCTACTTAAATCCATCATGTCTTTACACTTGTGGTTTTTCACTTTGAAGGGCCTAATCATGGCATTTTAGTCATAAATTCATTTCAAGGCAAGGGAATGCAATTATGATTGGAAGGATTCAGAGGGCATCCCTCATATCACAAGCTCTAGTTATTTTTATATAATCCAAAACCCTCAACCTGTTCCCTCTAGCCTTATAACTCCTATGAACATGGGTGGTGATAGAGACTGAATGGAGCCAACATCTTGTAAAGAGGGTAATGAAAATAAAAGGGTGTGGAAAAAGCTCAAGAAAGGTGGGATAATAGAGTATATGGAGTGTATCACTAAGCATAATCCTCTAGTGGTAAGATATTTCATTATTGCTTGGTTGAAAAGGAAACTTTTGATGAGGGGGATTTCCATTAATGTTTCTGAGGAGTTTATAGAAGAATTCATGGGTATGGCTTTCATAGGCACAAAACAATAAAAGGATCAATAAAATAAATATGAGTCACTAAAATGATATTTTTTAACCAATGAATTTGTGAAAATAGAGAAAAAGGGATTTCCCCATGCTGACCTACCCAAATATTGGCCCAAAGTTTGATTATAGGTCATAAGGTACATAACCCTAGAAGGTAAATACACCTTGATATTTTTGAGCCATTTCATGTTGCTCAATCATTTCATTAATTTTAAGATCTACCTTCCCTATTTTCTCCTAAAATCCCTATAAATCATAGTCCTCTACCAGGTTAATGTAGCTAACCTAATCTTGCATCAAGGCCTAATCTTTATGATGGTGAAACATGACCATACCTCGATTGGCAAAACATTCCCCCTAAAGGATCCTCTATTGAGGAAGACTCCCTAGAGATCCCTCTAGATGGGGATCCCTTTGAGAGCTCATTGCACACCACTAAACTTTCTCCTTGTATCATCTTTCCACATTCCTCTCCAGATGACCTTCCCTTGAAAATGATTTTCATCCCTAAACCTAAACCCATCACCATTATCTCTCCCTCCACCTATTATCATAAAGGTAAGGCCATTGTAATAAAGGAGCATGAGAAAAACAAAGTAATGTTGAAAAATTTCAACATAAAGGTCCAGTAAGTGGGTTTTAGTTAAGAAAAATTGATCTAAGATTGGAACAAGCTTCACCAAGTGGAAGAGGCCATGACCCATGTATTGGTGTAGTCTACCCTACCCCATCCCATTTCCTTAGTTTTTAAATCCCCTAAGGACCCCAAATTCCCAAGAGGGTCCCCCTAGTGTCCCTTCCCCTAGGTGAAAGGAAGGAAGCACTCGAGGATGATTCTCCCTAGTGAACAAGCTAAGGGTCCTAAGAATTAGACCAAAGCCAAAGCCTCGAAAGACAAGACCAAATTCCCACCAAATTAAAATTCTACTATAGAGGATACCCAATAGAGTCCCCCAAATTAACATATTTTTTGTGTTTTCTCTTATTTTTTATGTTTAGAGTTTTGATGTTTATTCATTTGGCTATGTAAGGCTTGGATAAAACTCTTTATTTTACATGTGTGGTTTTAGTTCCTTATAAAACCTAGGTTTACCTTATCTAATAAAAAATTTAAATATTTACCCATTCAAGCAAATAACATTATCCCAAATGTAAGAAAGAGTAAGCAAATGAAATGAACCTAAATTTTTTAATTAACCTAGCATTAGCATATGTTAACATCTCTACATTCAAAATGTATAGATCAATAATTCATAAGAACTCATCAAATCTATAAATTAGAACAAACAAATGAGAGAAAAGATAGGATAAAAAAAAGATAAGAAAATCTAGACAAACTTTATAGGATTCCTTGATTGTATTGATAGCTCAAAAGTTACAATTAGATCTTGGATCTAAGAAATCCTCCCTTTTTACAATTGATAATCCTCCTTTTATAAGATTCAAGGAATCATGTCAATTAGTTATACCTAATTATATAAGTACAAGTGTTAGGACAACTATCCTTTTCATAAATGTTCTAGAATACACTAAACTTTCCCTAATAGACTGACCTATAGGCAATGTGCTCTTTACAAAATAATATTCTTTTTAAAAACTATACAAGATTAATTTAAAAAAATTACTATCTTAACTAGCTTGGAGACCCTTATGCTATTGTAGTCTTTTGTTTTCCTTGAAGGATCTCCATTCTATAATGTTGCTCATTGATAAGTTATATATCAATGATAGATCTCATGAAAAAATATTTTTCATGATCTTCCAAGCCCTTGAGATCTTTTTCATCCCTTTCCAAATCTTTATTTATGCCCCTATCATTACCCATGTTATCCTCTGATGATAAAAGTGAGCTCATGACCTTCTTATTATGAGCCCTTATTTTGCCTTATCCTTGGTTCCTTACTTCTTGCATGAATTAAGTAGTTTTATGATTTAACTCCCCATTAGTTATTAGACCCGAAGGAATAAGTGTGGTAGGCTCTTTGATAAAGCTATCCAAAATGTTCAAAATTTTATCTTCTTTCTATTTGAGGTCCTTAGAGATGTCCTCCATTTATTTGGACTAGCTGCTCAGGCTTTTGATCTTATTAATTAATATGGACATAACCATATCATGTGGGCTAGGCTAACTATCCTTAATTTAAAGATTTAATTTTTATTTAAGACCTTGATCAAATACTTTACTTGGTATATATAAGCCTACCATTGGCTAGCTTCACCTATACCCTTAGTGCTTTACTTATTTATTGCATCCTATTTGGTATTTACTGACTTTAAAGAACTGAATACATTAGTCATGGTGTCTTCAAATTTCATGAAATTGTCTTATTAAATTGAAAATATGGCTTGTTATTTTAGGTTCTTATTCTACTATAGGATTCCATTTATCATTATGTATAATTAATCTAACTGAGCCTAAGACACTTCAAGGATATTCTCTTCAAACATTGTATCTTCACCAGGCCTATGTCTTCCAACTAGAGTCAATCCCACAAAAGGTTCCACTTTTTGGAAAGTGAATTCCTCTCCACCAATCATGGATTTCTTCTCAATTACCCTCTACAAAGTGGTTAGGTTAAATTTGACACCAACTAAAGATTATATCAATTTGAGATGTGGGATATCCACTTATGTTCCACTTGACTCTCCTATAGTAGTCATTCTTTTCTCATCCTCCTTATGCAACACAACTATCCATTATTTGGCTTCCTCATGCCCTAGAATATTGGTTTATTGCACCAATGCCAAAGGATGGTACATGTTAGGTACCTTTTGTAATTTTCCATAGATGAACCATTCATAAATGGTTGGTCCCTAAATTAATTTTTCCTTGCTAAAGAGATTAACTTCACTCAAAGGGTGAGAGAAGGCTATCTTGGGATTCTTATCCTTTACTGGGATAATAGATAATTTAGATTTTATTTTGGGGGAATCTATAAGAACTAGGTCTAATACTTCCTTCCTATTTTCTAATTTAGATAACTATACTTATTCATACTCAAACTCATAGGCTGATGATAGTAGTTTTAGATCATCTTTAATTGTTTCACCAGGGTATAGATATACCATAGGTATTTCCTCCACTATTGATCCCTATTCCTCTACTTGAGTTAGGGAAGATACAATCTCATTAGGTCTTCTTTCCTTTGGACTTTTTTTAAGTTATACCTCAAGGATAGATTAAGTATGTAATTAGGATGGTGGAGGTCTAGAAGGTGCACCACTCAATAAATGATACTACCTTAGTCCTAATTACCATTATCATCATCCCCTTTTTCATCTCTAATTTTTTTACTCTAGTTTGATGTTGTGTGTTTTCAACCTGAAGGTGACCTTAGAGAAAGAAAAGTCCTTTTGTATATATGGAGTTAAAATCACTAGCTTGATGATAATATAGTACATTGATTCCCTTGACTTTCAAGTGTTCTTCAACCTTTCCTTATGGATCCCACTACCTTAGATCATCCACTTGGAGATTGAAAGAGGTCCTATGTTTGGAAGTAGATTCTATGTTGTCTCATTGTGAAAAAATGGTCCTTTTAATGTTTAAGGGGAAGCTATGAAGTAGTCCTTTCCTCTTGATTTTTCACAAACCATATATTTCATTGCATAATTGGTAAGCTACATCTTATTTAGCTAACTGGTTTGGCACATGGACTAGTAATCTAAGGGGAGTGCACTAAGCTCCCTTATCCCTAATGATTTTGCAATCTAGGTAAAACCAGATGTCTCCCATGGCCTCAAGTGACTTTTTAGTCAAGGTGCTGACTCTTGGAATTGGAATCCCAATTATGGCCTTAGATAGGGTTGGATAAACATAGTCACATATAAATTGGATGTGGTCCCTATATTTAAATATGTGTAATTTTGAATAGTATTTGGAGACTATCTATGTCCCATTAGGTGACCATTCTCTTAGGATAGGGATATTTATGGTAGTAAGCAAGGCATATAAGAGGTATGACATCATGTAAAACTAGTTCCTAATTTTATTTTTAACTACAAAGATCTACATAATCAAATAAGTGTTTACCACTTCGCCAATAGGAGGGGTGAGTTATTTCTCAACCATAAAATAGACCAAGGGTACCCAAATCTTGTCCACATATGTGGTGGTTGGATTCCCACATATTTTATTCATCAAAGTCATGATCATTCTGATCCTAAGCCTAAACTGACTAATGGGAATGTTTCCATTGAAATCTAAAAATACTTGATTTCTATAATATAAACATAGGTAAAGGATGGTCTTCAAGTCATTTTCCTTAGCCCAATTATTGATTGTGGTTTAATCTATTTTGTGTTTAGGTAGCTTATAATAGTTTTCAAATGATATGGTAAAAATATAAGCTATATTCCTATGATTATGATCATTGAATAACATGCCATTATCAATTTTATCCTTTTTAAAAATAGGAGAGAGATGTATACATAATGCAGTACCTTGGGTTTTATAGTGGTGTAATGGAGACCCATCATTTGAATTTAAATTATGTCATAGTATAGCCTTCTCTCTAACACATTCTTCTCATATTCTATCATGATGGGTTATTGATTCTCAATGGTCCATAACAAGATTGACCAATTATTTTCCCTAGTATCAAAATTTGTGGCATCAAATTATGTATCCTTGAAAACCCATCCTATGTGTGAGGTTATATAGAGATCTAAATATTATTTAAAGACACTTTTATGGGCTACCATGGATAGAAGTATCTCTAAATTGTTTACTAGTGGTATGTAATTCAATTTTGGATAAAATTATCCTTACTCAGATGAAAATCCAATTTTATTCGCTCGATTATGATGATCACAGGGTCGAAATAGGGATTTAAAATGTGCTAAGGTTTCTCTAAATGTCCCTTATAGTTCTTTAATAGTACCAGTTGTTTGAACTTATGCAAGATTCATGACTTAGATTGTGTTTGGATATTTGCATTTATACCTTTATATCTTCTTAGTCCCTAAAATATCTTGAAGTAACTAGTCTAGCTTATGTGGCTCCCTCATGTCATCCTATGGCATTTTCATTACACTTTAATCATTAATATTTAAAAAATGACTATTGTATTTTGAAAATTCCATATTGATCTCACACCATTAGATTTATTTTCCTATATCAACATGAATAATTGATCTTGATCCACAAGGTTGAATGTTATTGGTCTTTAGATTTGTTTAAAAGTTTATATTGATATCACACCATTGATTATCTTCATATGAGAAAATGCAAACCATTGGATCTTGATATTCTTGATTATGCATCTCACTTTATGGAACATCGATCTGAATGCATCCATGTGAATTCATACCATTGATCTTTAAAAGATGCTCAAGATTTACTTTGGTGGGCCATAGATATGCCATGTGTCATCTCTATGTTTTTCCTTGACTTTTCAATGTTTGTTATGCACTATTCGATCATATTTGTATGAAAAAACACTAACCATTAGATCTTGATCCATAGGGTTGAATACCATTGGCTACTTAATGTTCTTTGGATATGAGTTTGACACTTGTCACCTTCTCACTCATCCTAAGAATCCATTGAATCCTTGACTTGATACGTATCTTTGGATCAATCTTACCTAAGAAAATGTGTGCCATTAATCCTTAGGATATGCTCAAGATTTAACTTAAGGTTAGGGTCTTTGGATTTAAGCTTTCACCATTGGATCTTGATCGTCCAAGAAAATGTGAACTATTGATCCTATAAACAAAATGATGTCTAAGTTAGTGCTCGACGAACATAAACTTTAAGCTAAATTTTTAATATAATGTTTTAATTCATATTTATAAATATGAATAAAAATTTAGTATAAAGTCTTTAGATAAGTTTTAAAACATGTTAAATGGGATCCTAAAAAATAAAAAGACCTAGCCTAAAATCTTAGCCTAAGGTTTGTATTAATAAATATGATAAACCTTAAGATAAGGATTTAGGATAAGTTTTATGACAAAGGGACCATGCGCTAGTTAGAACATTCTAATAATAAAATAGACTAGTGTGTCATATGACATAGAGGGACTAAGCATAAAAATTTTAGCCTAAGGTTTGATCATGTTGAAAAATAGAACTAAGCCTTAGGATAAAAAATTGAACTAAGTCTATGGCATAATTTAAATGTTCTCACATAAAATGTTCCTACCAATTTTTTAATTTAAATAAAAGGGCATGAACTAGAGTAATTGGGGTTATGGTTTCAAGCTGATCAAACATGAATTTAACTTGATTTAAATAGACCAAAGGCTAGTAAAAGATCAAATAATTATTAAATAATAAAACCCAAACATTGCTCATTATAAATGGACTCTATTAGAGTAGTGATCTAGAAAATAAATATCAAATGTTAGAAACTTCAGAAGGGGTGAAAACATGATCATCTAACAACATGTCCATTAATCCAAATAAGAGTTATGCATAATGTGCAAACATGCTATATATTTTGATCAAGTGAATTTTCAAGATTAAGATAAAAATTTAGACAAGTTGACACAAGGGTCCCCATTTTTTATAAATGGGGGTATGTTGACCTTAATAAATGGTGACTTCTAGAGGAAATATAGAAATATGTTAAAATTCAAAGACTTTAGTTTAGACTAATAATTAAGCTACTTATTCCATTTGATCATGGACAATTATTAAGATCACTTCATGATTAGAAATAATCTTTAAAATGTAGTATTAGAATCAAACATCAAGACATAGAGATGATGTGTGTGTGATTTGATTCCACTTACTAATTACCACAAGATTTGGAGAGCAAATTCTAAGTTCATGACTTTAATCATTAACATTGACTTTCAACATGTTTGGATATTCATTAATAACCATTATTTGGCTTAGGGAAGGATTGGAAATTTATATACTACCATCCAAGCATCCATAACCATGATATATATGTCTTTGCTTCCACTCAAAGCCTTACTCCATTGCCAGCTAGTCATTCGTAGCCCCGATAGAGATTACTAGAATCACCTTTGCTTAGAAAGCTCTTGAATTTTGCAATAAGGTTCTTAGTTTTTATATTTTTAAAGTCATTTTAACTTTATATAAAATTATTAGAACTAATTTATCTAGGTCTAGGGATTTGGTCAAGTATTTGGTCTTCAGACAATCATCCTTAGCTATAAACTTTATGCTAGGTAATTAATGTTTTTTAAGTGCAAGCATGATTTTACCCTAATAATATCGTTTTTCATCCTACATGTGAAATTCAAAGTTTATAATCCCAAAGATAAATTAACCCACTCATTATTCTTTACTAGTTTTTTAAAATTATAACATTAAGTAAGCTCATATTTCAATAATACATGATCAACCATTACTGAGAGAACATACATGCATTCAGAAATTATGAGGTTTCTTAGAGAAATCATATGAATATTGAGATTAGGTTTTGTCCAAAAAGAATTATTAGGAGTAAGGCAAAAATTAGATAAAATAAACACACCAAACAAAAATTAAGGAAATAAATATACAAATATATACAAAGAACGGATAGGAAGGAAAGAATAGAAAATAACTATTTTATCCAACCTACACTAACTACAAATAGTCTTGCAATCATTCCATGAAGGCCTTAGGTGGAAAATCATAGAATTAATTCTTGAGGTATTTCCCATTAGTGGTTAGTGTGAACTTTTCTCTTGTAAGACATTAAGCTTAAAGGTGTTGTCTCCAAGTATCTCAGCTATCTGGTAGGGACCTATCCACAAAGGCATGGACTTTTCATGTTTACCTTTAGGCTTAGATGACTTGGCCCACAGAATAAATAATTATCCTTGCCTAAACACATTTATTTTTTAACATTTGTCAAACCACATCTTGACTATGGTTTAGTGTCCACTAAAATTGGCAAAAGCCTCTTCTCTTGCATCTTCCATATGTATGATGTCTATCAACCTTTAACTTGAGAATTATTGATCCTCCTCCATGTATTCCTACATGAACTTGTATGTTTGAATATTTAGGGTGATGGGGAAGATGGGTTATTGAACGTAAACTATAAATAATGGTTATTCTTTGAGAGCTTGTTTGATTTTATTTCTATCTACCCAAAGGGCATACTTAAGTAGCTTATGCCATATTCTAGGTTTATTAAATATAGACTTCTTTATATACTTCATCAAGTTATTATTTTTTGACTTAGATACTCCATTACCTTTAGGATATTGGTCTGATGAGAAATTGAGGATGTTGTTTTTATCATATGCCAATTCTATCATTTCAATGTATATAAAATTAGATCCATTATCACAGACCAAAGATAAAGGTATCCCAAACTAGGTGCATATGTTTTCTTCTAAAAGTTTGATAACATCTTTAATCCTTCAATGTTTAGTTTCCATTACTTTAGTCCATCTGGTGAAGTATTTAGTAGCATTCAGAACGTAATTATGACCATCAAAGGAATTGGGGTTAATGGCCCCCATAAAATCTAACCCCCATTGGGCAAAGGGTTTATCAACCATTATATGTATTAATGACATGGCTGCCTTAGGCTCTTTGGTGTTTAAGACTTGGAATGAGTGTCACTCTCTCACATTTTGTTGAGCAGCCTTGAAGATTATAGGTTAGTATTAACCAAACCTTAATATTATGTGTTGTAGTCCTTGTAGATAGATTTCCACTTCCTAGTTTTTCATAGAAGGTGCTCATGATCTCATTTGCTTCACTCTTGGAGACACATCTCAAGTAAATGCCTTCAAATTTATTCTTATATAGTACTCCATCCTTGATTATAAATTGAGTTGCCTTGAGCATTAGTGTTATCTTTTGTTCATTAATTAACCCTATAGGATAATAACCATTCATTAGTAAGTGGACAATGGGATCATACCAATAATTAGGTCTATTTTTTTTTTGTTCTACCTTAATAAAAATTAGATTTGGGTTAGTATTTGCAATCAATTGAATTAAACCATGTCACCTTACCAATTTGGTAGTCTTCATCTCAATGTCATATTCTTGGAGTACAAAAATTCAATTACCTCTCCTTTTTCCTAGTTAATTTTGACTTAGCATGATCTTGATGGTTGGTTTTGGGAGAATGGCATGCACATTTTTCATAAGGATATAATCCCTAAACGTTTTTACTACCTTGACCAAGGCACATATTTTTTTATCAATCAAAGAGTAGTTTAACTCAAAAAATTTAAGGTTAATGCTTATAAAATCTATTGGGCAGTCACATCCATCCATATTCTAAGTTAAAATTATATCTATTATATAATCTGAAGCAAAGGAGTAAAGATAGGGGGTTATCTAATTACCTCTTTGATGTCTTTGAAAGCCTTCTTTGTCTCATCATTCCAAGTGATTTTAGTCTTTTTCTTCAACATGTGATTAAAAGGTTTCACTATTTCTACAAAACTAGAAATAAGCTTTCCTAAAAAATTTAATTCACCAAAGAATGACTTTAAATCCTTCCTACTATTAAGGGGATCTATATGATATATTTAATTTATTATATTAGGGTATATAGAGATTCCCTCCTTAGTGATAACATGTCTTAATAGTTTTCACTCAGTAACTTGGAATTTTTTTGTATTTAGGTTGAGAGAAATCCCATACCTTCTACATCTTTCAAATACCTATTGTAGGTGCATAATATGATCCTCCCTATTTTTAGAAAAGATAGTCAAATAATCCATATATATTATAATGCATTTACCTATAAGACATTAGAAATCATGATCCATATCCCTTTGGAAGGTTGCACTTGCATTTATCAATCCAAATGACATTATCTTATAGGTAAATGCACCCTAATTAGTAGTAAAATAAATATTCTTCCTATCCTATTGGTTCACCCATACCTGGTTATACCATGAAAAACCATCTAGAAAGGACATCATGGTAGAACCAAAAATAATTTATATTACTTGGTCAAGAGAAAGTAGAGGTATCTTTTCTTAGATGCTCTATTTAGATTTATAAAATTAATGCATAATCTATTTTCACCAATTTTATTCCTAATTAGGACTAAATATCAATCCAAGTGGAATGCCTAATATATATCATAATCTTGGCAGTTAAGCGCTTCTTGACCTCTCTATATATCAATGGTTCTAAGACTAGGTTGACAGGCCTTTACTTTTATCTGAAAGGTTTGCATTTTTATTATAAAGGTATGGTATGAGTTATGACCTCTAGATCAAAGATCTTTAGGTCATGATAAGACCATGTTATGATATCTTTATATTAGGTCAGAATTTATTTGGATCTTTTGGACTCAATGCTTGTACAAGTTGTACCAATATTAACTAGATGAGGTTGACCTTGAAATCTAAGATCAATTGCATTATAATATTTCCCATTAACTTTGGCAGCCTTGGTAGCCTCATCTAGTCTATCAAAATGAAAGAGTCTCTCTAAGGTTATCATGACTTTGTGGATTTTATTTTCATTTAATTAAATAACCTTATCATCAAATTTTATTGCATTTTTATCATTGTCAAGAATACTAGATTCATCAATAATGTGACCATCAAACACTCCTGAACTAATCAGGAAGTCTATGATTTATTGATCATCATTGAATACCTATAAGTGGTTGATATTATCTAGAATTAAGGGACATGGGATTAATTCAATTGTAAGTTTTTGTAGCTTGGAACTTTGGTTGGGTATAAGGTTGGTTTCACTTGAATCATGCTCATCAACAACCTTGTTTTCTTCCCTAAGGATTGACATAATGTTGAAAGCTTTAAAATATTCAATTAAGTCCAACACTTTAAATTTATACTTCTTGAGATAGGACAACTTGACTTGATATTTAATCTTGAACTAATTGACCACTTGTTCAGAATCACCAAAAACTAATAGTTCATTGGCCTCATGCTTGATTAAAAATTGTAATACAGAAATAAGTGATTCATATTTAGCCAAATTATTGGTACATGGGAACTAAATTTTGTAAGAGGCATTGTATTACTTCCTAGTGGGATTCATTAACAAAAATCCTACTCTAGAACTTGATTCACATATAGGACCATCAAAATAAAGTTACCATAATCCATGCAAAGCATGATAAGTTTTAGAGTTACATACCTTTATGGTGTCAAGAGTGTAAACACCAAGATCTGAGTTAATCATGTTGAACTTCTCATTTATTTCATTGTACTTAGTGATCATATTCTTCATTTTAAGCTCCCTTTCTAACCTAATTTGGTTAGGGACTCCTTTCCAAGGTAACCACATATGTGAACAATTTGTTTACATATAACCATTCAAGATCCTAATTTAGTCTCTACTCAATAACATCCCATAAGCATCAAGGATGTCCAGCACTTGGATATTAATGAATTGTTGGATCCTTAGTTTTGAGGCAATGTACATGTGAACATTTAATAATTAACCAATACATTGACTCTTGATTTATCTAATTGAGTTAAAACTCTATTAGATTTAGTGGGAATCAAACATAATTGTTCACAAAAATCCTTAGGTATAATATTTGTGTATGCCTTAGAATATAAGAAAAAATTATGAAAATTCTTACCAAAGATCTTGAATATAAGTAGAAAATAAGGAACATATACCTTAATTTTTTATATTGTAACATTAGCATGTACATACATTTGAGACTTACCAAGATTTTTTGATAAAGATTATAATAATGGATCCCTTTATTTAGTAATCTATGTCAACTTATGGAAGTTAATGTTGGCTTTGATCCTTCTCATGTCCTCTACTATGTTATACCCAGTCCTATTAGAAGAATAAGATGTATCAAAGTTGAACTTATAAATACTTCCCTTAGAAGGCTCTAGATTATTGTCTGAGGTAGTATTAGGAGAAGTCCCAAAGTTATTTGGAGGAGTTGAAGTGGTCAATGGTTATTTTTGATCCATGTTTATTAGAGGATAAGTATTCTTCAAAAATTATTAAAAATCATGAATCTCTTTAGGAATATCCTCATGCTCATTTTCCTCTTAGGAAAGGAACTCAAATGTCTCCACTATGAAAGTTCAATTAGTAAATCTAGATGACCTTAAAGAACTATATGTACCTGCATCACAATACTTATTAGGGACAACTTCAAAAGTATCTAATTCATCTTGGAAGGATTCAAAATCATTAAAAAATTCAACATAGTCTATTTCCTCATGCTTATAAGTGTAATGAACTCTACAATATCCAAGTAAAACAACATCAGTAAGATTTATATCAGGTACATTTTTGCTAGGAGATGGTTTATTATTCTTATTATTTTTGTAACTATCATTATGAAATCTATTAGTGGTCCTATTAAACCTTTGAAAAGAGTAATTACTACCATAGCTATATCTGGTATTGCTTACTTGCTTTTATAGTTGAAGGAAGTTAGTGCTAAGCTTTTGAACCATCTTGAGGATAGAATCACTCTCATTATTTGAGGCCTCAAAATTGTGAACTTGAGTATTATAATTAGCTATAGGCATCAAATATTTTTGATCCTATGGATGAGATTCATTGGTAACATATTTAGGAATCCTAGGTTTTGAGTAGGATGAGCATGTCTCAGAGATCATTGGTTTAAGATTGGAAGTTGGTTCTGGGCAAGCATATTTTGGTTATCATTGGGAATAACATTTATAATAAGTAAATGTGGATTAGCACTAGGAATGGAGTATTCCAATTATACTTGGGGTTACATATAGTTATTAATTATTATAGCCTTGATATAAGTTGAAGCTAATATATTCATGGGTCTAATATCTCTCTTTATAAATATAGAAGTGATAGGATCCAAGTTATCCTTATATATTTCTAAGGCCAAAGCATCATTAGGTCTGTAATGAGGTATGGTCCTACTAAAATTTTTATAGAACCTATCATTGAAGGATCTTATGGGTTCATTTCCATCCCTTTTTATTATGGTGAACTCCTGATATAGGACACAAGGAATAGGGATCTTACCAAATTGGTTAATGAAAACATTGTTAAAATCAACCCAACTAGTAATGTAATTTTTAGGGAGGTTTAGAAACCATTTGTGTGCAACACATTTAAAATTAAAATGAAATATTCTATATGCTACATCTTCATGAGTCACATTTAGTAATATTAATGTAGGTTTGAAACTGTTAATGTGTTTTTCAACAATTATAATGCCACTAGGACCAAATGTTGGCAAATAATTTTTAGGATTATGAAGAAGGTCATATAACACACCTAGCACATTTATCAAAGAACCACCTAGCCAATCCATATCTTGATAGGGATTGAACATAGGATAACTCTAAATTGGTGAAGTTGGTAAAGGTTTTGAAAATCTATGCTTACCTTTTATCCCCTAGTTCTCCTATGAAATTCTAATGAGAGCAAAGGTTCTATAGTCTCTGAATGTGACCTTTTCCTAATTCCAAGTAATTCCAACTTATGAGTTTTGAATCTTGTTTAAAATATGATGTGTCAAAATTATCTTTATAGGGGACGATGATCAAACTTGCACATTAATTTTTTTTTGTAAAGATTTATATAAAATATGACAAAGGATAACAATATTTAACTAAATTAGCTCAAAGATGTATCCAAGTATGTAAGTATGATTGATATTTAAATGTTTAAGTTTAAATAAACTAAAATATGAAAAAGATTTTTCAATCTTTGATCAAAATAGCTATTACTAACCTCAAACTTGTTGAATTGACAAATCTTAAGCTATATTTACTATAAGTAAACATATACCTTCAAAAAATGTTGATCATTGTTTAAATGAAGCATAAATATGGGCCAAAGACTATAAATATCAATGATATTTACATAATTGATAAAATACTTACACAATTATGTAAAGGTTACACTAATATTTGAACATAATTCAAAAAATGAGTAAACAAACTTCAAATTTACAAATATTTAATGGCCTTCCTTCTAGCACCAGTGAATCCCCACCTATTGATGCTTGAATATGTATCAAAAGTGAACAAAGTGTTCACTAACACTTCTCAATTTATAATTTTAGGAATTTTGTGCATGAGTTATAGGTTGTGATAATGATGTTATCTATTGATGAAATAGAGGCAAAGTATCTGGGCTATTTCACAATATTTATAATGTTTGGTGGTTGGGAACCACTGTGGCCAAATTTTAGTATATGGAAAATATGAATTATGATATGCTAATAATGGTAAATTATGATCAATAACTAATATAAAGACTATTCTATGATGGTATTTATAATGAAAATTAATCTAGATTGATCTGATTTTAAAAAAAGTGAGCAAAAAAAAAGGTAAGGTAGAGAAGAGATGTTGTTGATCTTAATTAAAAATATTATGACAGAGTTAAAATATCATATAGGCATGCACTTAACCAATGCATGACATAAACTAGCATAAACTCAAATCCTATTAGACACTAGGCAAACATCTGGTGTGAAATAATGCAAATAAAAATATGGTTCACATTAAAGATTTGCCCCTAAAAGCAAATAACATTACCCCAAATGCAAGAAGAGTAATAAAATGAAATGAATCTAAATTTTTTTAATTAACCTAGCATTAGCATAGGTTAATATCTCTACATTCAAAATGTACACATCAAGAATTCATGAGAAATATGGAAATCAGAATAAACAAATGAGATAGAAGTTAGGATAACAAAATACATAAGCAAATCTGAATAAACTTTGCAAGATTCCATGCTTATATTGATTGTTCAAAATTTACAATTAGCTCTTAGATCTAACAACTCCCCCTTTTTATAATTAATAATGCTTATTTTATAGGATGTAGGGAAGCATGTTAATTAGTTATACTCAATTATAAAAGTACAAGTGTTAGGATATTTATAATTTTAACAATTGTTATAGAATACACTAAAGTTTCCCCAATACACTGACCTATAGGCAATGTGCTTTTACAAGTTTCATATGCATTTACAAAATAATATTCCTTTTTAAAAAGTATACAATCTTAATTAAAAAAGAATATTCATATCTTAACTATATTGGAGACCCTTATACTACCACAATCTTTTGTTTTCCCTATACGATCTTCATTATATAATGTTGCTCATTGATAAGATGAAGATAAATGATAGGTCTTATGAACAATTCTTTTTCTTTATCCTCTAAGCCCTTGAGATCCTTTTTATCTCTTTTCAAAGCTTGTTTGATGCCCCTATAATTTCCCATCTTCTCCTTTGATGATAAAATTAGTCCCATGACCTTCCTATTATTAGCCCCTATTTTCCCTTATCCTTGGTTATTTACTTATTTCATGAATTGAGTAGTTCTATGATTGAATTCCCCATTATTTATTATACCTAAGGGATTAAGTATGTTAAGATCCTTAATAAAGATATCTAAAATGTGCAACATTTTATCTTCTTGATACTTGAGGTCCTTAAAGATGTCATCCATCTATTTGGACTAGTTTCTCAAGGCTTTGATCTTATCAATTAATATGGCCATAGCCACATTTATGTGGGATAGGATAACTATCCTAAATTCAGGGATTTGATTTTTATTCAAGACCTTGATAAAATTCTTTACTTGGTATCTCAAAGCCTACCATTAGCCAACATGGCATGTATCCTTAATGTTTTGATTATATATTGCATCTTACTTGGTCCTGACTAACTTTAAAGAAATGAATAAATCAATCATGGTATCTTAAAATTTACTAAACCTATCTTATTGAATTGATTATATGGTTTGTTCTTTTATGTTCTTATTTTCTATAAAATGCCTTTGATCATTATATGTAATTGATCTGACTGAGCCTGAGCCACCTCAAGGACATTCTCTTCAAACATTGGATCTTCCCTAGGTCTCTATATTCCATCTGGAGTCAATCCCATAAAAGGTTCCACTTTTTGGAAAGTGAATTCCTCTTCACCAATCATGGCCTTCTTCTTAGTTACTCTCTAAAAACTTACAGTGGTTGGGTCAAATTTTACAGCAACAAAATATTCTATCACTTTGGTTGTTGGGGTCTCCACTTGTGCTTCACTTGATTCTCTTAGAGTATTCATTATTTTCTCATCTTTCATTTTCAATGCAACTATCCATGGTTTGGCTACCTCATGTCTTGAATATTGGTTTCTTGCACTAATGCCCAAAGATGGTGCATGGTAGGTACCTTTTGTAATTTTTCATAGATGAACCATTCAATAATGGTTGGTCCTTAAATTAATTTTCCTCACTGAATAGATTAACTTCACTCAAATGGTGATTGAAGGTTACCTTTGGATTCTTAGCCTTTAATGAGACAATGGTCAATTTAGCTTTTCTTGGGGGGGGTCTATAGGAACTAGGTCCAGTACTTCCTTCCCCTTTTCCTCTTTGGATACCTATACTTCTTCATCTTTAGACTCATATACTAATGATAACAATTTTAGAACATCTTCAATTGTTTCACCAAGGTCTAGTGCTACCATATGGATTACCTCCTCTGGTGATCCCCTCTCCTCTGCTTGAGTTGAGAAAGATGCAATTTCATTGGGCCTTCTTTCCTCTAGCCTTTGTTCAAGTTATGATTTAGGTATGGATTTAGTATAGAACTAGGTTGGTGGAGGTCTAGAAGGTGAACCACTCATCAAATGGTATTACCTTGGTCCCAATTTCCATTTATCATCATCTTATTTTTTCTCTCTCTACATTTTGAACTCTAGTTTGATGTTGTGATTTTTCAACCTAAAGGTGATCTTTGAGAAATAAGAGGTTTTCATATATATGGGGTTAAAATCACCATCTTGATGATCATATGGTACATTGATTCCCTTGGCCTTCAAATGTTATTTAAACTTTTCATATAGATCATTCTACCTTAGATCATCCACTTGGAGATTGAAAGAGGTATTATGTTTAGAAGAAGCCTCTATGTTGTCCCATTGTGAAAAAATAGTCCTTCTAATGTTTAAGGGGAAGTTATGAAGTAGTCCCTTCCTCTTGGTTCTATATAAACCATCTATTCCATTGTACAATTGGTAAGCTACCTCCTATTTAGCTAACTTGTTTAGAACATGTATTGGTAATCTAAAGGGAGTGCACTGAGTTCCCTCAATCTTGATGATTGTGCAATCTGTGTACAACTAGATCTCTCCTATGGCATTTTTGAGGTCAACATAACCCAATTTCTAAAAAAGGGGACCCAAGTGTCAAATTGTAAAAAATTGTTCCTTAAAGATTAAAATCCACTTGGTCAAAGTATCATTAACATGATTGCACATCATTTTTATTTGAAGATCATCCACACCATGGTCTAGTTGACTTATTTGTTAATGGTTTTGTCTTAATCCTATCTAAATTTCTAAAATTAGATATTTGTGTTTCAAGTTGTAGGTTTAATGGATCCCATTTGGGTTTGAGCATGTTTAAGGTTTTTCAATTCAATGTTAAATTGATCTTTTAATAACCTTGGTTTATAATTGATTAATTAAATTTATATTTATAAAACCTATCCTAGTGTTTTGCCCAAACCTTTTAATTCAAATTTAATTTTCGTGAGAGCCTTTTATTTTTAAGTAGGAATAAATGTAAATGACATGGTCTTGGTTTAATTTTTATCCTAAGAATTGGTCATGTTTTATAACACAACCAAACCTTAGGCTAAAAATCCTATGCTTGGTTTATTTTATATCACATGGTCTCTTTTATCTTAGCATGGTCCAAATAAAAATGTAGGGTCACTATTATTACTTAGCCTAAGGCCTTATCCCAAAGTTCCATCATATTTATTTATATAATGAAACCCTAGGTTAAGAACTTATGCCAAGTCATATTCTATAGGGTCCTTTTTTATGTTTAACTTAGCTTAAGAAATCTTAGGTTAAAATATTTAGGCCTAGGTCCTTGTATTATTCTTGGGGTCCTTTTTATATATTTCATACTTAACTTAAAAACCTTAGACTAAAATATTCATATTTATAATATGAACAAACCATGATCCAAATTCTTTATACTAATTCCCTTTCAAATTCTTGGGGTATTTTTTATTTGTTTTAAACTTAACTTAGTCCTTTTATTATAA
Source organism: Torreya grandis (assembly GCA_037957365.1). Lineage (NCBI taxonomy): Eukaryota > Viridiplantae > Streptophyta > Pinopsida > Cupressales > Taxaceae > Torreya > Torreya grandis. Next base: position 3,128,868 of record JARHVA010001285.1, on the reverse strand, counting down.
GTCTTTAAGCGTAATATTTCATTAATTGCAGGGACCAATCACATTTAACTACTTAGATCCTAATCTACTATCCACATTTAAGTAAAAGACCCAGATTGAATGGAGCATGATTAATGATCAAAAAGTCAAGTAGTGGACCCAATTTTAAATATTGAACACCTTTTATAAATCAATGGCTAACTTTGAATCATACCATCTTGATTGAATAAAATGAGACCACATTAAATAGTCAGAAGGCCCAAGGGATCAACATGTGGCATAATCAAGGAACCCAATACAAAGAACCTAGAAGATCGAGTAGTGGACACATGCAACATGCAAAATGTATAAAGAACTAGAAGAAGATAAGTGTAAGGATTGAAAGTAATTCCCCATAACTATGTTATAATTTATGGTCACATGACCATCAAAGATGTTCCCTTGAATGTTAAATGATGGTTATAAGGATGTTAATTTTAACATAGCATTGAGCCTTGATCATGTGGTTAAAATTAGTAGTCAACAACCATCAAAGATGTTCCTATGGATGTAAAATGATAGTTTTGAGGACATTAATTTAATGTAGTAAAGAGCCTAGTTCATCTGTTTAAAATTAACGGTCACACAACCATCAAAGACATTATCTTGGATGTCAAATGATGGTCATAAGGATGCCAATTTTAACATAATAAAATGGGATCAAAATTTTAAAAGGCAATGGATAGTGATGAATATAATGACCTAATATGCCATAAAAATGCCACGTTAAAGATATATGAGTACAATTGGTCGAATTAGAAGACCTTGCTGACCTAGTAATGCAAAAGAGAGAATAATTTACCACTTATATAAAATAGTTGAGCTATTGTCCATTAGTGGGTAGTTTTAAAAGATATTTTCAAATTTAAGATGGAACCATGCCTATATTATGAAACATCAATGAATAATAATGACCCTACAATAATAATTATAAAGCACATCATCAGCCAATAGGTCCTAAGTCAGGTGAAATAGGAATATTCCTACCATAACTAGCATTGTATGATATTTTGAAATAGGATATTATTTTATATAAACATTTTAAATTTTTAAGATCAAAAATTATCTATAGGACAATTTACTATAAAATATCTTTTGTTCTGGAACATTTGAAAGGATACATGTCTATACACTTGTACAAATGTAATCGAATTATCACTGATTGACATGCTTCCTTAGATCTTATAAAAGGATAATTATTATTTTTAAAAAAAGAGGAGGGATTTATTATAATCAAATTACTTTTTAAACTAGGAGAATTCAATATAAGCAAGGAATTATGCAAATATTATCCATTATTTACTTGTGTGAAGTGTTATATGGTTTCTATTTCAGTTGTCTAGTTTCACTTTTAGATTTGAATGGTTCCTATTGATTTTAGATGTGTATCTTGAATGCAGAGTTGATAATTTATGATTATGCTAGATTAGTTGAAGGTTCTTAGGATTATTTCATTTTCTACTCTTCTTTTTCATTTGGGCTAACATTGTTTGTTTGCAGGAGTGAATCTCTAAAGTGAGTATGTTTCTTATTTACATCATTTCATACCTTCCTTTAAATCATGCCTAATGCATGTTGTGATTTGGTATTAAGCTATTTTACCTCATATATTAGTTAAATACATGTTTAGATGATATATAAACTTTGTCATAATGTCTAAAATAAGACCAAAAACATCCTTCTTTCTTCCCTACCCTTCCTTTTACTTCTTTTTTAATTGGATCACCTTAGTTTAATTATCATTATAAATATCCATCCTAAATTAATTCTTAATTTAGTAATTTATCATAATTCACTATTCTTATCATAGTATATTTCATATTCTATATAGATCTACTATTTATCCATGGTGTCTCCCAACAACCAAGTAATATAAATATTATGAAACAATCACTTGTTCTACCTCAATTTCACCATAGATAATACGATTATCAAAACCTAAAATTCATACACTAAATTATCTAAATTATAAAATGATAAGTGTTTCTTAACACTCTAGGAACATATGATACACATTTAGGCATCAATAGGCTGCAATTGACTTTTTGGTTAAGGGTATGACTCTTAGCATTGGATTCCTAATTATGGCCTCAGATAGGGATAGATAAACACAATCATAAATGAATTAGATTTGGTCCCTATATTTGAATATGTGAAATTTTAAATATGTTGGGAAACTTTTTATGTCCCATTAGGTGACCATTCTCTTAGGTTGGTGATCTTTTTGGTAGAAAGTAAGGCATATAATAGGTATGACGTCATGTAGAACCAGTTCCTAGTTTTCTTATTAACTACAAAATCTACCTACTCAAACAAGTGATAACCACTTCATCGAGGGGAGGGTTGAGATATTTTTCAACCATAATATAGACTAAGGGTACCCAAATATTTTCCACATATGTGGTGGTTGGATTTACATATATCCTATCCATCAAAGTCATGATCATTCTAATCCCAAGTCTGAACTGACTAATGGGAATGTTGCCATTAAAATCTGAAAATACCTATTTTTTATAATATAACCATAGGGAAATGATGGTATTTAAGTCATTTTCTTTATCCAAATTTTTGATTTTCATTTGTTTTATTTAGGGTTTAGGTAACTCATAATATTTTTCAAATTCTATGGTTGAAATATAAGCTATATTCCTATGAGTATGCTCATTGATTAACATGCCCTTATCAATTTGACTCTTTAAAAAATAGGAGAGAGAAAATATATACAATGTAGTACCTCAAGTTTTGTAGTGGAATAATGGACACCCATCATTTGAATAGTAATTATGTCATAGTAGAGACTTCTTGATGACACATTATTCTCCTCTTCTCTTGTGATGGGATGTTGGTTATTAATGGTCCAAAACAAGCTCGACCAATTATTGTCCCTAGTATTCAAAGTTGTGGCATCAAATTTAGTATCCTTGAAAACTTTTCCTTCTACATCTAATGTCAGATAGAGCTCTACATATTCTCTCATAACACTTTTTTAGGATATCATGGTTGTAAGTATGTCTAAATTGCTTACTAGTGGTCTGTAATTCAATTATAGATTTAATTATCCTTAATTAGATGACAATGCAATTTTATTATCTTGATTATGATGATCATAGGGTCAAACTAAGGCTTCCAAATATTATAGGGTTTTTTGAATGTCCATTATAGTGATTTAATGATGCTAGATGTTTGAAATTATGAAAGCTTAATGACTTAGATTATGTTTGGATATTTGTATTTATATCTTTGCATCTCACTAATCCCCAAAATATCTTGAATTGACTAATCTATCTTACATGGATCCACCAAGGTATCTTGTGGCATTTTTGTGGTACTTTTCTCATTAATATTTAAAAAAATGACCATTGTCTTTTGAAATTTCTACATTTATCTTACACCATTAGATTTATTTTCCCAAATCAGTGTGGATAATTGATCTTGATTGATAAGGTTGAATTCTATTGGACCCAAGCTTTGTTAAATATTTTTTGTTAATCTCACACTATTTATCATCTTCGTACGAGAAAACACACTATTGGATATTGATCTAATTGATTATGCATCTCACTCCATGGACCATTAATCAAAATGTGTATGTGTGAATGTGTATCATCAAACTTCAAAATATTCTCAATATTTAATTTGGTGGCTTGCAAGTATGCCATGTGTCATCTCCATGTTTGTCCTTGAATTTTTGACATTTTCTACATGTCATCTAATCATATTCATATGAACAAATGATGGCCATTAGATCTTGATCCACAAGGTTAAACACCATTGGCTGCTCAATGTTTGTTGGATATATGTGTGACATCACCTTATCACTCATCCCAGGGATCTGCTAAAGTCTTGACTTGATATGTATCATTAGATCAATCTTGTCTAATAAAACATGTCATTGAGCCTCAAGAGATGATCTAGATTTAATTTAAGGTTAGGCTATTTGGATTTAAGCTCACACCTTAGATCTCAATCATTTGATATAATGTAGACCATTGATCCTACAAAAAAATGATGTTTAAGTCAATGTTTGGGGAACATAAAATTTAAGTTAAAGTCTTAATCTAATGTTTTAATTCATATTAATAAATATGAATAAAAATTTAGGATAAAGTCTTAAGATATGTTTTAAAACATGTTAAAGAGGATCCCATGAAATAAAAAGACCTAGCCTAAAATCTTAGCTTAAGGTTTGTATTAATAAATACAATAAACCTTAGGGTAAGGCTTTGGTTAAATTTTATTACAAAGGGACCATGTGCTAGTTATACCATGATAATAATAAAGTAGACTAGGGGGTTGTGAGACATAGAGGGACTAAGCATAAAATTTTTAGCCTAATTTTTTATCATGTTTAAAAATACAACTAAGCCTTTGGATAAAAATCTACGTCCATGGCATTATTTAAATTTTCCTACACATAATGTTCTTGATAAATTTTGAATTTAATTCAAAGGGTATGAGATGGGATAATTAGGGTTAGGGTTTCAAGTTGATCAAACATGAATTTAACTTTATTTAAATAGATCAAAGGCTAGTAAAAGATAAAATCATTATTAAATCATAAAATCCAAACATTTTTCATACCAAATGGACTCCATTGGAGCTATGACATAAAACATAAAGATAAAATGTTAGAAACTTTAGAAGGGGTGAAACCATGATCATCTGACAACATGTCCAATAATCCAAATGAGAGTTATGAATAATGTATAAACATGTTATATATTATGATCAAGTGAATTTTTAATTTTAAGATACAAATTTGCATAATTTAACACAAGGGTCCCCATTTTTTAGAAATGGGGGTATGTTGACCTCAAAAATTATCAATAGTGAGTGTCCTATTCTTCACCACTAGCTAGTAAAATATGTTGGTTTTAGGAGTTAAATGCCTAATCTAGAGAGGGTGCCAAATATCCCAATCATCTTCAAGTTCTAGATCCACCCTATATCTTGATTTCATGGAGAAATATCCACACTCTTTAGATGGATAGATTATAATGTCCTCATTTAAGATGAAAGGTATATGAATATGTTGAAGTTTTAGGTTCATCCTAAGTAATGCATGGGAGTCCTCCTCATCAATTAAATCTATTTGGAGAGGTTTCCATTTAGGAATACCATTTTCCAATGACCAATAGTTATTAACTTTAGCACTCCAAGAATTTTTGAATATTTTACTTAGATCTCTCCATGAGTCTTGGTTCCCTAAGGGGATTGGATTATTCTAGGGATCATCCAAAAAAACCTATATTTATCCAATACCAATCTTCCATCTACATCTTTTTTTAAGGATTTTTTCTATAAGAGATGGATTTTTAGAAAGCTAACCCATCTGTTAGACCGTACTCCCAGAGAAAACAACCCTCATTATTGCCTTCCAAATAATTTTACTTAATAATATGGGTCTATTATTTATAATTTTTTATGACTTTCCATCTAAATTTAGTAAGCAAGGCTTTGTTCATATTTCTCAACTTTATAAGACCCAATCCACCATTAGATTTAGGGAGGAATGGTTTATCCCATTGTACAAGTGGAAATTTAAATTTTTCCTTGGATCCTTTCTATAAGAAGTTGTGTTGGATCTTCTTAGTTTTGTCAGCTATTTTACTTGGTACTGTGAAAATGGACTTAAAATAGATTGGAATGTTTTGGATTGAGATTTTAAGAATTGTTAGCTTATGTGCTTGGGAAAGTAGATGGCCTTAACATCCTTCTCATTTTTTTAAATTATATTAATAAGGGGATTAAAATATGTAGCCTTTAATTTTCCCATAAAGAGGGGGATTCCTAAGTGTGTTGAAGGAATTGTGCTTATCTTACAACCAAGTATAGAGGAAAGCATTTTTTGAAGTCTCCCTTACATATTTATGAATAAGATTGATCTTTTAAAGCAATTAATGAACTAATTAGATAATTTATCATAATCAATAAGGATTTCATTGAAAATTATAGCTTTAGAAATAGATGCTTCCCAAAGTAAAAAAGTATCATCAACAAATTACTCATGAGTAACTAGAATGATGTTATCAGCCATTATGATCCCACTAACTAGACTTTGTGTTTTGGTATCTTGAATATTTCTACCTAACATTTTAGCAAGGATAATAAATAGATATGCTGATAAAGGATCCCCTTGTCTTAGACCTCTGGTGGTTGAGAAGTAACCTTTAGGTACCCCATTAACAAACACAAATAATTTAGGGTTAGATATGTATCTATAAATAAGGTTTCAAAAGAAGGGATTGAAACCAATTTTTTAAAGAGTTTTATTCAACATCTTTCATGAGGATCTATCATAGGCCTTATTCATGTCAAGTTTGATGAATATACCTTTTTTTTAAAGTATACATAAATTTAATGGCCTCATGAATAATGACTAAGCCATATGTGATTCATCTCCTAAAAATAAAGGCCCCTTGGTGCTCATCAATTATTCTCTCAAGAATAGGTTGGATCCTTCTAACTAGAGTTAGAGAATTGATTTTTTAGGTTGTAGTACATAATCTTATAGGTATAAAATATTTAAGTCAATTTACTCTTAGACCTTTGGAAATAATAACCAAGAACATGTTATTCATCTCCTTTAGAATAGTACCAACTCTAAATAATTCAAAAAAATTTGCTTCCACCTCCAAGTGAATTATGTCCTAGAATTTATAAAAGAAATGAAAGAAACCATCAGGGCCTAGGGTCTTACCTCCCTCCATATAAAACATGACTAATTTTATGTCATCAGCTAAATGAGGCTTTAGGAGATTCACATTCTCAACTAGAATTAATAGACTTGGAATGTTATGTAGGATATTTTCTTCCAAAATTAGTTTAGGTGATTCATTTTATTTTAAAAAATTTATGAAGTAAGAGATGATTTTGGCATTGATATCATTAGGGTTCTTGCATTTCCTTCCATTATCAATCAATACCTCAGAGATAATATTTATTTTTTTATTTATATAATCCTATTGATGGAAAAACTTTGTATTTCTATCACTTTCTTTTAGCCATAAGCATCTAGACTTCTATTTCTAGAAGTCTTCTTCTTTTAATTCTAGATTTTGGTAGTTGTTGATAATTTCATTTTCCTTTGCATAAGATTGTTCATTATACCCAAGAATGGAAAACTATTTCTCTAGGATTAGAAGTTTCTCAATATATTTCTTTTGAGTAAAATATTGCCCCAAAGACCTCTCAGTTCCATATTTTTAAATTTTCTTTAAATGATTAAGTTTTTTTACTAGTATATACATATCTGATCCTGAGAAAGGATCTTTCCACCATGAATTTAGATATTAAAAAAGGTTGGTGTGATGAAGCCACATGTTTTCAAATCTAAAGGTAACATTTTTAAATTTGGGAACCATACATAGTATCAAACACACACCATCTAAAGTAATAATCATCTCCCTAGTTATAATATAACATGTGCTCATCTACAAGTGTCATTTATCTATTAACACTATTAACAAATCATTTTATACCTATATCTTTGGCATCCTCACCACATAAAATAGCCCCACCACCTATATCAACTTGTACTCCTTTTAAGTGAAATATATCACTAATATTAGAACTTTTAACTACCTTTCCCATGTTATAATCAATGTTAGACACTCCTAAAATCACACAACATGTAAACTTAGTCATTCATTAAAAATTTACAAAAACCCCATAAACCTAAAAATAAAATACATTTTGATGTAAATGATAACTAAACTATTGAAAAATAAATTATTTTTAAATTATGCCTTTATAAATACATAAAGGTTGGGGTGATCAATCCATATGTTTTCAAATCTAAAGGGAACATTTTTGAATTTGGAAACCATTTCCCCTTCAAATATGATGGGGTTATGATCTGAACTAATATTGGGAAGAGAGGATACAGAGATGGAATAATGAATATCTTAATTTAGAGACACCATAAATCTATAAAGTCTTACTTATATCATATCTAGGTTGATTATTTTATTTGTCTATGTGAATTGGTTCCCTTTGAGTTCTATGTCTACCAATCTAGATTTGAAGATGAAGTCATTAAGCTTTACCATACTTTACAAAAAGTCTATAAGTCCGCCACTCTTTTCCATTGGGGGAAAGGAGAGTCAAAATAACTAACCATAACCCATTTATATTATTTTCTAAAATTTATGAATGCCACCAAGTCCTCCAAATTTTTCTCCTTGTTCTTATGTAATTTAGGGCATAGATATTTGAGAAGAACCATTATCATTTTGATTGATTATTTTGGAAAAGAATTTCCAGATGATTATTATTCTTAATAAGGACTTCCCCTTCCAATTATTGAAAAGTCCATAATGTTTAAATTCCTCTTGAGGCCCCATTATAACTTACACTAAAATAGTTGGACCTATTCCATAATTTATTGGTATAGTTATCAAGCATTTTAGTTTATTAATAGATAATAACCTAAGGCTTATTTATTTTTATCATATAATTAACTAAATTTATTTTACTAGGGTTATTTAACCCCTTGAAATTATAATAAATGAGTTTCATTATTTTGATCTACTGAATTAAAGGGTCCTTCGACCACCCTTAGCTATTTCACTAGTTATTTCCTTCCTTCTAACTATCTTATTTGGAGTCTTACATGATTGGTTGGTTTCATCCCTTACCTTAGTTATCTTTTTAAATTTTTTATTTTGAGTCTGGGTCCAACTTTAATCCTCACCTTTGGATTCCTAAAAAGGGGTGATTGTAGAGCACTGACTAGTCCATTTGAGTGTGATTATAGCCTTTTTTGAAAGACTCTATTTCCTTTAGTTAGGGTGTGTTCCAATTTATTTTGAGAAGATATACCTCCATTAGTTGGGGTGGATTCCATTTTTAATTACTTCCCAATTTTGGGGTAGCTTTAGCCTTAGTTTTACTTTTCTAACATATGGATCCTTATTTATATATTTCCAAAAATAAATGGATTTTGATGTGAAGTGATTCAAAAGGGTTGCATCTCATAGGTTTAGTGATGAGACAATATCCTTAGGTAATGTATAATACATCCGTGTTTATTAGAGGCAAAATAGTAGGCATATTGGGTTGATTCTATAGAGAGGATGAAGGGATAAGGCTCCTACATAGATTTACATTCTTTTATGGGTGGTTGGCTAACCTTTTATCATAATAAACCTTATCTTGTGGGTTAATAAGGTAATTTTACAAAGGTGAGGTAATATTTTTAACAAATTTTGGGGCTGGATTTTTTAGATATTTCTATAGTCATTAGATTTTCCACTTGATTTGAGGATACTAGCCATACCCTTGGGATCTATTTTTCTAGACTAGACTTGTTTGGTTTCCTAGGGAATTTTAGGAATCTTGAAAAATATTTCAATATATGGCTAAGGGTGCACTCATTTCATATCAAAGTAGTATTTTCATAAACAATACTTTGAGACTAAAATACATATTTATATTTAAGCTTGATATAATGGAGAAGTAGTTTATCAACAAGAATGAATACCTAGAATCTGGTTGTGACCATTCTTTGGTAGGATTTGGTGACTAGATAAATTATGATAGATTGGCCAAGAGACCTTTATATATATATATATAATAGTAGGATCCCAATATTCTAATGGGAGATTGACAAGTGAGGCACACATAGGTAAATCTTCCATTGTTTGGTTACTCAAGTTTGTATTAGATTTGCATTGCCTTAAAGAGACATTAGATTTTAACGTGAACTAGGGACCCTCTAACAAAACTTTGAAGCAATCCTCCTAGTTGTTAAAATTAATTAGAAAGAAATTTATAGAAATGGATAACACCTCAATTTATCCTTATGGTTTCCATATATTATTAGTTTTCTTTCTAAATGAATCAATATTGGGTCTAAAACCATATACCTTTACTAGAAGAAAGTATTCCATTATTCAGTCTACTTTTTATACAAGTGTGTTAGGAACATGAAACTAATACTTATTGTCTTAGAGGGAAGGTTTAATATGAAATTTATAGGTATCATGACCCTCTAGTTGCTTTCCCAAAACCCTATCTTCCCAAGATAATGATGGGGTATTATGACTTAGGAAAGAACCTTTTTTAATTTGGGCCCTCCCTATGGTTGATTAATTTGATGGATCGATGCCTGATGCTTCTCCTTTTTTTGAGCAAACATTAATTTCATCCCATGAGTTGATCAGATCCTCTTATGCATCTTCCTTATTATCATCAATCCTGGATTGGTTTTCCCTCACAATCTTAAATTGAAAAAATTATGGGTCTTTAATCTTTTTTCTACCATGATTTTCCTTGTTCTCCTTCATCTCATGTAATGGAAACTAAATTAAAACATAAAATTATACATTTTAATAAATAATAAAATATAATATTATATAATTGTGTCTAGGGTGGGTGGTTGGATCCATTGGTTAAAATGGTCCACCTCACTTACAAAGGAATTTTATAATATAAAATAACAATAGACCATCCTTGATAATTTCAATAAATGATATTTCATACAAAGATTATTTAGACATTTGGTTCTATGAAGAGTTTAGTGATAAGAAGTTGGAAAACAAATATATGTATTGGGTTATTGGTTTATAAAATAAATGAATAATCACTATGGGTTTTTAACCTCTATGTGAGGTTTTCACACCTATATCTTTGATTTTTTTGGCATGTGTATTTTTCTATAAATATCATTTATATATTCATATATCAATATATCTATGCATATGTTTGTTTTATCATGGTCTCAGAGTAAACTTGAAGTGTTGGTTGATTGGCAAAACTTGGGAGTTGAATTATTTTGCACGTGAAGCTTTCAATTACCACTATTCAAACTTTTTTATTAAAAAATAATCTTGGAGTATGGAATATGATGAAGGAAAAATATATAGCTAAATGTGTAAATATGTATCTTAAATTTTGATCATCCAAAACATCATTAAAAGTAACTAGAATACAATAAAACATAGCTGCAAGAAAATTTCAAAGCAAAAATCAGCTTGAGGCATCCTTTTATGACCATCACAAGGCATAAAAGAGGGAAAAAATCATTTATAGCCTGTGCACCTTGGTTCTAAATTTTTAATAGGTGAATCGTCAGTTTTAACCTATTAAAATATTTATCTAAGCATGAAAAACAACATTATTATAGTCACTAATGTTTAATTATATAGCACATCATTCTTGTATACTTGGTAAGTACTTCTCATGGATACAACCTTTAATGCTAAGACCTTCTTAATACTAAAAGGCTTGCATATTCTATCTCTTTGGCCTATTTCTTATTTATTAGTCCAAATAGATGTTATTTTGATAACCAAGCCTTCTATAATTCTTAAAATTTTATAAACATGCTTATTATCATCCTCTGGTAGGTACTTCTCATGGATACAACATTAAATTCTAAGACCTTCATAATATTAAAAGATTTGCATCTTCTATATATTTGGCCTATTTATTATTTATTAGTCTAAACAGATGTTATTTTGATAACCAAACCTTCTATAATGCTTAAAATTTTATAAACATGCTTATTATCACCCTCTATAGTCATAGGACCTATATTTATTTTTTAGCTTCTTAGACAATTATGTACTAATTGGATGCCCATGTTGGTGCTAGTGTCATGTGCCAATATAAGTGTCTAATTTCCTAAAGTCATAAATTTTTTAAATGAAACATATCTTTATAGTTAGCCTAAATTATTTAATGAGATATATTTCTAAAGGGTTTTGGTATATATACAAGATTAATCCTCATTCATTCCTCACCTACCGTAGACCTATAGACTCATAAGGAAACCTACCAAAAGGCATTCAATCAAGCATTTAATTGATTAAATATTCCCTATTCTTTTCTTATTTAAATATTAGTCATAGGGATAATCATCCACATGTATGATATACTAAAGGAACATTCCATGAGCCATATTTTCTAAGTTATATTATATGTCATTCTATGTACTTTATTATCACACATTACATCATTATGCACACAGAATCCAAAATATAAGGGAAAACTACATAAATCTAAGGACCTTTTCAGATTAGTGGTTATGTAGGCAATTATCATTGATATAGGGGTCCTTGGGGAATCTTGAAATTATGTTCCCACTAACTCATTTTTACCACAATCACTCCAAGGATGAGTAATATAGGGTTTGATCAATTTAAAAAAAATGACAACCTATGTGCAAGATATGAACACATCAAAAGAAAGGTGATAGAAAACATAAAAGTCTCTAGGTGGTTGTATTCATATCCAATCAATTTTTCATATTTAAAAGCTATATCTAGTTAAGACACCATCATCAACATAACTATTCAGGTTCGATGCAAGCATCCAAGGCCACAAAAAATAAATTTATAAAATATAATAATTGATCTAGAATCTAGATCTAGTCTATTTTAGCTTGTTCTATATTAGATCTATATGTGCATAATAAACCAACTAAGTACTCTTATGTTAATTTATTTAAATATCAATAAATATTTGAACTTTATATTTTTATCATATATCAACATTTAAATTTAAAATATTGGTTATTTGAGTTTGTAAAATAATTGGCATTCTATGGATCTATTTATCACCCTTGTATTTATTCTTTTCTATATTATTAACCCTATACTATATTTAACAATCTCTATATATGGTTAAATTTTTTGTGAACCTAACATATTTATATTAAATTTATGTTCTTTGCCTTTTTGTCTTAATAATTTTTACCTTATTTCGATCATCATGTATGATATAGATCATTTTGATGACAATGATTATGAAAATATCCAAATCTCTATCAAGGAAGGAATGCAAATTTATTATCATTATTTTTTTCCCAATTCACATTGTATATCATCCCAAACCTTTGAATGGCAGTGTCTATCATCCCTCTGACTAGGTCTATACCACCACCATCCCAAGAGCTGAGTTGATTAATCTTTAAAAAGATAGACAAAATTTTCCATTTTCTTTTGGTAGCCACATTAGATACACATGATCAAAATATGCCCTTATTATATCATGCTAACATTTTAAAATTCCATAAGGATTAAATGGATGATTTACAATCTAGTTATATGGATATTTTATTCCAAGCATATTGATTCAGACTCCTATCATTCCACCCTTTCCAAATAATATCCCTCTAAGTGAGGGTGACGATTATATTTTTTTATTCATTTCATATTTAAATTTTTTGAAAGGTAAATAAATACATCATTGCCACTTTTCATAATAACATTAAACCACCATGAACAAGAGTGCATTAAAAACCTAAAGTGGTAAAATCCCCCCATGTTCCAAAATAAAATCATTTACCAAACCTACCTCAAATTATAATTTTTATATTGTTACCAAAGTTTCATGAACCTTTAAATAGTATGTAAATTCAAATATTACAAAAATTACAAAATAAATACTAAAGGTTCCAAATTTTAATGATAATCAATGTGCACTTGTTTTTCATGGAGATGTTAACATGCCTATGTGTCATGTGGATGAAAATTTACAACCTAAAGTGAATTTTCAATCTCTTTATTAACCCCTTTAAGCAATAATATATATCAATGATGAATACCCTAAATGATATTCAATAATAAATGGTTACTATTAAATTCCAAATTTACTTACATGAGGAAACCTTACATTATAATATCTTGGTATACCAACAACCCCTTTACCATAAACTTCTTTAAACATATATATCCTTATAAAATTATTATTCTTATATATACTATATTTTATGGTAAAAGGGATCCTATAAATCATTTGAAATAATATACTCTCTCTTTTGGCCATTGGTGAAAGGATGACATTTTTTATTAAAATATTTTCATATGAGCTTAACTAAAAAATCTCTTTATTAGTTCTACAACCTACCCAATGGGTCTCTATAATTATTCAAAAAACTTGATGGATGTATTGTTAATACCTTTTCATAAGCATAAGTTTCCCAAGTTACCATTAGACCATTTACAAGCATTGGCTCAAAATGAAGATGGACCTATTCAAGACTATGTTATAAGATTCAAATATGTTTTATATTATTTAAATTTCATCCTCTTTAATTTGATATTTTAATTTATATTTAGTATGGGTATTATTTATCCACATAGAGAAACAACATTACCTAAGCCCTTCCTTTCTTTCAATTTATTATATTATGATGTGTATAGATATGCATGTTCATTTATAAATAACCATGATACCAATATTTACAAGGAGGAGGAGGACCCTCATGATAAACAATTATAAAATAACCCATGCTAACAAGACCTAAAAAACACATTATTCATGGGTGGTACTTATATTTGGCATAACCTAGGGTAAATTTTATTGGCCCATATAGAAATTAACTTCAAATTTTTTTGGTGACTATCTAAGTATGTATTTCAAAATCTAATGAAAGTTATAAAATGATGTTTAGGTGAGAAGGAGAATGGATAGGTAAATCATAATAGGGTATATAATATAAATAGGCATACGACTATATAAAAAAACTCATATATATATTGTGATTTATTTTTTTATGAATCACATCACTTCACCACCAAATGATAGAGTTGATGGTGAATGGTAGCAATGTTATCAAATGAAAACTATGTTTCCATCTGATAACAATGATACTGAGAAATAATTATGCTATCATTGATGGTAATATTTATGAATGAAAAAAATTCTACCATTTTATAGTAATACTATTGAATATCAGCAATGCTCTTAGTTCACAACAATGATACCAAATGATAATAATTTTATTTCTTGATAGAAATGTTATCATTTGATAATATTTCTATCACCTGATAGAGATTTATGTTAAACAATACTATTACTAAAATTTGGTAGCATTTACACTATTAAAAAATATTACTGTTGAGAGATAGCATTGTTATCATTTGTCAACATTACTATCATTTGACATTTTTAGTGTCACTTGGTAGATGTTGTCATTAAACACCATCACCTAACACTACATCCCTTTCCTACTACTAAAATTTTCCATTATGATTATATGGGCAAACTTATATTTACATATAATAGTTAATAAGTTCATATTAACTTTTGATAGAGTGGAGAAATATATTTTTATGTATGAAATTTATTTTAAATAGTAGGTGAGTTGACTTGAATAACTAATTTACACCCAGATAATTTAAATGGTTCCATGTTGTTCACCACCCACTAAAAATATCCAAATTATAATTTATAAAACCTAAATATTCATTAACTAATGAAGAATATATAGTAAAATTTACCTTAGCATAACCATGTTGATCCTATTCAAACAAAAACATCTTATAATGTAACATGGTTACAACAACTTGGCTTTAATTTAAACTAATTGTAACATAAAGGAAGTTTGAAAGAATCATTGGGAAACATAATAATACCAATTTATTGTGGTCCTAAATTGATTCAAATAAGGGTTTGGTTTATGCCACAAAATTATCAATATACATCATAGTAGGAACCATTTGGTTATATCAAATGGTAGTGAAAATTGACCAAAACCAACAAGGTATCTCCTTTTCCCGTGAGGATAAATTGATCCATATTCCACATGATGTAAATCAAGATTATACTTCACAAGTAAATCATGAGTAGGAATAGGCAATTCATACCAAAAAACAATTCAAAACTCCAAAAATATTATCAGCATTTACATGTTCTATTAGCTCATTGGCATTTATGTTATTAGTTCCATGTTGATATATAACATAACCTATATTCATATATAAATGTATTTCACACATATTTTAAGTTTTAAATAGGCATACATAAACACATGATCTATACACTTATGGATTTTAAGACTTCCCTTTACTCATGTCATATGGATATGAGGTGCATCCACTTATTTGATCATAATACACCTAGGTTATATCATTTTGCACTATCATGTTTTATCTTATATACTAACACATTCCTTTATCCATTATTATAAACTATATTTTACATTGTACTTGATATGATAGACACTTAATATTTTTTGTTAACACATATATCCATGGACTAGTATGATAAGCTTAAACTAGTTTTTTATGTTAAATTTTCCCCCTTTTTCACCTCTTTGAGTGTCTTATATTGTATTGTATTATTTTTTTGAGAATTTTAATATATTTAATTGATTATGGCACTCATGCCTTTATTTTTCAATTCTAACATTTGAATATTTCATTTCTTATTTATTGATATTTGAATATTTCATTTCTTTGTAGAAATTTGATTAAGTCATGTCCATTTGATTATGCAACATTTGAACATGCCCCTTATTTGAGGTCTCATTGAACCATTTTATTTTTATTTAATTTTGAGTTAAATTCTATGTGTGTTTGATTTATTTATAATCCTATACTTCCATTATCTATATGTTGCCATGCTTCATATAATGCATCTTCGGATTTGATGTGATCACATATTATTTGCCTCATTATTATATCTAACCTAGACATACTAATGCTATAGGATACATGATCCTTACATATATTATATAGTTATCTTATCCTTTTGAGGTAAGGTAACTACTATATTATACTTCCCCTCACCTCAAAAGAGTGGAAATATCACTATGGTCATGTCATAGAGGAATGAATTTCACACCTTCACAATTTTAGATTTCAGTGGGGGACTACCAAAAAGGCATGACTTCCAAACTTATTAAGTATTTAGTATATTTATATTATAATGAGGTTATGTTATGGAAACATGTTATCCACACTTATAATATTTATCAGTTTCAAATTTTTTTTGGGGTATGTCATGGGAACATGCTATCCACATTTCAAATAATAAAATTGGCCAAATTGCATAGTTATATGATTTAGATACACATTTGAGGTAGCATCGTAAACATTGTTACCATTATTATACAAAGGTTTAATATTTAGACATATGAGGTGCATATGATTTGAAAAATATCACCTTAAATTGAAATATAAAATTATCTTTTTATATTCAAAATACTTATATGACATTTATCATACACTAAAATGGAATTTTATGGATTATTATGAAGCCAATATATTGTAGTAGTTGGTTCAATTTTGGAAAGGTTGAGATAATGACATCACTAAATATTAACATTTTTATAGGATGGAATGATTAAATCATCCAACCTCAACATATTTATACTAAGATTTGACTTGGATCATTCACACTCACTATGTTATAAGTATGACTAGTTGCACAGTTGAATTAATCTCAATTTCCAAGTGGAAACTCACCTTTTCTCTAAGGTTGGGGGTAATTTTACTTCAATGTTTTATACATATTTTCAATTTTAGGTCTTACATTTATCCTAATATTATATCTAATACTTCATATTAAAGCATATCTTCAAATCAAATTACCAAAAGGTAAGATAGTTGCATTAATAGGTAAGTGTACTCCTAACCTTTCTATTTATTTTCAAGAATTTAAAATTATTTCAATTCTACATTATATGAACTAATCATATACTATAAAATTATCTTGGTTGTAGTTCAGTCATTAGTAGATAACTTAAGATTGACTCACACAAAGACAAGGTGTGTTATACACACCCAAGTATGCATTTATTTTATTTTCATCTAACAATTTCATTACTATATTAAAAGTGGGGAGTTAAAACATTAAATATAGATTATATATCACATAAGTCTTGTATATTTGGAAAGTAATTTTTATGGTTGTACCCTTTAGTTCTAAGACCTTGTTATGAAAAGGCTCGCGTCTACTATATCTTATGCATATTACTTATATCTTAGTATAACAACATTTTATTATAATGACCAAGACTTATATAATATTTAAAATTATAAAAACCTACTCATTATCATCCTCTACAAGTTTTATACCTATACCTATTTTCTAGCTTCCTAGACACTTGCATCCAAACCAGACACCTATGTTGACACTATGTCATATGTCAAACTAAGTGTCTAATACCTTAAAACCATTAAAATTTAAAATAAAATGTATCATTATGGTTATTCTAGGTGATTTAATGTGATATATTTTTAAAGGGCACTGGTTTATATAAAAAATCAATTCCCATTCATTCCTCGCCTACATAGACCTAGTAACTCAAAAGGAAACCTACAAAAAGAAATTTAATAAATAATTAAAGTGAGGAAAGATTATATATAATTTTATATTTAAATATAAGTCATAGTTACAACCCATCTACATGTTTTATTTATTAAAGGATCATTCGAATGAGCCATATTTTCCAAGGTACAAGCTAGGTCACTTTATGTACTTGCTTATCACATGCACATCCTTATGCATAAAAAATATATCACATGTGGGATAATTACATAATTATAAGGCCATTTTAAAGGTATGTATAAGTAGTAAATTCCCATTTATATGGGGTTATTAGGTAAACTTGATAGCATTTGCCCACTAACCCAGTTTTTGTGTAGTCACTCCAAGGGTGAATAAACTAGGGTTTGATCATTTGACAAAGAGGAAAAACCTCTATTAAATATTTGAACACATAAAAATAAAGGTCAAAGTAAACCTATAATTTTATATGTGGTCTTACTAATATCTTGTCAATATTATATATGAGAAACCTACATCTAACTTAGACACTAGTGTCAATGTAGTTGTCTAAATCTGACAAAAACATCCAAGGCCACAAAATGCAAATTTTTAGAATTTGATGATCGATCTAAAATATAAATCCAAAATATTTATAACATGTATCAATTATATATACATTTGTACAATAAAACATCTAAGTACACTTATTTTCCATTTATTTCAATATTAATCAATAGTTGTACTCTCTATTTTTAGCATATCTCAGTATTTAAATTTAGAATATTATTTATCTAGTTTTATATATTAATTATCCTACTATATAGATATTTATCACCCTTGTGCTTATTCATTTCTATATTCTTAACCCTATAATATATTGGCCCATCTTAATTTAGGGTTAAAATATTACATACAAGAAAAAACCATTATGTGCATGGTTGTATGATATGGTACAACATGAGAGGATATAAAAATAAATTTAAATCCATTTCAATCCATATGCATGATGAAAATCATATTCAACTAGTATATATTTGAATTTTTTACATTTTAAATCTTCTTATAGATCATTTAAGACATCAAGATCACTTTTGGAATTTTTAAAACCTCCCTTGGTACCCTTGTGTGACGTGATATAACAACCACTAGCATAAAAACAAGTTTTTTGTCATCAAAATTAGTTTTTGATTGTTCAATATTTTTTTTTGAGATTGTATCAACGTGATGTTAAAGTTTTCATTGTCTAAGTTATGTTGTTGAAGCTCTAGTATCCCCTTTACATCCTCCCCTACCCCATACCAATATAATAAGTGATGAAAGGTTAGTATAATAATTTTTAAAATTATTTATTAAATAAAATTTTAATTAAATCAAATATTAGATGCAATGAATGGTACATGTAATGAATGGTGGGTCCCTTTATTTTCAAAGTGTTTTTAACAAAAAGTAAAACAAAAATATTTTTACATGCATGTTAAACTTTATATATATATATATGGAATATTAAAAAAACTACTTTAAATAACATATTGTGCATATAAATTTTCAAGTAGTGTTGTAGTGGAGTTGGAGGTTTTAATTTTGTGTCTCTCGTAAAAATGAGGTCAAGAGTTCAAGACCCCCCAAAACCTTTTTTCCATCAAAAGTATTTTTATTCAAACTATATTTTTCAATATAATTAATTAAAAAATTATTCTTTTCCAAAACTTATGACACTTTTGACACATTCAAACTCTAATAATTCTTCTTACAAATTTTGTCTAATCATTTTTTTTATATAAAGGTGGTTGTGTGACCAGTCAAACTATAGGTTTTTCAATATTATGGACACTTTTTAATGGTCCATTTATTATTTAAATTTTCCTTATATGGTATTTTTAATAATTATATTAAAAATATTTTTTACTTTGTCTATTTTGTGACACTTGCGACTCTTACTTTAGATGTAATTGTTTTTATTATTTTTAATAAGTTTACATATGATCAAATAATTATTGATTTTTATACACTATAATATTTTTTTTATTATAAAGTAAAGTAAAAAAATAACATTAAAAAAATAATTTTTAAACTTGAGTGTTTTTTAGAATAAAACTCAAACTAGTAAGTGTCAAACCTTAAATGAAATTTATGGCTTCTCCCAAATTTATGCTAGATAAATCACAAATATTAAGTCAGTCAAATTATAAATTTTATAAAATCTATATTAAATCTGAATGAATTGCTCAAAAATTATGGAATATTATTGTTGAGACTAAAATCCCCTATTAGGGAGGCACATCATTATTGAACTTATCAATGTATTTCAGCATAAATTACATGAAACCACATTGATCATTTTGAGGAGTGTAAAGGATATTTTACTACTCCATATAAATAATTAGGAGTTGCCTAACTATTATTCAAAACTCATTGAATCTATGCACGAAGTTACTCATCTTTAAAAAAATCATTAAACTTATTCTTGAACTTCTTATAACTCCCATTAAAGGTGATGAAAAATTAGTTGAATTTATATCAAAAATCAAAAGTATTAAATCTAAGTTAGATGATTTTAATTGTAATATTATTAAAGATAATCTTTTATACTTAATTATTCTATTAAATATTCATGAAAATTTTAAAATTTCATTTATATTCTTAATTATAAATACCAAATAACATAGGACATTCCTAAACTCATTACCCTTTTAGTTATTCTTATCCAATAATGATAAGTGATGTAAATTTTTGGTTTTAAATATAATTTCACTTGGGAATTTATCACCCTTAATAGTGATTTTAAAATATTGGAAACTAGAAAACTAAACCTAAAAAATCCAATGGTAAATTGGGGAACAATAAATTTGATAAAAATAATCAAAAAGTTAAATTTAATTGAAATTATAATATATATGGTAAATTTATACAAAAAAAATGTTCCCAAAAAAACCCAGATCTAATAAGAAAACGTCTAAAAATAAAAAAGGGAAGAAAGTTTCTAATTAGAATTTATATACACAATATTTTCAAAATTTATCAATTACTGATTCTTTCTCTCTTATAAGATCCAATCGAGTCCCAATATATTTGAGTGAAAAACTTAAAAGGTGCATCAAGAAATGGATGAGTAGACCATTGGTGCTTCACAGTATTGGTGTCCCATATACCATCATTTATTATCTAAAAATCCATATCTTATATAATTCCATAATCCTTTACACCTTATTTACACACCCCTTCAACAATTCATCCCTTAACTGAGCCTAAACCCCTTTTTGACATTGACCAAATAATGTCAGCCTGGATTGACCATGCATTCTAATTAATATTTGCATGTTATAGGTCTAGGTTGGCCTTGTCTAACCTATATCATGACCAAACTTACTTTTATTAATTAGATTGACCCTATTAGCTAAATTTTAAGAAAGGTCTAAGGTTATATTCTACTATTTATGCACATTCATTTCACCATTTCTTATAGAGACAAGACTTAATTATTCATTTGCACTTCTTTATAGTATACTCTTCCACCATTCTAATTAATGAGTTATTGCTTAAGGTTTATAGTCAGAGGAGAATATTGTCTTATGGAAAAGTCTTAGATGAATTTTAATATCTTAATGATCCTTAAAAACCACAAAAACCTCTTTCAAAACACCTTTGACCAAGGGAGATATTGAGTCTTGATGGCTTCATCTTCAAGGTAAGTATCTCTACCTTTAATCCTCTATTTTAGTATATAGAAGTAGCGTAAGTAAAGTATTTTGAATATATTTCTCTCTCCATATATTAGGGTTATATATATACATAGATTAATTAGAATTATTATATTAATGTTCATTTTTTATGTTTATTACCTCCACTTTGTGCCAAAAGTTTTGATGAACACTAGATTATATTTTAATTTACTTTGCATGTAATTATTAAATATGAAAACATAGGACCTAGCTAGGGTTATTACATGATGTTTCTTGACTAAAGGATTTGAAACCCTCTCTATTAATATTATTTTATTAAGGGACCCCTTCATTAGGTCTAGGATATCCATCTTGGTCATGACCTTAAATGCTTAAATGTGTCAACAAATAGAAGTGGGTTAAAACATAATAGTTTGTCCCACTTTTTAGAATAAAGAGGCCACATACACTTTTATATTGTCATAAAAACATCTTGAATTTGGTTAATTTAAATTAATAAAAAAATATGTTTTAGACTATATATACAAATATGTAGTGCATAAACATTTTTCCAAAAAAATTAAAAACCATTAATTATTTTTTAGGATTTATTTTTTAATTTATTTTTAATTTTTTTCTTTCTCGTTAGAGGGACACAATATTATACTTTGATCCAAGTGTAAGTAGGATGTATCTTTACATTTTGGTGAACCTAAGGTGAATCAAAACCTTTTAGTTTTTATTTCACACATTCATTTTATCATCATATTATATATTTTTATTTTTTCAATATTGTATCAAACCTGTCTATACAATCTAACATTTTGTGCATAGGTTTAACACACATTTACTCCAAAATAAATATGTTATTTATGTGTAGGTATTCTTCAAATACAAGTTACTAGATCTATATTCTCGACATAATCTTCTTTTTTAGTTATAAAATTACATACATAGTCGATCTAGTCAACTTAGTTTGTAGTTCTTTTTTTTAATATATAGGTTTTCAAACATAGTCAAGCCAATTGAATCTATTCGTAGATTATTTTTTAGTGCATATTTTTTAGACTCAATCATCCCAGTCAACCTTGTTCATAGTATATTTAAATTAACACTTGATAAACACTACATAAATTCTAAAAACTAAGCATCTTCAAAACTACCAAGGTTCATTCTTACATTCTCTATCATTTCTATCTTTCATTTATAGTATTATTTTTCACTAATTTACAATCTACAAAACTACAACCCTATAATGAACTAGGATAACTAGATCAACATAGTTATATAGTATATCTTCTCTCTAGAAGACACAACCAACATGTTTGATTGTGTTCTTCTATATCTTTCTTCTACAAAATAGTAGTGATCTTATCAACTTTTTTCTATATTGTTTGAATATATTTTTGCCTAAACTAACTCTGTACTCTTCATATTTAAAGTAATTAACCTATTTTTACTATTAATTAATTTAATTTCCATTTCAATTACATGTGTTTTTAGATTAACCAACATAGACTAATTAGGTGGTTTTTTAATTTACCAATTTAGTCACACTATTTTTATTTTCTGCACACACTTCCAAATAACTTTACACAAAAACACTAAACATTTTCTTCCCAAGATCTACCTACTTAGATTTAATCACCAAGGGTAAATCCACCTTAATTTTTTGGCCAAGTATAAACACATAATTGATGGTATATATTGTAAAAAAATATGACACCTTATTCATTATATTATTCTGAACTGAGGGGGTAGGCCCTAATACCAAACCAATACTATTGCCAATACAAATCCCTTTTAGCATAAGCTACTTAAAAATATCAATAAATTACTTTTTAATTCCCTATTTTTAAAGATAGATACAAAGCTTTTGACTGGACCAACTAACTGGTTACATCAACAGCCACAACTAGTTAATACCAGCACTATTGCCACAATCAGTGAATACCAATGTTACTACCACAATCAATGTTTACATTCCTTGCCACAATATTCCTACCACAACTAGCATTTTACATTCCTTGCCACAATATTCCTACCACAACCGGTGTTTACATTCCTAACACAACTAGAATTTTTACCACCAATATGGCCACAATCGGCCTATACTAGTGAAACAACCATAACTAGCCTTCTAATACCTCCAAGATTTGAACCTGGATGGTGCATATAATAACTAAGTTTCTTTACCAATTCACCCCTATCTCATTAGTTTTCTACTTCCTTATTATAGCCAATTCAGAATAATATTAATTTCAAAATTTATTAAAACTTAACAACATTTAGGAATGACTAATTATTTAGTATTTACATTCAAGTTTTATTGCTTACTCTTTAATCATTATATTTTTTATTGCAAAACTTACACTAACTAGTTTTAGTATACATTTTCTATCATGTGATCCAATTAGATCGACCACATTGATCTAATTTTTTGTGTGCTTCACTTTATTTGCTTAGCTATTATCTTGAAAATTTTACCCTTATTTTTACAACACTATTGTCCCTATAAACATAGTATATTATAATTTTTTGGTCTTGTTTACCTCCAGTACATAGTCACCCATTACAAATGTATACCTTTTCAGCCTATTCAATTTATCCATCTAGATTACATAGTTAACTTGTCTGACTATGTATCATTTTAGTCTATCTAGTTTCTACATCTATAGCACACATTCAACCCACATGACTATGTTTTTAGCTTATTTCATTTTAACCATTTATATAACATAATCAAATAGTTTCACTATGTATTTTGTAGCTTGTTATGTGAACCATTTTTATAGACTATTTCAACCCAATTGACTCTATCCCTATTTTTCCTCCTTTCTTCTTGATTTTATATTCTACCTTAAAGTATGATGAAATTCCATATAAAAATATTTTTCTACAACTTAAATCTAGTTAGATGCTATATGGGATGTTTTTTTCTTCCTACCTTCACTACCCAAGAGGATTCTCACTCTTGGAGAACCTTTTCTCATCCCATATATTTGTATTGAAACATGGCTGAATCACTCCAATTGATGAGATTATTGGATCAAACCCATTCCATAGTTATCAATATAATTCTCCCCCTCAAACATCTTACCATAATATGGGGGAAATTGACACAAGCATAAAAAAAACCCATAGGAAACCTTATCAACACCAAAAACCCACCTCCTACCAATTTTCCACCTAGTAACCCTCCCTCTAATACCAATTTGGGTAATCCTACTACCAACACTAACCCACCAATTGATACAACTCAAATTATTGCACAAATAGTGAAATAAATTAAAATAATCCAAACATATATCACCTCTCAAATTATGTAACTAAAAAATAATTTGGTAAACATGACTAATCAGCTTCCCATTCTTCTTCTCCAAAATAATAAAAATTTCATCCTCTACCTCTTAAATATGCCATGGGAAATATTAATCCCAAACTTATCATGTATAATAAGATGATTAAGGATATTTAAATTGGACCTTTAACCCCTTTCATTATATCTATTTATATTGGTAATATATCTCCAACTATTAAATATGATGGGACTAAAGACCCTATATCTTTTATCAAGGAATTCAATAATATATATAACGAGTGGATCCAAACTAATGCCTTCAACAGTACTAATATTTTAAATAAAACCTTCACCATTGGTGTACTAGAATTGTATAACCAAATTCTCCAACATTCTATATTAAAACTTAAGGATTTAGTCAATCTTTTAGTTAAATAATTACAACATAATGAACTTCCTCAAAATTTTCTTAGTCACTTAATTAATGCTAAAAAATCCCATACTAAATCAAGTCATGGTTTTATCAAGTCAAATAAATATTTGGCTCAAAAAGCTGATCAAAACATGACTAATGACAACTTGTTCAAAATTTTCATAACATCCTTAACACCTTCCCTCAAATACAAGGTTTGAACTTTTGTTCCCTAAACTTTAAATGATGTCTCAACTAAGATAAGAGTCCATAATTTATAATAAAATAGTTTGAACCTAAAATTAAAACCATCAAGGGATATCTCTAACATTCAAAAAATGCAATCATCGATAATACTCCTCAACCAAAACTAGGAGTAGACAAAATGGAAAATATCTAAAGTTCCCATACAATGTTAACCATGTAATGAAAGAAACAATTTTTAATTCCTTTTAAACCATTCATGTATCCTAATAATCCCCCTAAATGGTACTATCCTAACTAATTTTTTTTGTTTTCATGCTTATATAGGTCATTCTCATGAAACATGTCTTGGGATTATAATATTTTACATTAATTTTATGCTAGGATATTCATTCAATCATGATGCCATGATGAAAATCCATGATCATGATTATGTTAATGCTTGTCAAAAGAAACAACATTACAAATTTTCTTCCTCTAAAAATTTAAAAAAAAATTACATCCAAACCTCAACAATAAATGAGGATATTTGTGTAATTGACACTGATTATGATCAATACCATACCAATTCCCAATACATGAATGTGGCTAAAGTCAATTATATATGCAAACCCACCCACAAATATCCCATCACCAAACCAAAGAAACCATATTTAGAAGAGTAACTTATCAAATATACTACTACCACTTGTTGATGCCTTAATATGTATCATAGGTTCTCAAATTGTTAAATAAAACTTTTGATTTTAGAATTTGAACAATTCAATGCATAAGTTGTAGGTTGTGATAATCTTGTTATCTGTTGATGGAATAGAGGTAAACTAAAGTGGACTATTTCATAGTATTTATAAAGTTTGGTACTTGGGAGCCAAATTAGCCTATATCTTTGTAAATAATGAAGAAATATTAGTGAATTATGATAAAATCAAATCTAAAATAATAATATAACATGGGTGTTTATAATGGAAATTAAGCTAGATTGATTTGGTTAAAAAGAAATAAAAAGGAAGGGTAATGCAGAAAAGAGATGTTGTTGATCTTTATCTCAAACATTTTGACAAAGTTCAAATCTCCTCCAAATATGCACTTAACCAATGTATAATATGAAATAGAATGAACTCAAAAATTACTACACGTTAGGAAAACATCTAAAGAATGAGAAAATTACAAATAAGAACTAAGTTCACTTTAAATATTTACCCTAAAAATAAATAACATTAACCCAAATTCAAGAAGAGTAAAGGAAATGAAATGAAATTGAGAACTTTAAATCAACCTAGAATTGGCACAAGTTAAAAACTCTAAAATTAAAATATGCACACCAAGATTTCACAAGAACTATTCAAATTTGGAAACGAGAACAAGCAAGTGAGAGAAAAACCATAATAACAAATGATGCAAATGAATATAGATAATCATTGTAGAATTCCTCACTTAAATTAATTGCTTAAAATTTACACAAGTTTTTGTCTCAAAATCTCCCTATCCCTTTACAAATGACAATACTCCTTTTATAGAATGCAAGGAAGTATGTTGATCAGTCATATCTAATTACAAGTGTACAAGTGTACATAGAAATTTCCTTTCTACAAAAGTTCTAGAATACACTAAAATTTTCCAAGTGGACTAACCTACATGTAATGTTCTTATAAGTTCCACGCGACTTTACAAAAAATAATATTATATTTTCAAATTATTAAAAAGTTATATAAAATAATATTTCTAACTAACTTGAGGTCCCTGTGTCAATGTAGTTCCCTATTTTTAATAAAAAAATATTCATCCTATAGTGTTTTTAACTAATGAATTGGAGGTCAACAATAGGTTTTAGGAATATATCCTTTCCATGATCCTCCATGTCCTTGATGTCTTTCTCAAGTTTATATATTACTTTCTTGATGACCCTGACATCTCCCATTTTCTCTTCAAGTGATAGAAGTAGGCCCATGTTCCTCTTTTTATAGTTTTTTGTTTGGTCTTACCCCTGGCTTCCCACACTCTATATAAACTAAAAGGTCCTATGATTGAACTCTTCATCAGTTATAAAACTCAATAATCTAGGGGTTATGGGTTCTTTAATCAAACTATCCAATATATGCAGCATTCTACCTTCCTATTGTTTGAAGTCCTTGGCTAGGTCTTCCATTTGTTTGGCCTAGTTACTTAGGGATTTAATCTTGTATACCATTATGGCCATAGCCCTATTCAAATGTGCTAAACAAATATTCCTAAAATTAGAGACTATGTTTTTGGTCAAGGCCTTGATTAAGTATTTCACTTTGATAGTTTGAAGCCTGCCATTGGCCAACTTAGCCTATAGCCTTAGTGATTTTATTTTCCATTACTTCCACATCCATAGCTTCCTCTACCTAGACATCTTCTTTATCTGACTGGTAATCACTAGATAACATTTGTAGTGTATCTTTTACTCTTTCACTAGGATCTAATACTAATTAGTTAATGAATTCAATTAGTGACCCTAATTCTTCAGGTTGGGTTAAAGATGATGCTACCTCACCAGGTCTCATTTATTTAGGTTTTTATTCAATTTGTGCCCTAGACTTTAGTATATTCATTTATGATTATGTCCATATGGGAAGAGGTCTAGAGGATTGACCCCCTAGAAAATGGTACTACATTAGACCGAGTTAACATATATCATCATTCCCTTTATGATCTCTCATCAATATGGCCTTTAGGTTGATGTCGTGATTTTTTAATCTCACCAAGACTTTGGTGAAGGATGATGCCTTTATGTATATTGAGTCATAGACACTAGATAGATTTTCATATGTCAGACTTATCATTTTTGATTTCAAATTCCCCACTATCCTTCCTTGGGTATCCTAATATCTTAATTTATTATGTTGTAGTTTGAAAGAGGCTCTAAATATATAAGTAGTCTCAATATTGTCCCATTGCTGAAATGAATTCCTACCCATGGTCATGTGTAGGGTATGTAGTAGTATTTTCTTATTACTTCTACACATACCATCTATACCATTGTATATCTAGTATGCTACTTTTTACTCATCTAACTTGTTTGACACATGGACTGGTAGCCTAAGTGGGGTGCATTGGGTCCCCTCAATCTTTATTATTGTGTAATATAGGTAAAATCATGTCACCAATGGATTCAATTGAATTTTTAACCAAAGGAATATTTTTTAACATTAGGTTCCTAGTTATGGCCTTAGTTAAGGCTGGATAGACCTAGTTATAGATGAAATGAATGTGGTACATGTACTTGAATATATGAAACTTTGATTAGAATTGGGATATAATATAAGTCGCTTCAGGTGACCATACTATAAATTTAGTTATTTTTGTAGTGGCAAGGAGGGCATCTAATAGGTAGGACATCATGTAAAATTGGTTCCTAGTCCTCTTCTTAACTATAAAAATATGGCTACACAAACATTTTATAATAAGATCACCTATGGGAGGGGTGAGGTCATTCTCAACCATAAAATATATCAAGGGTAACCAAATTATTTTAACATAAGTGGTGGTGGGATTTCCACATATCCTATTCATTAAAGTCATAATTATTCTAATCCCAGGTCAAAATTGGCTAATAGGGATGTCATTATTGAGATCAGAGAAGATTTGATTTTTAGAGTATATCCATGGAATGAGGATAGTTTTTAGGCCATTATTTTTTCCCCATTTATTTATTATGGTGATATATACTTTGTGTTTGATCAACTTATAGTATTTATCAAAAGCAATAGAAGAAATATAAGCAACACTTTTACAAGTATGTTCATTGGCCAACATACCCTTTTCAATCTTACAATCTTTAAAAATAGGGGAGAAAACATCTACATAATGAAACACCTCTAGTTTTACCACAATGTGATGAAGGCTTATCATTTGATTAGTAACCAAGTTATAGTACCTCCTCTTGATTGATGTGTTCTTCTCATCTTCCTTGGTGATGGCATGTAACTCCACAATCATCCAAAAAAGCTTGGACTAATCATTTTATCCCATGTTTAAAGCTACATCATAAAATTATGTGTCCTTGAAGATTATCTCCTTTATGTCTAAGGTCAAATAGATATCTTAAACTTCTCTAGCTTCTTTTCAGGCTACAAAGGATGTGAGTTTGTTTAACTTACTCATCAGTGGTCTACAATTCAATCCTAGGTCAATTTTCCCTTGCTCAGATGATGATTCACTTACTTAAACTTGATTATGATAAATTTATAATTGAATTAGGGATTTTATACAACTTTAATGGTGGTGGATATTTTCACTTAAGTGAGTTCTATGCCTTCAATTTGCATTTAGATCATGTATTTATACTTTCACTTTTTTGGACCCATAAAATATTTATATTTGGCATTTGATAGTTATGTGGCATCCCTATGGTATCTATGTGGCACTTTCATGGAAAATTACTCATTAATGTTTACAAACATGACTATTGCCATTTGAAAATATGCTTTTATCTCATACCATTGGATTATTTTACACATGTCAATGTTACTCATTGATCTTGATCTTGAGATTTGAACACCATTGGTTGAAATATGTACTTAGCCCCATGTTTGTTCCACTTGGCATTCTTACAAGCCTCCTAAGTTCCATTGAAAAGTCTTTGTTGATATCAAACCATCAAATCTAGTGGGTATCAATCAACACAAGCCATTGATATTTAAAAGGTGCTCAAATTTAAATGTGTACTAGGCCCTAAGGTTATGCCACTTGGCAATACTACAAGCCTTTTGAGCTCTATACCCTATCAGTTGAATTAATTAACATGCTTTTTCCATGTGGTAGTCTCATGTTAACTCAAATCTTTATTGAAAATTATTGATTTGATATGATCTATTAATATGGATTTGTATGCTTAAACATGTATCGTTTATCCTTAGTAAGGTGATTTATGTTTAAATTGGGGTTCATGGCTTGACTTTTCACTCATCAATTTCACTCTATAGAATTAATCTCATCAAAGTAAATGTGGACCATGGATCATGATTTGAGTAGTTGAATGTGATTGGTTCCCTTTTAGTATTAATATTGATCTCATACCATTGGATTGAGGTGATCTGAGTAAACATGGTTCTTTGATTTTGATCCATGGGGTTGAGTGAGATTGGTCTCATGGATTAGAATCCTTGGCTCATTGGGCCCATCTCACACTATTCGATTTACTTTGATCGATTAAATGTGGGTCATTGATCCTATGAAAAAGCACAATTTTTAAGTTAGGACACTAATATATATGAAACATAGGACAAAATAATGTAACTAAGGTCTTATTTATGTTGATAAACACAAATAAGACTTTGGGACTAATATTTTAGTATAAGTTATAACAAAAGGACCATGTATATAATAAAGACATAGCATAAATTTTAAGCCTTATAACAAAGGGACCATGAATTTATTTAGACCAAGCTAGGATTTTTAGCCTAAGGTTTGGTTGTATTGAAAAACATGGCCAAGCCTTAGGATAAAAATGAAACTAAGACCATGGTATGATAATTATCCCCGTGCATGTTTGAATTCAATTCAAAAGAGGAACTAGATTAAAACAATGGGAATGGATTAAACATGGATATAATTAATATTGAACCAATGGAAAATAAAGATCATCTTAAACATTAAACATCCTTACTTCCAAATGATATTCCATTGATCTTATAACACAAGCAACATGTTTTAGTGATATTGGAAGGGGTGGAGCTATGATCATCCCAAAAACATGTCCATTAATCCAAGCGAGATCAGTTCTTGTAGATGATAGGAAATATTAAAGTTAAGGAATGGGAATAAAAAGAACTTAAGCTAAAGCCATAGATTAATGTTCTCATTTTAAATTGGTAAATAAGGCTTCAATATAAATTCTTATGCTAAGATTTAAAACATATTAAAATGACTATAGTACAAAAGAATCTGATTAAATCAATGTCTTGAGGAAACTATTTTAGGTGAATTGTTTTTGGATTTCTACATTTTGATTTGGTGAATTGATTGTATGGTATTTAGGTTCTTTGCATGGGGAAATTGTTTTGGACATTTTTTTTGAGGAAATTATTTTGAAGACCAATTTCATCAGACAAAATGTTTAGAAAAATTATCCCACTGGGTTTATTTCATTAGCCAAAATTCCTAGAAGGTCTAAAAGAATTAATCAAGGAAAAAAGGGGCCCAAAGGGTCATTTCAAAGAATTTTAATGGTACCTTTGGAAGATTCGAATGGAACTTTCAAAAATATGAAGGGTACTTTCAAAAATTAGAAGGGAATTTTCAAAACTTATTAAGGATAATTCTTTCCAAGAAATTTTCTTGAACAAAATGTCCAACACATTTTCCCTGAAGGGTAAATTATTGTGGAAAAAAAGTTTTGAAGGGAAATTTCTTGCAGAACAAAATTTATAAAGGATAATTCAAAAAAATTAAAGGGTACTTTAAAAAATCCTATAAAATAATCAGTCTAAACAAAAATTCTAAAGGATAATTCTATTAAGGCAAAGGGCAATTTGAAAAAGGCCAAAGGTTAATTTGGTTTGGTAAGAAGCATTGACAAAAAACCCAAAAGATAGGTTTGTAGGGTAGATGTCTTTGGAAAAACATCTGAAGGGTACTTTAAAAAGGCCCAAAAGGTAAGTTTTGGAAAAACTGCTATAGGAAATATGTTGTAAAAAGATAAGTTTGAAGCATCATTTCAAAAAATAATAAGTCCAAAACAAATATACCTAAGGTTACGTGCAAAGAGGATAAGGGTAATTTTGTTGGGCAAAATGCTCGATAGAATAAGTCCATAGGGAAAAAATTTCAAATAAAATTTTTGAAATAATTTTCTAGACATAGATAAGTTCAAAGGAATATTTTTGACATAGACCATGAAGGAATTCCTAAATAAAAGACCAAAAGTACTTGGATGAAGTATCTAAAATATAAAACATGATAGTTAGAAACATAACAAAAGGACTTTGTATTTAGATTAGACCACATGAATAATAGA
Source organism: Torreya grandis (assembly GCA_037957365.1). Taxonomy (NCBI): domain Eukaryota; kingdom Viridiplantae; phylum Streptophyta; class Pinopsida; order Cupressales; family Taxaceae; genus Torreya; species Torreya grandis. The sequence continues at coordinate 3,096,289 of JARHVA010001285.1, read as the reverse complement.
AAGGTTTGAAAGGTGGCTCAAGACATAAAATAGACTAAGCATAGACATTAGACTAAGGTTTGATCATGTTGAAAAACATGACTAAGCCTTAGCAAATAAAATAAACTAAGCCCATAGCATTAGTTAAAATGTTCCCATGTAAAAAGTTCCTACCAGATACAAATCAAGTACTTAGATTAAACTTAGATTAAGGGTTTAGCTATTCAAATATGAATCTAACAAACCAAATGTTAGTAAAGAATCAAGTTAACATTAAAATCATGAAACCCAAGTATTGTTCATTCCAGGTAGACCTTATTAGACTTGCAACCTGAAACATAAAGATCCAATGTTAGAAATTTAGATAAGGGAAAAACAAAACCATGAAAAAATATGCTAATCAAACTAGGTATGGATGATATTTAAATAAAATACCATGCAAACATGCTAATGACACTCTGATCAAGTAAATATTCAATTTCAAAGTAAAAATTTGCATTATTTTGACACATGGGTCCCCATTTTTTTAGAAATGGGGGTATGATGACTTAAAAAAATGGCAACTTCTAGGATAAATATAATAATGTGTTAGAATTCAGAGACTCTAACTCAAATAAAAAAATAACTATATTGCTTATTCCACTTGATTAGTTCCATTATCAAGATTAGTTCATGGTTAAATCAAGTCATGTACCTACATAATTAGGATCAAACAACACAACCTAGCCATGTTGTGTGTATGATTTGATTCCATTTACTATTTTCCATGGGATTTAGGGGACAAATTCTAAATTTCATGACTTTAACCATTAACATTGACTTACATCATATTTGGATATTTATAAAAAACCATGATTTATCTCAAGGAATGCTTGGGCATTATTATACTACTAGCCAAACATATATAGCCCTGATGGAGATGCTTTTGGTTTCACTCAAGGTCTTTATCCACTACCAACCAAGCATCTATACCCTTTGTGGAGATTACTAGAATCACCTTTGATTTGAAAGCTTTTGACTTTTCAATAAGCTTTTATTTTTGTATTTTTTAGAATATTTTGGATTTTTAGAAAAGTTTTGGAAGTAGGTCAAATAGGTTTAGGGATTTGGTCAAATGTTTGATCCTTAGACAATTACCTATGGTTACAACCTTTATCTTAGGCAAGTATGTTTGTTAAATGCAAGCATGACTGTGTCTTAGTAATTCAAGCTTTCATTCCATATGTGAAATCCTTCTTATAACCAAGCTTAGATCAAAACAAGGTTTAAACCTTATGAAATAACAAACCTATACATTAGTCCTTACAAGTTTATCTAGTCCTTGAAAGTTTCTCTAAATATAACATTAAGCTCATATTTAAAACCTATGGTAATCATATGATTAATATAAATACCTACGTTTGTGAACTATGGATTTCTTGAGTATTTTAAGTGAACTTTGAGATAAAGGCTATCAAAAAGGACTTATTAAAAACAAGGTATAAATTAAGAGAAAACAAATATACAAATAGAAAGAAACAAAATAGGAAACAAATGAAAAACAAAAAAATATATAATTACTTATATACAAACAAGGGACAAGAAGGACAAAATAGAAGGAAACTAATCTAGCCTACCTACATTAACTTTAACTATCCTTATAGTTTAACCCATGAATACCCAAAGGGGAGTAGCAAAAAAGTAGTGCTTAAGGTACTACCCATTGGTGGGTAGTGTAAACTCTACTACTTGTAGGTTTTTTAAGTTAAAGGTGTTATCTCTAAGTATCTCAATAATTTGGTAGGGACCTATCCACAAATATGTGAACTTACCATGTTTACCTTTAGGTTTAGATGCCTTCTTTATGTTTGAAAATCTTTATCTTTGATCACTTATCAAAGCACCTCTTCATAGTGGTTTGGTGCCTACTAAAATTATCAAAATCCTCTTCTTATGGATCTTCCATAGAGATATAGTCAAGTAACCTTGAGCTTTCTAATTCTCGATCTTCCTCCATGTATTCCTGCATGAACTTGTATGTTGGTAACTTGAGGTTGATAGGAAATATGTGATCTTGGACATATATTAACAAGATTGGAGATTCTTTGAGAGCTTGCGTGATTCTAATTATGTTTATCCAAAGGGCATACTTAATTAGTGTATGCTATGTACTAGTCTTGTCTATTATAAACTTATTTATTACCTTCATCAAGTTCTTAAAAGTGTATTTAGATACCCTATTACCTTGAGGATAATGGTTTGATGAGAACTTGATAATGAATTTATTATCATATTCCCATTCTGTCATCTCTATGGATAAAGAATTAGCTCCATTGTTATAGACCAGAGATATAATTATCTTAAACTTGGTGCATATGTTTTCCTCTAAAAATTGGTCACTATTTGAGTTCTATATTGATTGGTGGCCACTAATTCAATCCATATTGTGTAGTAGTTAGTGGAACTTTATAGAATTAGTTGAAATTAAAGAACAACAAGAAGGAAGTAAATATGAGGAGAAATATGCTGATAGATTGGTGTTTGCCGATGAGCTAGGGCAGCCGTGCCCTACCTCAATTTTTGCTGTAAGAGTCACTGTGAAGGAAGGAAAGGGCGTCGACTGGTAGTAGGGGGTGAGGTTTTGCAGCATTGGCTACTTTATCTACAAAAAAATTTCATTATATGTTTGTGTTGTGCGTTATGCGTGGACCCTAGGCAATCCATAGTGAAGGGGCTAGTGGTGCTGGCTGAAAAGAACCCACAGCTGGAGAGAACAATAAGGTAGGCGTAGTCATGGCTAGGCGTATGCCTTCCAAGATTGGTGCTGGTTTTAGTTTTAGTGAAGTGGTGGGCATAAATTTGCCAGGATAGGATGTGCAGGGGTATGATAATGCCCTCTTTTCTTAGAATATAGATGCTAAGGATTCAAATCTACCTAGAGGATCTAGGATCATGAAGGTTAATGGATGTCTTAAGAGATGCCAAGAATGACCAAAATTGGTAATTCCCTTTAAACTGATTGCTGAGGATGTAGAATACTATTCTAATCATTCCTTATTTTTTAAGTTCTTGGGTTTAAAAGTTTCCCTTCAATTCCTGAAGAGCTGGGCGCGATGAGTTTGGGAACTTGAGGGTGAAATGGATGTCACAATGCTCACAAACAACTACTTCATGGTGACATTTATCTACCTAGCTGACCACAATAGGGTCTTTAAAGGGGGGCCTTATTTTTATAACCAGGTGGGATTATTTTTAAAACCATGGCATGTAGGCTTTAACCCCTCCAAGGAGCTTCCTAATAGAGTGCCAGTGTGGGTGCAGTTGCCTAGATTCCCAATAGAATGCTACCTTGAGGATGTGCTTCATATGCTAGCATCAATGCTTGAAAGACTTGTTATATCTTCTACACAAACCTTGAGTAATAAGGTGATGACCTTTGCTTATATTTGTATAGAAATTGATATAAGTAAACCATTACCAGATGCAGTAGAGATAAGTGCAGGTTCATATTCCTGGGTAAAACAACTAGACTATGAGACTCTTCCATTCAAATGCCACCTTTGCCATGAATATGGCCATCTGGTGCGTAGATTTCCAAAAGCTAAGCCATTGGAATAGCATACTATGCCTCCCTCTAGTTCCATGCCTAGTACTGACAAAGGGAAGAAGCCTGTAGCAGGGGATAATAAGGATGTTGAGGGCTTTGTTCAGGTAAAAACCCAAACCTGTAGCAGAGGGCAGAAAAGAACTTTAAGGGAATGACAAGAGGAGGATACATTTAATAGGTTTGAGATCCTAGAAGAGTTGGGGTAGAAAGTAATTAATCAGGATATGAGCATTGCTGATCACCCTGAGTTGGATTCAGAATTGGGGATTGGCATTGCCAAGCCTCCGTGTGTTATGTCAGAAGAAATCGCTATGCCTATGCTCATGGATGGACAAATGGGAGCATAGGTAGTGGAGGATTCAAATGTGGGTATGGGGCAGGGTGTAGAGGAAGTAGAGCCTGTGATAAGGGCCATGGTAGTAGACGTGGACAAAAGAGGGAAAACTACCTCTCATCTGGGCATCCTTTAGAAGGATGGGAAGAAAGGGGCTTCAAAGAAAAATGTTAAGATAGGGCATAAAAAGGACTTGGAAAGGATTAAGATGATCGGGGAGAACTTGGTGGAGTTAAGAGTGGTTAAGACCTGGACACCCATTTCTTTACTCCTCCCAAATGATTGTTACCTCTTGGAATACAAGGGGCTTAAATAGTGGCCCCAGACAAAAAGCTGTTTGGGAATTAGTATGTAGGCATTCTCCGGATGTTCTCTTTTTGTAGGAGACTAAAGTTTCTATTGATTATATGATGACTATGGCACCTAAGTTATGGAGGCAAGGCCGTTGTTAGTGTGTTAGAGCTTAGGGATCCTCGGGGGGTGTGGCATGCTTATGGAACCCACACAAGATCTAGCTAGCGTCTTAGATTTCATTCAAATCCTCCTTATCTATTATTTCTTGGTACATTGAAATAGGAGAATATATTATTTTCTCCAATGTCTATGCTCCAATGGATTTATATGGTAAGCTTGAGGTATGGAGCAATATTCATGAGGTGCGTAGTATGTTTCCTTATTTGCCTTAGATTATTGCTAGAGATTTTAATGCCATCCTAGATTTATCAGAGAAATGGGGAGGTAATATGAAAATAGAGCCCTCTTCCATTTTGCTTAGAGACAATATTTCAGCCCTTAATCTTGTTGACATTAAGCCCAGCAATGGCCGATTCATGTAGAACAATAGAAGGCTAGGGGATAGCATTATTGGTGAGTGCCTTGACCGTTTCATGGTATCATGTTTTTGTGTGGGGGGGTCGTGGTATTCCAGCTCCGAGATACTTAGTTGGTAGGTCTCAGATCATTGGCCCATTAACCTCACTATTTCATTGGCCAGGATGCCTCAGAGACTGCCTTTTAAATTCTAACTCATGTGTCTTAGAGACCTAGACCTATATGGTTGTATGGCTGAATGGTGGAGAAGAGGTAGACTAGGATTTGGAATGGCTATGTATACTTTTTCCAAGATCTTACAATTTGTCAAATATCAGCTCAAGCACTGGAACAGGCAATGTTTTGGCAACATTCACCAAGATAAAAATGTGGCACAAACACATTTGAATGTAGTGACCCAAATGATTAGGGAAGAGGGGGCATCTGAACTTCTTTTAAGAGAAGAGGCTAAAGCTCTTAAAGTGGTGGAGGAATGGGAGTTGAGGGAGGAAATCTTTTGGAAGTAGAAAGCATAGAATATTTGGCTTCAAGAGGGGGATAGGAATACTACATTCTTCTTCAACTCAGTAAAAGCCAGGCAACACGGTAATACTATTTACTCATTGGTGATAGATAGGGGGAGACCATTCATTCCACCTAAGGTATTTGTAATGAGGTAGAGCTATACTTTGCTTCTTTATTTTGGGAGGAAGAGCAGGGGGATTTGGTGGCTGAGACCCAGGTTCTTTCATGTATTCCCTCTTTGGTCTCTAGGGAGATGAATGAGCATCTTATGAGTGCCATTTATATGGAGGAGGTTGAGAGAATACTTTTCCAGATGCAAAAAGTTAAAGCACCTAGGCTAGATGGATTTTTGATTGAATTTTTCTAGGAGTTTTGGGACATTATAAAAGTTGATCTCTTGGCTATTGTTTATGAATCTCAGATGAACATGCAAATGCTTAGGGCTTTAAATTTGACTTTCCTAGCTCTTATCCCTAAGGGAGAGGGAGCTGATTAGCTAAGTCAATTTCATCCCATTTCTCTCTGCAATGTGATTTATAAAATTATCTCCAAGCTAATTATGGAAAGATTGAAAAGGTGGTTGACTTTGTTTATTTCTGAAGAGCAAAGTGGATTCATGGAAGGGAAACAAATCTTGGATGGCATTGTGGTGGCTACTGAGGCAATTCATTCAATGGCCAAGTCAAAATATAAGGCCATGTTCATTAAGGTGGACATGAGTAAAGCTTATGATAGAGTTTGGTGGTCCTTCCTTAAAAAGGTTTTGAGTGCTTTTGGATTTAGTGAGGATTGGATTCATTGGGTCATGAGCTATGTGAATTTGACCTTCTTCTTAGTTCTGATTAATGGGGAGCATTCTAATTTATTTAGAGCTTCTTGTGGCCTTCATCAAGGTGATCCCCTCTCTCCTTATCTATTTCTTCTTCTGGTCGAAGGGTTGGGTCGGCTGATCAAAAGGAATGTGGAAGGTAGACATATTCAAGGTTGGCAATGGGGTGGAGGTCTCCCAGCACTCTCACTTCTACTATTTTTAGATGATGCATATTTGATGGGCATGACAATGGTGAGAGAGGCATCTAATATGTGCAAAGATTTGGATGTTTATCTTGAGGCATCTGTATAACTAATTAATGAGGGTAAGTCTTCTATTTATTTTTTCAACACCCCTCTTCTGATTTAATGGAGAATTGCTAATTTATTCAGGTTCCAAATTGGAAGTCTTCCTCTTCTTTATCTTGGCATCCCCATCTCGATCGAGAGACATTCTAGGGAGATGTGGCAGGGCCTTCTAGACAAATTTCATGCTAAGGCTAATCATTGGACTCACCACTAGCTATCCTTTACTAGTAGGGTACAGCTGCTTCAATCTATTATGTAGGCACTCCATATATATAGGTGTATGGTTTAAGTTGCATTAGTGTGTTTTGTGAGAGAGCTTGAATCCTTGGCTAAACAATTTCTTTGGGCTGGTAATTTAGTAGTGACTAAATGGAGTCTCATCAAATGGGAGATTGTTTGCAGTCTAAAAAGGCTAAGGGGTCTTGGATTAAGATAGTCACTTCTCTCAGGTACGGCTTTAGCTATGAAATTGTATTAGAGATGGTGTTTTGAACTAGACTGGCTATGGGCTAGACTCTTATCCCACAAGTATTTGGTTGGGGTTCCTTAGAGTGATACTCCTCGACATAGTTTGACTAGGAAGGGGTCAGTGATCTAGTCCACACTCAAGAAAGGTGCTAAGCTCATTAAGCATGGTTTGTTTTGGATATGCAAAGATAGGATGGAAGCATAGTTTTGGAAAGTCTCATGGGATGGTTTTCCACCCCTAGCAGATCAATATCCTTAGTTAAATATATAAGCACAAAGACTTGGTGAAGCTGGCTGGTTCAGGGTGGGTGATTTCAAGGAGTTTTCCTGTCAGGGATAGGTGATGACAACAAGGTGGAAATCACCAAAGGAATGGCTGATTAGGGGATTAGAAGTGGAGTGCACTAAAATCCATTCCATTCTTACTAGATGCAATTTTAGTGCCCTTTTGGAAAGGGATGTTCTATCATGGGCCCCCAATCTGAAGGGTTCTTACACAGTGTCTTCATGGTACCAGGCATTGATCTCTCAACAACTAGATGGTGTGAGGGAAGTTCCTTGGAGGAAATTTTTTTGGAATAGTTTCTCTTGGCTGAAGTGTAACTATTTCATCTAGAACTTGGCTTGGAATAAATGCTTGATGTGGGATAATATCTGGAAGAGGGGATTTGCTGGCCCTTCGAGGTGTGCCTTATGCCACAGTGAGGAGGAGGATTCTCAACATTTATTCTTCTGATGCCCCTTCTCAATGCAATTATGGCATTTTTGGTGGGCTATGTGGAAATGTCAATGCGTCCATGCTTCCTCCTTGGCTAAATTTTGGGTGAGATTGGGTAGACCACCCTCACTGGCTTCTTTTTTGCAACAAGTTTGGTACGCTGGTCCCATTTTCCTTTTGTGGCAAGTCTAGCTTGAAAGAAATCACAATATTTTCCATGGAGAAAATTTGGGAATTCAATAGGTTTGGACTAGAATTCTAGGCATGGTTCAAGCAACTATGGGGGTTAAGAGTGAGATCATCCTACCACTAGCTAAGAGTGATGCTGAGATTGTGGAGAGGTTGGGAATTTAGAGAGTTTCTCTGATCTCAGTGTGTGTCATGAGAGGTAGACAGGTAAAGCAAAGAGTGCAAAGGATGGGCAAATGGATGCCACCTCCTACTAGTTTTTTGAAACTTAATATGAATGGGTCATCCCATGGGAATCTTGGCTCAGCTGGGATAGGCAGGCTCGACAGGGATTTTATTGGTTCAGTGGTTTTGATTTTTGCGGGTAACAAAGGAGTGTAGACATTCAACCAGATGGAAGGTTGTGAGATTTTACATGCTTTAAGGAGAGCTTATAATTTAGGGTGGAGGAAAGTGATCTGTGAGGCTGACTCTCAAGTTCTAGTTAATTTGCTTCTTGAGAAGAAGACCTCCTATGTGTGCTAGCAGTTGGCTTTGATTGTTCAATAGATTCTTTAGGTCAGTGCTTGTATGGATTATGTGATTTTTGCCCATATTCTTAGGGAATGATACAGGGTGGCTGATTACCTGGCTAGATGGGGATTAGAAGAATTTTTAGGCCAAAATTTTGATGGGTGGGAGCAGATTCCCTACGCTCTTCACCAAAATTTTGAAAGGATTATTGTGGAGGATGAGATTGGTATTGGAGAGTAATTGGTTTGTCCTTGTAGTTTTTCATGTTTTTGTTGATTTTTGAGGCGTTGGTCTTAGGCTATTTTGTACCATGGTATTCTTGAGTGAATAAAGTTTTTACCCCTATTTTATTCATATATATATATATATATATATATATTGTAGTACTTAGTATAATTTAGAATGTATTTGTGACCTTTTGATGAATTATGAATGATTACCCCCATGAAATCTAGTCCCCACTGAGCAAACAATTTATCTACCATAATTAGCTACAGTGGCATGGATGCCATAGGATATTTTATTCTAAATACTTGACATGAATGGAACTACCTTACATGATTATGGGAATCCTTGAATATTATGGGCTAGTAGTAACTAGATATAAATATTTTTATGAGTTTTTATCCTTCTAGATGGATGTCTACTACTTATTTTCTCATGAAAAGTGTTCATAATTTTAGTTGCTTCTTTTTTGGATACACATCTCAAGTAAATGCCTTTGAATTTTTTTGGTAACTCACTCCATATTTAATTAGGTAGTTGGTTTACTTGAGTCTTCGGGCTCTTCTTTGCTCCCTGGTCAACCCTGTAGGATAAGTACCATTGATTATTAGATGGGTAATAGGGTCATATGAATTATTGGACTAAAAACTTTGTTGTTCAACCTATATGACACTTAGCTTGGGGTTAGCATTGGCAATCAATTTAATTAGACCATGGCACCTTACCAATTTTATAGTCTTAATTTCAATGTCATAGTCTTTTCACTTACCTCTCCGTTCTCCTAATTCATTCTGACTTAGCATGCACTTAGTGGCAGGGTCTGGTAATACTGTATACACCTTATTTCTAAGAATGTAGTGCTTTAATTTCTTCACTTTATTAACTAATACACATTATTGCTTATCAATTAAAGAATAATTTAACTCAACATTCTTAAATTTCATTCTCATGAAAATAATTGGATGATCACATCCATCAATTTTATGAGTTAAAACTGCAATACTAGTATGATACAAAGTAAAGGAATAATGGTAAAAAATATTTGGAGAAGTCTAGACTTATTAGGACCAGATCTTATCTAATTTCCTCCTTGATGTCTTTAAAATCTTTCTTGGTTTCTTCATTCCAAGTGACTTTAACATCTTTATTTACTATTTCATTCAATGGTTTGACAATTTTTACAAAGCTAGAAATAAAATGTTCTTAGAAAACTATTTTTGCCAAATAATGACTTTAGTTATTTTATATTATTATGAGGATCTATTTTTGATTTAACATCTACTCTATTTGGGTCTATAGATATTCCCTCCTTAGTGATAATATGTCCTAACAGTTTTCCCTTAGTAACACATAAAATACTTTTATTTAGGTTGAGAGAAATACCATACATTATACACCTTTCAAATACATATTGTAAATGCATAATGTGGTCTTCCCTATTCTTAGAAAATATATTCAGATCATCCATGCATATAATAATGAATTTACCTACCAAACCTTGAAAATCATGATCCATGGACCTTTAGAAAGTTTTCCCTAAGTTTATCATCCCAAATGGCATTATTTTTTAAGTAAACATGCCCTATTTAGTATTAAAAGTAGTTTTGATCATGTCCTCTTGATCCACCAACACCTGGTTATACCTTAAAACCCATAAAAAAAGGACATCATGTTAGAACCAGAAACGCTTTGTATTACTTGGTCAAGAGAAGGTAAGGGGTAATCATCTTTCTTAGATGTTCTATTTAGGTTTTTAAAATCAATGCATAGCCTAATTTTATAATTTTTATTCTAAAATAAGACTAAATTAGAAACCCAAGTGGAATTCCTAATGGTAAATAAAATCTTGTAATCTAAGAACTTCTTAACCAATTTGTACATTAGTGGTTCTAAAATTAGGTTTGTAGGACTCTACTTTTGTCTAAAAGGTTTGTAGTTTTATTTTAAAGGTAAGGTGTGAGTTATGACCTTTAGATCAAATGTTTTTAGGTCATCATAAGACCATGCTATGATATATTTATATTTTGTGAGAATTTCTTTGGCTCTTTTATTTTACAAACTTATACATGTTATACTAATATTAACCAGTTGAGGTTGACCTTGAAATCTAAGATCAATTGTGTTATAATTATTCCCACTTACTTTAGGAGTCTTGGTAGCCTCAGATAGTTTATCAAAATCAAAGAGTCTCTTCAAGGATATAATGACTTTGGGGATCTTATTATCATCCAATTGAATGACTTTGTCTTCAAGTGTTCTTTCAATAACTTCATCATCAAGGAGATTGGCTTCATCAATAATGTGACCCTCAAATACTCCTAAATTGGTTAGGAAATACATGTTGTTGATCATCATTGAATACCTATAGATGGTTTACATTATCATGGATAGAAGGGTAGGGAATTATCTCAATACTAAATTTTAGGAATTCTTGGTGTGGCATAAGGTTGGTCATAGTTAAGGTAAGATCATCAGTAGCTTTATTTTCTTCCCTATGGATGGAAATAATATTAAATGCATCAAAATTCTCAAGTAAATCCTAGAGTATAAACTTATACCTCTTGAGATATGACAATTTGCATAATATTTAATCTTGACCTAATTTACTACTATCTCTGAGTCACCATAAACCAATAATTACTTAACGTTATGTTTGTTTACAAATTGTAACCCAAGAATCAAAGCCTCATACTCAACTAGATTATTCATATAATGAAACTAAATTTTGTAAGTAGTCTAATATTATCTATCAATAGGGTTAGTTACAAAAATTCCTACCCTAGACGTAGACTTATACCTCACACCATCAAAATGTAATTTCCATATACCAGGCTATGTATGAGAAGTCTTAGGGTCACATAGCTTAGAGGTCTCAAGAGAAACCATGTTCACCCTCTCATTGATTTAATTGTATTTAATGATCATATGTTTCATTTTAGGCTTTCCTTCTACCTTAATTTTGTTGGGGACTTCCTTTCATGTTAACCATATATGTGAATAATCTATTGAAATATAACCATTAAAGCTTCTAATCTAGTCCTTGCTTAATAACATCCCATAAGCATCAAGGATGTCCACCACTTGGCTATATATGAACTATTAGATCTTTAGCTTTGAGGTAATCTTCATGTGAACATTCAATAATTCACCAATCATTTTAAATCTTGACTTATCTAATTGAGTAACCATTCTATTAGACTTAATATGAGTCAAAATTAATTATTCACAAATTCCCTTAGGCATTATATTTTTAGATGCACCAAAATAAAATAAAAAATAATGTATATTTTTACCAAAGATCCTGACAGTAAGTAAGAAAGGAGGAACACCTACCTTGATTTTATGTATTGCAACATTAGCATGTGTATACTTTTGAGAATTACCAATATTTTTAGATAAATATTCTAACAACAGATCTCTCTATTCAACAATTTGTGTCCACTCATACAATATAATGTTAGCCTTGATATTCTTCATATCCTCTACTATGTTATACCTAGTCCAATTGGTAGAATTAGATGCATCAACACTAGGTTTATAAGTAATTCCCTTAGTAGGCTACAAGTTATTATTTGAGGTAGTATCAAGAGGAATATCAAAGTTATTTAGAGGGGTTAAAATGTTCAATGGTTGCTTCTTTTCCATATTTCCTAGAGGATAATTCTTATTCAAGAATTATTGAAAAGCATTAATCTCTTTAGGAATACCCTCAGCCTCATTTTCTTTTTGAAGAGGGAACTCAAATATATCCACCATGATCATTAAATTAGCAAACCTAGATGACCTTGAGGAACTAGATATACCTACATCATAAACCTTATTATAGACAACTTCAAAAGTATCTAGTTCTTCTTAGAAGAATTAAAATGCATTATAGAATTCAACACAATCTATTTCCCCATGTTTATAAGTATAATGAAATATACAATAGTCAGGTAAAACAACATTAGTACGATTTATATTGGGCATATTTTTACTAGTAAACAGTTAATTATTCTTGTTTTTGTGGTATCTATCATTCTAAAATCTATTAGTGGGATTATTAAACCTTTGAAAAGAGTAATTCCTACTAGAGCTTTCTTTAGTATTGCTTACTTATTTTTTGAAACTAAAGGAAGTCAGTGATAAGCTTTTGGACCATCTTGAGGACATAGTCACCCTCATTCTTTGGGGTATTATAACTATGAACCTAAGTATTAATATTGGATATATGAATTAAATATTTATAATCCTATGGATGTGATCCATTGGTAGAATTATTCAAGAATCTTAGGTTTTGAGTAAGATGAGCACGTCTCAAAGGTATTTGGTTCATGAATAGAAGTTGGTTTAGGGTAGGAAAATTTTGGTTAGTATTGGGAATAAAATTCATAATGGGTAAATGGGGGTTGGCATTAGGAATGGATTATGACAATTTTCCTTAGGGTTATATTTTGTCATTAATAATCACAACCTCAACATAAGATAAATCTAATGTATTCATGGGTCTAATAGCTCTCTTTATAAATACATAAGTCATGGGGTCTAAGGCCTCCTTTTAGATTTCCAAGGGTACAACATCATTGAGTCTATAAGGAGATATAGTCCTAGTGAACATCTTTTGGAACCTAGCATTGAAATCTCTTATGGGCTTATTTGCATCCCTTTTCACTATGGTGAAATGATGGTACAAGACACAAGGACTAATAGTTTTACTAAACTATTCAAAGAAGATATTATTAGAATCAACCCAATTAGTAATGTAAACAATTCATATGTAGCTTATTTAAAAGTAAAGAAAATAATCTACATGATACATCTTTATGAGTGACATTTAACAATCTCAAAGCATCTTTAAATGATTCAATATGTTCCTCGGTCGTTATAATGCCACTAATACTAAATGTTGGCAAATATTTTTTAGGGTTGAAAGGAAGGTCATGTACCACACCTAACATATTAATCAAATAACCACCTAGCCAAGCCATAACTTGGTAAGGATAAAACATAGGAGAAACCTAAATTGGTGAAGTTGGCAAATATTTTGAAAGCCTATGCTTAGCTCTTGTACGGACTTCTAATTCAAGCAGATGTTCCCTAGTATCTGAACATGATATTATCTAGATTATTAGTAATTTCAACTTGAGAAATTTGAATCCTATTTGAAATACAATATGCCAATCCTATATTTGTAGATAACAATGATTAAAAATGCACATTAAGAATTTTTTTCAAATATTGATACAAAGGATGACAATATTTAATCAAGTAAGCTTAGAGGTGTATCCAAATACATAATTAAGATTGTTCTTTACACATTTTAAGTTTAAAAGATCTGAATTTAGTAAAGGGTATAATAATCTTTGATCAAAACAACTATTACTAACCTCAAACCTATTCGGTTCATAATTCTAAAGCTATCTTTACCATAATTTGACATATGTCTTAAAATAATGTCAATCTTTGTCTAAATAAGCTTAAAGATTAGTCTAAAACCATGAATATCACCAACCTTTACATGATTATGCCAAAAACACACAAATATGCAAAGATTAGATTGATCTTTAAATAGAATTCATAAAAACAAGCAAAGATACTAAAAATATACAAAGAATTGGCCCTCCTAATTCTAATGAAGCTCTGCTTGTTGATGCCTAAAGAACACTTCTCATTTTAGAATTCAAAAAATTTAGTGCATGAGTTGTAGGTTGTGATAATACTATTAATTGTTGATGGAATAGAGAAAAGTAAGTGGATTAATTCATAATATTTATAAATTTATATGGTTAGGATCCACCTTGGCCTATATAGTTTCAAAGAATGAAGCAATATTAGATAATTATAGTGAATTATGATCACATCTAATCTAAAAAACTAATCTAATGTGGATGTTTACAATGAAAATTAAGGTAGAGTGATCTAGTTAAAAACAAATAAAAGGGAAGGGTAAGGTAGAAAAGAGATGTTGTTGATATTTATCCCAAACATTATGAAAAGGTTCAAATTTCCTCCAAGTATGCACTTAGCTAATTTATAATATGAAATAACATGAGCTCAAATATTACTACAAATTAGATAAACATCTAAGGAATGAGAAAATTGCAAATAAGAACTAAGTTCACTTTAAGGATTTACCCTATAAACAAACAACATTATCCCAAATGTAATAAGAGTAAAGGAAACAAAATGAACTTGAGAACTTTTAGTCAACCTAGCATTAACACAAGTTAACAACTATGTAATTAAAATATGCCCATCGAGATTTCACAAGAACCATTCAAATTTGGAAATGAGAACAAACAAGTGAGAGAGAAACCATAATAATAAATGATGCAAATGAATATGGATGATATTTGTATAATTCCTTGATTACATTAATTTCTCAAAGTTTACACAATTTTTTAGGTCAAAAACTCTCTCTCTCTTTACAAATGACAATTTTCCTTTTATAGAATGCAAAGAAGTATGTCAGTCAGTCATATCCAATTAAGTGTGTATGAGTTTAAGGATAGTTATCCTTTCTATAAAATTTCTAAAATAAACTAAAATTTTCCAAGTGGACTAACCTATAGGCAATGTGCGTATAAGTTACACATGACTTTACAAAAAAGAATTTTTTATTTTCAAAATATTATAAAGTTCTACAAAAGAATATTTATAACTAACTTGAGGCCCATGTGTCAATTTAGTTCCTTGTTTTGGCTAAATAATCTTCATTCTATAGTGTTTTTCACTGATGAACTAGAGGTCAACAATAGGTCTTAGGAAGAGCTCCTTTCCATGATCTTCTAGATCCTTGATGTCTTTATCAAATTTCTCTATTTCTTACTTGATTCCCTTGACATCTCCCATTTTATATTCAAATGATATAAGTAGGCCCATGGTCCTTTTATTATCATCTATTATTTGGGTTTTCCCCTAGCTTCTCACATCCTATATAAATGAAAGGTCCTATGCCTAAAATCGTCATCAATTATAAGGCTTAATGATATGGTGGCTATGGGTTCCTTAATAAAACTATTTAAGATATGTAACATTCCACCTTCTTATTATTTAAAGTCCTTTGCCAAGTCCTCCATTTTTTTGGCCCAATTTCTTAGGACTTTAATCTTGTTTACCATTATGGCCATATCCGTATTCAAATTTTATAAACTGATAGTCCTAAAATTATGGATTAGGTTCTTCGTCAAGGCATTGATCAATTATTTCACTTTGATAACTTGAATTGTACCATTGTCCAACTTGCCTTGTAGCCTTAGTGATTTGATTTTCCATTGCTTCCATAACCCCAACTTTCTCTACCTAGACATCTTATTTATCTAATTGGTAAGCACTGGATAACATTTGTAGTGTATATTATACTATTTCACTAGGATCTAATACCATTAATTCAATGAATTCAATTGGTGACCTTGGTTCTTTAGGTTGGGATGAAAATGATTCTACTTTACCAAGTCTCCTTTCTATAGGTCTTTATTTAAGTTTTTTCCCATAATTTAAGATCCCTATTTGTGATTATGGTAATGTGGGAGGATGTATAGAGGATTGGCCCCCCAAAAAATGGTACTACCTTGGACCAAGTTACCATAAATCATCATTTCCTTTATGATCTCTTATCAATCTAGCCTTTCGGTTGATGTTGTGATTTTTTAATCTTACCAAGACCTTGATGAAGGATGATGCATTTGTGTATATTGAGTCATAGACACCAGATAGATGTTCATATGTCAAAATTATCATTTTTTATTTCAAATGCCTCACTACCCTTCCTTGTGGATCCCAATATCTTAATTCATCATTTTATAGTTTTAAAGAGGCTTTGTGTCTATAATTAGCCTCAATATTGTCTCATTTATAAAATATAGTATTACCAATGGTCATGGATTGGGTATGCAATAGTCCTTTCTTATTTTTTTTACACACACCATCTATACCATTGCATATCTGGTATGTTACCTCTTACTCAACTAACTTGTTAGGACATGGACTGGTTGCCTAAGTGAGGTGTATTAGGTCTCGTCAATCCTTATGTTTTTTCAATCTAGGTAGAACCATATCTCACTAATGGATTAAATTAATTTTTGACCAAAGGACTAATTCTTGTAATTGGGTTCCCAGTTATGGCCTTAGTCAAGGCTGGATAGACACAGTCATAGATGAAATTAATGTGGTCCCTGTACTTGAATATGTGAAACTTTGAGTAGAGTTGGGATACTATCTGAGTCCCTTCAAGTGACCATCCTCTAAATTTATGGATATTGGTAATGTCAAGGAGGGCATCTAATAGGTAGGACATCATGTAAAATTGGTTCTTAGTCCTCTTCTTGATTGTAAGAAATTGCCTACACAAACATGTGCTAATAACATTATAAATAGAAGGGGTAAGGTCCTTCTCAACCATAAAATATATCAAGGGTACCTAGATTCTATTAACATCAGTGGTGGTGGGATTTCCACATAGCCTATTTATTAAAGTCATAATTATTCTAATCCTAGTCCAAAATTGGCTTATAGGGATGTTTTTATTGAGATCAGAGAAGACTTAATTTCTAGAGTCTAGCCATGGAGTAAGGACAGTTTATAGGTCATTATTTTTGGACCATTTATTGATTTTGGATACATTTAATTGGGTCTTGGGTAACTTATAGGTTTTCTTAAAATCAATGGAAGAAATATAAGCTACACTTTTACGAGTATGTTCATTGACTAGCATGCCCTTTTCAACCTTGAAATATTTGAAAATAGGGGAAAGAACATTTATGTATTGAAGTGCCTTTGATTTTTCCACACCATGATGAAGGCCTATAATTTGAATATAAACTAGGTCTTATTACCTCCTCTTGATTGATTCATTCTTCTCATATTCTTTATGATGGAAGATAGCTCCTTAATCATCCAAAAAAGCTTAGAGCAATTGTTGTCTCTCATTTTTAAATATATTTCATCAAATTTTGTGTCCTTGAAGATTATTTCCTTTGTTTCTCATGTCAAATAGAGATTTTTACCTTTTCTAGCTTATTTTCTTGCTACGATGGATGTGAGTTTGTTTAATTTGCTCATTGGTGGTCTACAATTTAATCCTGGGTCAAAATACCCTTGCTCAAATGATGATTCACTTACATATACTCAATTATGATAAATTTAGGATTGAATTAGGGACTTTTTTATCTTTAATGGTGAAAAATATTTGCACTTAAGTGAGTTCCATGCATTATATTTTCATTCAGATCATGTATTAATACCTTCACTTTTCTTATCCAAAAAGATCTTTATATTTGGCATTTTCTACTTATGTGTCATCCCTATGGAATATATGTACCACTTTCATGGAAAATTACTCATTAATGTTTAGAAACATGATAGTTTCCCTTTGAAAATTTGCTTTTGTCTCACACTGTTAAATGATTTTACATAGATCGATGCTACTCATTGATCTTGATCTCAAGATTTAAATTTCATTGGCTCTAATATGTACTTGGCCCCAATTTTGTGCCACTTGAAAATTCCATGGGCCTCTTAAGCTCTATTAAAAATTATTTTTTGATATGTCATCATTGGTTATATTAGTTACAAATCAATGTAGGTCATTGATATTCAAAAAGGTTCTCATATTTCAATGTGTACTAGGCCTCAAAGTTGTGCCACTTGGTAGTCTTACAGGCCTTTTGAGCTCTATACCATATAAATTAATTCAATTAAAATGATTATACCACATAAAAATCCCACATTAACTTATATCTTTGTTTAAAATTCTTGATTTGATACACTCTATTAATCTAGATCTATACACTTGAACATGTACCATTGATCCTTGGCAAGTTTATTGATGTTTAAACTGGCATCTATGACTTGAATTTTCATTCGTCAATTTCACTTCATAAGATTAATATCATTTGAGTGAATGTCAATCATAGACCATGATCTGATTAGTTTAACATTATTGGTTACCTTTTAGTCTTAATATTAATCTTCCGTCATTAGATCAAGGTGATTCAATTAAATGTGGACCATCAATTTTGATCCATGGGGTTGAGTGAGATTGGTCTCATAGATTAATATCCTTGGCTCATCATGCCCATATCACACCATCTAATTACCTTCACCTAATTAAACATGGGTCTTTGATCCTATAAACAAACACAATGTTTAAGTTAGGACTCATAGATATATGGAACTTAGGACATAATCTTAAGATTAAGGTCTTGTTTATGTAGATAAATATGAATGATAATTTTAGACTAATATTTTAGTCTAAAATATATAAAAAGGACCATGCATATAATAAATACATAGCATAAAGTCTTAGCCTTATAAAAAAAGACCATGTGATTATTTATACCAAGCTAGGATTTTTAGCATAAGGTTTGGTTGTGTTGAAAAACACAACAAATCCTTATGATAAAAATTAAACTAAGTCAATGGTATGATAATTGTCCTTGTGTAAGTTTGAATTCAATTCAAAAGAGGACCTAGGTTAAAACATTAGGCATGGCTTAATCATGGATCCAATTAATCTTGAACTAATGGAAAATAAATATCATCTTAAACATTAAACATGCTTATTCTTAAATGTTATTCCATTGATCCTAAAACATAAGCAACAAGTTTTAATGATATTGGAATGGGTGAAGCCATGATCATCCAAAAAAAATTCCATTAATACAAGTGAGATTGGTTCCTACAAACAATAGGAAATATCAAAGTTAGGGCATGGGAATAATATGAACTTAAGCTAAAGCCTCAGATTAATGCTCTAATTTCACATTGATAAATAAGGCTTCAATCCAATGTCTTAGGCTAAGGTTTAAATCACATTAAAATTACATGGCATGAAAGAGTCTGATGAAATCAATATCTCACATTAATTATTTTAGGTTAATTATTTTGGGATTTTTGCATTTTGATTTATTGACTTTGTTGTAGGGTATTCAGGTTCTTTGCATGGGGAAATTATATTGGACCTTTTGTGTAATAAAATTATTTTGAGGACCATTTTCATCAGACAAGATATCCAAATCAATTATCCCACAAGGTTTATTTAATCAATCAAAATACCTAAGACAAAAATTCCAAAGGAATTAGTTAAGTCAAAAAGGGTCCTGATGGTTCATTTCAAATAAGTTGAAGGGTACCTTAAGAATATATGAATGGCACTTTCAAAAATATGAAGGGAACTTTCAAAAATATGAAGGGCACTTTCATTAATTTTGAAGGGCACTTACAAATTTTATAAAGGATCATTCTTTTGGGGAAATTGTCTTGGAAAAAATGTCTAACATATTTCCCTTGAAGGGAAAATTCTTATAAAATAAAAATTTTGAAGGGAAATTTCTTGTGGAACAAAATTTCCACAAGATAATTCAAAAAAATCGAAGGCTACTTTAAAAATCCCTAATAATAATTGGCCTAAGCAAAAATTATGAAAGATAATTATATTAAGGCAAAGGGAAATTTGAAAAAAGATGAAGGGTAATTCAGTCTAGCAAGAAACCTTGATAAAAAAACCCAAAAGATAGGTTTGTAGGGTAGATGTCTTGGACAAAAATTGTGAAGGGTAATTTAAAAAATATTTAAAGGTAGGTTTTGGTAAAATTGTTGTGGGAAATATTTTGTATAAAGATAATTCTAAAGGATCATTTCAAAAAATAATAAGTCCAAAACAAATATGCCAAAGGGTAAGTGTAAAGAGGCTGAAGGGCAATTGTGTTGGGCAAAATGCTCAATAGAATAAGTCCATGGGGAAATTATTTTAGATAAAATGTCTGAAATAATTATCCTAAAATAGATAATTTCAAATGAATATTTTTTACATAGACCAATTATATGAATCTTGAAAGAATTCCTGAAAAAAATCCCAAATTTACTTCGACAAAGTATCCAAAATATAAAACCTGATAGTTAGAAACATAACAAAAGGACTTTTCATTTATATTAGACCACATGAATAATATAAAGGTCCAAAAGTGGGGCTCATAACATAAAAATGACTAAGCATGGATGTTATACTAAGGTTTGGTCATGTTGAAAAACATGACTTAGCCTTAAGAAATAAAGTAAACTAAGCCCATATCATTATTTAAAATGTTTCCACATCAAAAATTCCCAATAGATTCAAATAAATTACTTAGATTAAACTTATATTAAGGGTTTATCTATTCAAATATAAATCTTACAAACTAAATGTTATTAAAGAATCAAGTTAACATTAAAGTCATGAAACCCAAGCATTGTTCATTCCAAGTGGACCTTATTAGACCTGCAACCTAAAACACAAAGATGCAATGTTATAACTTTAGATAATGGAAAACTATCACCATGAACAAATATTCTAACCAAACTAGGTGTGGAGGATATTTAAATCAAAATAATGTGCAACCATGCTAATGACACTCAGATCAAGTGAATATTCAATTTTAAGGTATAAATTTGCATAATTTGACACATGGGTCCCCATTTTTTTGAAATGGGTGTATGTTGACCTCGACACCACTAAATTACCTTTGTAAACTAGTGAGTAACCACTCCCTCAGTATGAACCTCCAAATACTTCTCTTCATCCTTAACATATTTTACCTTCGAAGCTCCATGATGGTTCTTCCTCTTCCAAAACTCATTGTAATTTCTTAGAGGAACTTAAATTTATGCATTGAAAAATACCTCTCATGGAGTTAGTTCACACTTGTCCCTATCATCATAAATTACTAATGAAATAACTCTAAGAAATTGAAGAACCATCTTTCTTAGAAGAGGAATGACCTTCTCACAAGCCTCAACTAAGAGAAGTTCATACCATTGAAACTATTTATCCTTCAAAACCTTCCATAGATTTCGTTAAATAAGACATGATAAATGATTAAATTCTATTTTGAACCAAAAGTTCACCTCTCTTTATTAAAATATCCATTAATACCACCCTTATTCATAATGTATTAGTAGATGAAGGGCCAGGAATCAATGTGACATCTCTTTGGCTCATTCAACAACTTAGATATCTCAAATATCATCTCAATCAAAATAAACTAACACGTATTATATTAAACAAAACTTATCAAAAACAACTTGGTTTTATTTGTCTCCCTCTTACTATTAGACCCAAAGCTATACATACTAAGCTTATGGTTCTTGACTTAGCATTATCTTATATTGTACTCCTAAGATGCCCATGGACTCATCACATGAGGGATATTGCCTCCTGTAGTATCCAACATATGAAGTTTATTCATAATGGAAAATGGAATAAACATGAGGTTGACCCTAACCAATGGAATATTCAACTTCCCAATCCTAAACCTTAGTATTAGATTCCCACTATTCCAAAAATTAATAGTGCACCTTTACTTGAATTCATCAATATGAATTTAGATGTATAGGTCACTCTTGTTGATTCTAAAAATGATGAGCCAAATCATTTGAAAAACACTTAATAATACCAAGTTACCTGCTTACATTTTGGAGTGGCTTCCTCCTTCCTTGTTACCTCATGATCATACCATCCTTCTTATCAATGAGATCACTAATTTTCCTCCTCCATGTAATTCACATGAAGCATATTATACAGAAGATGATTTCACTTGTAATGATTATGGAGTCGACAAGATATTTCAATACCCTTTAACCATGTCACCTTGTAAATTTAGTGATCTAGGCATATCACCTTTATAAGTTTTTTTATAGACACAAGCATGCACCAAATCTCCCATATATGATGATAACTACATTATGGCCCAAGTTCAATCAAGAGAATTTGATGTTCAACACTATCACTAAACCTTAGATAAAATACATGATTTTAACCATGATTTTCATATTATTTCCATGGATATTGTGTTATAACTTGAAGGTCATGTAACTTCAAGTACTTTTTCACTTCTAGATACTCCTTAGCTTGTTGAGAAAATATTACCTCTTGTAAATCCAAAACTTCTATAACCTTTTTTACCTCCTATCCCATTGATTACTCTACCATATCCCCTTCCTAATATTGATTCTAAAGATACACCTATTATCAATCCAATTGAATCCAATCAACCTTCCTTTATAGTTCCAACTACTCCCAAGATCACTCTTGATGATAAGGCTATAGATGTACATCAAATACATTCTAAATATGATCACCATGGTAAAAAAATCATTGATCATAAAGTAGATGTGTAATATTATTGACCTCTACCTATGTTACCTAGTGATGAATCTAAAGTCAAGTTGATCCATGCCTAAGAACCTCAAATTCCTTGGCAACATCACAAACTTGGGAATTTCAACTAAATGGACCCTTATTTTAACAACTTTATTGTTAGCATCGATCTTACAACCAATATTATTTCCTCTCTTCATAATGTACCATATAATTTTAAAGATGAAAATTCCATGCTTATTAAAAAAACCATAAGAATATAATATGACACACCCTCATGTCTTTAACCTATAATAATTTATAGAGATCTCACACCAATCGAGAATGATAATTTTATCTTATTATTCAATAAATATCATGATCCTTTTGTTTGGTCCTATGAGTACATGCATGGTATTGATTATAGTATCATTGTGCATAGCATAATCACATACCCAATGCCAAATCTATTAAAAAAATAATGGAAATTCCCCCCCAAAGTTTCTACCCTATGACATAAAAAAATTATCAAACTATTATATTCCAAGTTTATTAAACATGTATACTATTATGAATGGGTGTCAAGCATTGTTCCCATTTGTAAAAACCTTACCATGGTTATTCGCATATGTATCAACTTCTGTAATCTCAACCTCACTTGTCCTAAGGATAATTTTCTATTACCTTAGATAGATGCCATCATATATTCCACTACTAGGTATGAAATGTTGTCCCTCATGGAATTTTTTTGGCTAGAATCAAATTCATTGCACCCTAAAGACCAACACAAGACAACATTCACCATGTAATGGTGTACTTATTTCTATGTTAAGATTTCTTTCAGCCTTAAAAATGTTGGAGCTGCCTATCAATAGGATATAACCTACATTTTTCATGACCTTATACATAATATTATGGAAACCTATGTGGATGATATCATTTCCAAATAAAAAATATGCAAAACCCAATCTCTTTGATCTAGCCATCATCTTTGAATGAATCATCAAGTACAAAGTTAGACTCAACCCCTACAAGTGTGTGTTTGGCATTACATATGGTAAATTACTAGGATTTTTAGTCAATACTTGTGGTATTTGTGATCTCACTAAAATCAATGCTATAGTCAACATTCCTCTTCCTCATTTTGTTCCAAAAATTCATACTTACCTTGATAAGATTGGGGCAATCTAATGATTCATCCCAAAAATGGATTATCACATATATTCTATTACTTACCTTATTAATAAATTTAATGGTTTAAAATGGACTAATATTTATCATAATCCATTTAAAAATATGAAATAATAATTTCTACATCCACCTTCCAATTATCATCCTTTGATTTTTTACACTTCTACTCTTGTATCAATTTGGGCAATTCTTTCCAAACAAGACAATACTAGAAGAGAATATGTTATTTAATATATTAGTAAAGGACTCATCGATTACAAAAACAAATTATACCAAAGTAGAAAATGATTTCCTCACTATCTATTTTGTATCCAAAAAGCTTCATCACTACATGCACTATCAAACAACCTATATCATAGTTCATTTTGACCCACTTCATAAGTTTGTATTAAATACCCTTATACATAGATATAAAATTGGCAAGTGGATGGTTATCTTAATGGAATTTAATATTAACATCATAATGTAAAAATATATCAAAGGGAAATTTATTTCTAACAAACTTGTAGAAACACCCACACCTACTACAAGTCACCTTCAAAATAGTCTCCCTAATGATAACATTCTCTATATTTAAAGTTTCAATTATTCTATCTCTCTTAAAGATTAATTTCATAAATTCAATACTAATTTAGAAGCAATTAATTAAGAAGATACCTATGTCATTCTTAATATTACTACATCTAAATTAGTTATTGAGTAACTTCTTGAAATTACCATCGATTTTCATGAAGACACTCGGACCCTCCACTTTGATGGCACCAAATGTCTCTAAGGAGATAGTATATGTTGTATTATAGCTAGTACTCATGTTAAAACAATCCCTTTGTAATTTCAGCTCATATTTGATGTCACTAATAACATTATACAATATGAATCATTAATCTTAGGTATGAAAGAAACACTTGACATAGATATTCGATATCTACATGATTTGAGAGACTACCAACTTATCTATCACTAGGTTAATGGTGATTACCAATGTAAAAGTGAAAATATTATATATTTTCATCAAATGTATATTAACCTCACCAAATATTCTTCCTCATATACCATAGATCCCATTACAAAAGATCAGAACTCTATTGCTGACTCTCTTGCTTCTTCAACATCTTTATTTCATCCATATCATGTTCTTATCAATTACTAATTTATTATTGAAATAATAAATTCCTTATATTCTATCCAATTAAAAGAGTCACTTATCTATCATATTAATTATGTAACTATTTAATAGAGCCCATGGTATAAAAACATTATCCAATTCCTCAAACATCAAACTTATCCTTTGGACATGAATTCTCATGAAAAGACTATAATTCACTAACAATATTTTAAATATGTATTTTAATATAATACCATTTATTATAAAAACATATAAGGAACCTTAATCCATTGTGTCATTAAATAATAGGTCCCTCCTCTCCCTGAATAATAATATTGGGGAATTTGTGATGGTCACCATAACAAACATGCTATAACATAATAATACCTATGTATGGGATACTTTTGTCCTACTATTGAAAAGGATGATATCTACTTGATAAAAAGTGTAGTCCTTGCCAACTACATAATAATTTAATCCATTAACCACCCATAAAGATATAAAATATTGAATATGTTTGGCTATTTTACATGTGGGGATTAGAGTTCATCGATAAACTACCTTATTCATAAGATGGGAATGTTTTTATCATCATGGATACTAAATATTTTACCAAATGGATATAATCCATGCCTCTTGTCAATGTCACGAGAACCACAATTTCTAAATTTATCCTTAACCAAATAATTTATCATTTGGGATTTTCCCATACTATAATTTCTTATTGGTAATAATTTCAAGAACAAGGATGTGAATCAATTATGCATTAAATTCAAAATATCCCTCAAATTTTCTGCACCTTATCATCCACAATGTAATTTCCAAGTTGAGGCTATGAAAAAAATTCTCAATAAAATCCTTCAAAATAACATCTATGAGTCCCACATGGATTAACATCTTCATTTATATATTTCACTTTGGGCATATTGTACTAGAATATGTACTACCACTGGGGCAACATTGTTCTCACTAGTCTATGGTTTTGAGTTTCTCTTACCATTAGAATTCAATATTCCCTACCTATGTATATCTCTCTGTGGTGTCATTATTAATGAGGAATTAAATTAATCTCACCATCATTATCTTTATATTATTGATGAACACTATCTAGTCTCTCTACAACATAATTTCTAATATAAGGCTCCTATCGCCAAGAAACATAACAAAAATGTTAAAGTCTGCAATTCAAATTTTTGTGATCTACTACTTAAAATAGACTATACCCATGATAAATAATTAAAATAAACCAACATATGGTAGGGTATTTATTTATTGAAATATATTATTTGTCCTAGCAGCTATCATCTCCAAATTAATGAATGTCATGTTTTCAAAGACCCCACCAATGCATAATTTCTAAATATATACTTTTCTTAGATATTTCCTTTCTTACAATTTTTATAGATGTTATCCTAATAACTATAGGATTTATACATGGGTCTCAAACTCTATATTAGTTTTTTATTCCCAAAACCTTAGGTCCTTCTCTTAGTCCTTTGGTTTTTTTCTCATGAGTTGCATTGTAATACCCTAGACAGGACCTAGTCATCCGCATGAATTCCTTTCACTTTTATTAATTTGAAATATAAAGTTTATTATTTTATAATGATTTTTTCACCACCTTTGGTTTCTATTTTTTGATTTGAAATATCAGACCATGGATAGGACCAATCCCTCCTCACAAATACTATTTCTACCATTTTTTATTTTCACATGCTTTATTCACTCTATCGGGTTTCTCTTTTGTTTGTTTTAGTGTAAGATCATGGATAATATTAGGACCTACTCATAAATACCATCCTTTACCTTTATTTAACCACCCTATTTTTATCTTTCATGATTTTTAGTGTAATACCATGGATAGGATCATGCTCTCCTCATAAAATCACCATATTGTGTCAAAACACCTTTGTTCAACCAAGTGTTCTTCTTCTATAATGGAGAGAAATGGGTATAAATTTATGATCCCATATTCTCAAATTTTATTTTTATTTATTTTTTAGATAAAAATTTTGCAACAAATTATGTTAACATGTTTCCCTACACTTATAACATTATTATGATAATGAATCATACTTAACTATCAATGTATCCCTTTTCAACTTTATCACATTTTTTTCAATTTGAAGTAATTAAAATTGTTTCATGTTTCATTCCCCTTGATTTCCTTTATTTTAATTCCACTTTGGATCACTGAAGATAAAATTCAAGATAACACTTTTATATTATATTAATTTATAATAATCTTAGACACCATGCTCTCTAGTTATTCTTATTATAAAAGAGTCTAAAGTTTTATAGATATTGTAATTTTTATCACCCATGTTTTATTATATAAATTTGTGCAGAGGAGGAATAGAAAAATCCATCAAAATTTAAAATACAGATCATTTAACATAAAGGGCAATGATCAAAAGGTAACATACAAATTCAAAATTCAAAATCACACAAAAATATGTGATTAATATCACATCTCCTATCCCTAATTGTATTTAAAACTCCATAGTTGGACTCATGATAGATCTAAGCTCCATTGAGGTTTGATAGGATAGTATATTGAGATAGGAGAATTCAACATAATATATTAGTGTTACCTACTTTCTCATGGAACTACCCAATATTTGTAGTAGGTTGATGAATTTATAAGGGGTCATGAGGAATAGAGAACACGTTATGGGAAAGTAGGTCTATTTTAAATTTCATGCATATAACCTCCATGGGATGATATTCATACTTAATTTGATGACCCAAGATTTGTGTGGTTAGGAAAATTTCTTTAGAGTCATTAATTTTGAAAGTCCTCTTATTTTGATAAACCTAATCTAAGTGTCTTGACTTTGATAAAGAGTTTCTCTACCTTGTTTTTTCCTTATTTCCACCACCATCCATTTCATTTCCCTCTTGATAGGTATGTTTGATTCTAAATCTATTTTCCCACTTCTATATTCCCTATTCTTCACATATTTAAAACATGATAGCACTACTTTGTTTCAATTTATCTATCCTTAGAATAGAATAGTATGCTTGAGTGACTATGGATTGTCTTATTTATACCATTGCTTTACATTTTTAGAATTGCCTTAGTTTATTTGAATTTTTTTCTTTGTTATACCTCTTTTTTTTAGACATATACGTCCATTTCTATATTTTTTGTTCTTATTTTTTAGACAATTATGTCCATTTCTATTTTTTAGTACTTTTTCCATTGTTGAGTGAGTTTGGATTATTTCTTTTCACTCACCAATGATTTTTCCATTTTATGCATTTTTTACATTGATGATTGAGTAATGATTGTTACTACTTACTCATAAATGTCATTTTACTATTTGCTTTCCCATATTTGTTTAAGTAAGGATTGTTACTTATTTCACATTAATGTTTGATTACCATTTTTACTTATATCCTTAGTTTGACTTGGTTATTTTCCTTTCTTACTTAAGGTTACTTGTTTGATTTTTTAGTCATTTAGTAGCCTTGGATTTTCAATTACTTGATTTACTTAAATTTTTGGCTTGGTCATTTTGTCCTAACTTAAAATTTATCACCGTAACTTACAAAATTTATAAATACATCATGCCTACACTTTTCATTTATCTTGGATTTCCTACAATTTTTTTTCTTTTTTCTCTTTAGTTTTGTATCCTTGGGTTTATCCATAGTAATTTTTACACCCTCTACAATTTAAAATATAAACATAGTAGATAACCACCCAGTGATAAATGTAAGTTTAGGTATGCCTAAATTAATTTTATTTTATTTATCTAAGTTTAGTGATTTAATTTTAGTTATTTTATGCTTTAAAATACTACAATTTATTTAGCTTAATAATTTGTGTGTTTTTATGTTCTTTTCTTGAAGCACCATCCCATATTGCACTTGAATTACACCTGAGATATTAGAGTGGGGCATATGTATACACATAATGTTTTAAAACTTTACCAATTATTGATTATTTATCTCTTTTAAGAACCTATCGGGTCTTAATCTCTCTAAGTACAAACCTTAAAGGGTGCACTAGGAAAGGGGTGGGTAGACCAATAGTTCTTAAATGATTGTTTTACCTTATACCACCACTTGATATCTACACAACCATATCCTACACACTTACATAAGATTTTACACCTTATTTACATACCCCTCTAATCAATTCACCACCTTATTTATCCCTTACCTAAGCCTAAAACCCTTTTTGGCATTTATCAAATAATGTCAACATAGGTTGACCCTTTATTTTAATTAATATTTGCATGTTATAGGTTTTGATCAGCCTTAGACAAATTAGACCAGGACCTAAATTGATTCTATTAATTAATAATATAGGGTCAAATTAGGATTAAATTATTGGATAAATTTTTAAAAAGATTTAGGGTTAGATTCAACTATATATACATTTATTTTTCCATTTATTAGAGAGACTATAGTTAATTATTCATTTCTAATTATTTATAATCTACTCTTCCACCATTATACTTGAGGAGTTATTGGTTAGGGTTTATACGTGGAGAAGAATAATGTCTTATTTAATAGTTTTAGATGTTTTGGCCTATATTAGTGCTCCTTACAAACCACAACAGCCTCTTTCAAAACACCTTTGGCCAAGGGATAGATTGAGTCTCGATGGGTTCATCTTTAATGTAAATCTAACTTTACTCCTCTATTTTATTAGATATAAGTTTAATAAGTAATGTATTTTTAATATATTTCTCTCTCCATACATTAGGGTCATATTTATACATATCTTAATTACACTTATTCTATGCATGTTTAATATTTATGTTTATTACCCCCAATTTATGCCACAAGCTTTGGTGAGCACTAGATTAGATTTTACTTTACTTTGCATGTACCTAGTGAATATGAAAACATAGGACCTAGATATGGTTATTACATTATTTTTCTTGGATAAAGGCTTTGGAAACCTCTCTAGTGATATTATTATGGTAAAGGACCCCTTGGTTAGGTTTAGCAGATCCATCTTGATCATGACCTAAATGTCTAAATGTATCAATAAATGGAAGTGTAAGTAAAATTTATCTTCTTCAAGATAGGATTGATTAGTAGGTCAATTGCATTTTCCTTTATATACAAAATCAACATAATAATAATAATAATAATAATAATAATAATAATAATAATAATAATAATAATAATAATAATAATAATAATAATAAATGCTAACACTATTGCATTATATATGACCTTATTTACTTATTATTAAAATGAATGAGTTTTAGATAATGGTGCATCACATCACATCACATGTTTCTCTGACACTAAAAATGTATCTAAAATACCTTTTTTAGGTGATGATTTATTTCTATAAGCTACTAAAAATGGAAAATAAAATTCAACTATAGTTATAAATTATGTTTTCTATGTAACTAAACATAAGAAAAAGATGTTATCTTATTCTCAGATTACAAATTTTAATTTCATAATAGATATGCTTAAGTATAAATTTTATATTAAAAATCAATTTAGTTATTTGATTGATGAAGTAATTTAACATAATGGTTTATGTATGCAAATGGAAATGTAACTAATCTATTAATCAATCAAATCTCAGAGAAGATAAATCATACTTACACTTAAGTTTTTTGATACATTAGATATTTAGGTTCATAACCAATATGGATCTAGTAGACCTAGACAAGGGATGTCTTGCCATAATAAAATCACTAGGGAGGTTTCCATAGACTTCAATAAATAAAAACTATACAATAAACCTAACTAAGTCCTATGTTTTCAAATTTACTAAGTATATGAAAAGTAAAGTAAAATTTAATCTAGTGCTGACCAAATATTATGACACAAATTGGGGGATTAATAAACATAAAAATAAGAATGCATAGGAGAATCCTAATTAAGCTATGTATGGATAAAAACCTAATGCATGGAGAGAGAAATATATTCAAAATATGTTATGCTACTTCTATCTACTAAAATAGATACTCAAATTTAGAGATACTTACCTTGAAGATGAACCACTTGATTATCAATCTCTCCCTTAGATAAAGGTGCCTTTTTAGAGATTCTTGTGGTTTGTAAGTATCACTAAGAAATGGCAAATCATCCAATACTTTTCCACAAGATATGATTCTTCTCCAAGTATAAACCATAATTTATAACTCCTCAAGTAGAATGGTAGAAGATCAAATTTTAAAGAAGAACATATGAATAATTTACTCTTGTTGTCTCTCTAAAAATGGAAAAATGAATGTGTATATATAGATAAATGTGACCCTAGACCTTTCATAAATTTTATTCGATAGGGTTAGCCCAATCGACTCTGTATCATTTTTTATAAAATCAAATTAGTAATTGGTTTAAGTCAATTAAGGGATAACCTAGACCCTAAATGAGTTTGATCAATTAGAGTACAAATTCAATGGGGCCAACAATGCAACATAAACTATTGGAAAGGGTTTTTAGGCTAGGGAAGGAATATTTAAGGTAGAAAATAAATAGAGAGGGTGAAAAAGAGGAGGTAAAGCTTAGGGGAGTGTTTTTAAAGAAGGTTGGTTTGATAGAAAGTAGTGTTATAGGGGATAACAATCCTATGAACTACCAATGGTCTACCCACCCCTTTCCTAATGTACCCCTTATGGAATGTACTCATAAATGTTGAGACTCAATAGGTTTTTGTAAGAGAGAAAACATCAATAATTGGTAAAAGTTGAAAATATTATGTGTATTCATATGCCCCACTCAAATCTCATCACATGTCACTTAGGTGCAATAGGGGATGGTGCTTCGATAAAAGAACATAGTAACACATAATTTTGAAGATAAAAAATTATAGTATTTTAAAGCATAAAATAACTAAAAGTAAATGACTTAAAGGGAAATAACTAAAAAATTAATGTATGCATACCTTGACTTTCCTTTATTATTGGATGATTGTCTATTATGTTTGTAGTTTTAATCATAGAGGGCACATATACTACTTTCGATAAACCTAAGCATACAAAATTTAAGTCAAAATAAATAAAATGTAGGAAATACAAGATAATATATGTGGTGTAAATGAGATGTAATTGGAAATTTAGAAATCTAGTGTGATAAATGCTAATTTATAACTAAATAACCAAGTCAAAAAAATTTAGAGTAAATTAGCTAACCAAAAAGTCAAGGTTATTAAAGACCAAAAAACTCAAAAAAGTAAACCTTAAGTAAGATAGGAAAAATCACCAATTTAAACCAATGATACATGTCAAAAATGGTAATAAAACAAATGTAAAAGTAGTAACAAAACTTAATTAAACAAAGACAATCAACTAAATGGTAGAATAACATTGATGGTTGAGAAGTAACAATCCTTACTCAAGCATCAATGAAAAAATTTCATGAAAGGGAAAGTAATATTGGTTAATGATGAGTAACAAGCCAACCTCACTCAATAATGGAAAAAATTAAATGAAATTAGAATTATATGTGGGTGTCTAAATAAAAAAAAAGTACAACAACGGAAATGGTAAAAGAAATCAAGGCAGGTCTAAAAATGTAAAGACATGGTATAAAGAAAGTAATCCATAGTTACTCAAACATGTTTTTATGTTATAAGGGTAGATAAAACTAAAAAAAATTAGTGTTATCATGTTTTAATATGTGAATAAGAGTAAACATATAAATGGGAAAATAGATTTGGAATCACACTTTCTTTTTAGGGGGAAATTAAATGGAGGGGAAAGTGAAGGAAAAAACAAGGTAGAGAAACTCTTTATTGAAGTCAAGGCACTTAAATTTTCTTTATCAAAATAGGAGAACTTTCAATATGAAGTAATGTAAATAACTTATCTTAACCACACAAATCTTAGGTCAACAAATGAAGTATGTAGATTATCCCATGAAGGCTATATGCATGAAATGTAAAATGGACATAACTTCCCATAATGTGTTCCCTATTACTTAGAACCCCTTATAGATCCATCAATATACTATGAATATTGGGTCTTTATGTGATAAATTAAGTATCACCATAGAGTTTTTTAATCCTCATATTCTAGTTTACTAACCTACCACACCACAATGGACCTTGACTCTATCATGAGTCTAAATATAGAGTTTGAGATTTAATTAAAAATAGGAGATATGATATTGATCACATATTTTGGTGTCAATTTGAATTTTGACTTAGTTTTTTTACTCTTGTATCATTTCATTTTTTGTCAAATGATTTGGATTTTAACTTTTTTAATGGATTTTTCTACTCTTCCTCCATATAGATTTAAAAAACCAAACATGGGTGCCAAAGATGACTATCATTTGAAGAGTTCAAAATTGGTTTCTAAGAAAGAGAAATAAGAGAGAATGGTGTCTAATATTCTTATTAATTTAGGTGAAATAGAAATGCTAGATCAAATTTGACCTTTGGTTTATCCAATGAGGAGTGAAAGGAAAAGAAATTAAGAGCAATGAAAACATATAACAAGTTGAATTACTTTAAATCATAAAAAAATGTGATGAAGGGTGAAAAAGGGAAAAAATGATAGTGAAGTTTGATTCCTTATCATAATAATGATGGAAGTGTAGGAAAACATGCTAACACTTTATTGTCATGAAAATTTTAACAACAAAAGAAGCAAAATCTTAAGTTGAAAACAAGGGTTAATGAACTTGTGACCATTACAAACAAATTATAAAAAAATAACCCTAAATTAATGATGGTTATTTTATGAGGAAGGCTTGGTATTATCCATGGTCTTATAATGTAACTCATAAAAAATAAATCCAATAGGGTGCACAAAGCATGAAAAATATATTGATAAAGATGGTATTTTTGATGAAAGCCTAGTCTTATCCAAAGTCTTACACTAAAAATCATAAATAAAAAACCTAAGGGGTATAAAAATCATTGGAAAATAAATAAACATTAATAAAAAAAGGAAATTATGAGGAATATTGGGTCCTATCTATGGTTTTACAATGCAACTCATGAGAAAAGAGAAATCAAAAGGACCAAAAAGAAGGAACTAATGTTTGTGGAGATAGGAACTATTGCAGAGGGTGAAACCCATGTAGATATCCTATATAAAGTGTTATAAGGATATAATATATAAATCATGATAATAAAGGAAAGATCTAGGTAAAATACTTCTTTAAAAAATATGCATTGGTGGGTTCTTTGAATATATGGCCTTCATTGGTTTGAAGGCAATAGGTGTTTGAACCAATTATTTATTTTACTAAATAAGGTCCCCACCATTTTTGAGCATATTTACCTTGTTTTTCATATGTTTAGTATAATTTTAGGACATGATAACCAATATTAAAAGTGTGAACTTTAATTCTTTTGTTATGTTGTTTGGCAATGTGGGCCTTGTAATGGTGATTGTGTTATAAAATAGAAATATAGTTTTTATAAATAAGATCAAGAGCATGAAGGAAAGATTAATATAATTATTCATTGGGTATGATACCATGAAGAGAGATACAGAGAGAGGGAAGATCAAATTCTAATGGGGGGACTGATTTAGAACCATATACTAATGAAAGAAATGTTACCCTAGTGGTAGTGTGTATGCTAGTTTCCCAAAGAAAAAGATATAGATAAAGGTGCCAATATATGAAATTGTCATGAATCATATTTTGGATAATTTTATTAAGGATTTTTTTAGTGTAATTAGCTTAATCATTTCAAAGTGGATGGTAGGGCATGGAAAATTTGTGATTTATTTTGAATTTAACACAGATTTATTTAACATCTTTATTTTTAAAGTTACCATCATTATTGAAAATATTAGTATGAGGAATGCCAAAATGACATATTATTTTATTAAGTATAAATTTAGTAATTTTGGTTTTGATGACACTAATAATAGGTATGGATTAGACCCATTTGGTGAAATACTCAATAGTCGTGATGATAAATACATGCCCATCTTATGATATAGGTAGTTTTCCTATGAGATATAAACCCAACATTAAGAATGGATAGGGAGACTCCATAGTTTGAAGTTAAGTGGGAAGATAATGGATTAGATCATCATGGAGTTGGCACAGACTACACTTTTTAGCAAAATTAATGGCATCATTTTCAAGAGTGGTTTACAAGTATCCTATGCATACGTATTTATGTGTTTCAGTGTGTCTTATAAAGTGACCACTAAAAATTCCCCCATGTGCTTGTTCAAGGAGATGAGTAGCCTCTTATTTCATAACATAGTGGATTAAGGTACTTTTAACATTGTAATAATAAAGGATTTTATATCAAAATACATATTTGAAAGCTTGTTTGTGAATTCGAGTCTTTTCATGAGAATAAATGTTTAAAGGATAGGTTTGATTCTCAAGGTATTAAATGATGTATTTTTACCATAGGCTTTTTCTAATGGTGATAGCCTCAATATGGTAGATAAGTGAATCTTGTGGTTAAATGGAAGATGAGGACTTTTTTTTTTGGATAAGAAGGGTAGAATCAGTAAGAAATTGGTGCATATGAAAAATAGATACTAAAGATGCAAGTGAATAAGGAATATAATTTTTATCTCAAGGGATGGGATCAATGGTCAAATAATAAAATGATTTAGTAAGGGTAATGGATATTTGATGATAAGTAACAAGGTTTTTTTCTTTTACGTTTATAATCACCATTAACCTATTGGTAGATGAGTTTAGAATCACCTAGATCATGTATATATGTAATGTATAAATCAAGGGAAACACTTATGCCTTGGATTAATGCTTTGTATTCCACCATGTTTTTAATGACATCAAATTTAAGGTGAAATTCCATAGGGATAATTTTACCAAGAGGACTAGTGAGGATAAAACCTACTTGGCTCCTTGAAAGCATTTGACACCATCAAAATGAAGGGTCTAGCTATCATCATATAAATTGACATTTATTTTAGGTAATTATTCAATGATAAATTTAGATTTAGTATTATCGAGAAGGATAGATGACTCTTATACATTACTTGCTTCATGATCAATAGTGAAATTATGTAATTAATATTTAAGAGATAAAACTTGATTAAGAACTCAAATATATAGTATATTATCATTGGGGAGACTATCTTAAAGGTGGTCGGTGGAAGGTATGGGAGATACCACAATTTGGTCAACAATGATTTGTCCTTTAATAAATTTTTACGTAATAATACATAGATCAAATTCCATAAGAAAGACCACCCACTTGTTGATTCTATCTCTAGGAAGAAAGGCTTTAGACAAGAAGTGATGGAGTGGTTCATAATGAAAAAATAATGTAAGTTATTTGATAAAGCATATAATGATGGATCCTTTTTAGCTACAAAATAAATAGTGAGGCAATCACATTCTAATTTTGTATATTTTTTTTCATAGTCATTTAAGCCTTGACTATTATAATAAATGGTATATTATCTTCTAGTATTATCATATTGGGAAAGCATTACACTAACTGATTCATGTATGCAAGAAGTATATAAGATTAAATGATGATCATTAGAAGGTGGTCAAAGGGCATGTGTATGTATATAATATTATTTCATAATGTTTATTTTTTTCTAACAAGGATATATCCAATTAAGGGCATTACCTTTATTTAAAGAGAATTAATAAAATAGATGTGATAAGCCATTTTAGGGACAAATTGTCTTATTTCCTTAAGTTTGCCAAGGTAAGTGTAAATAGATGGAATGTAATGAGGTATAGGCATGTTGAAAATAGAGTTAATCTTAGCGAGATCAAAATAAATACTATGAAAAAAGACTAAGAATCCCAACAATTTTCTAGATGTGATGCTAAAGACACATTTATAGGGATTTAGTCTAACTTTATATTTGATGAGGTGATCAAAGATGATAACAAGATCAGAAAAATGAGTTTTGTGAATTTTAGACTTGGTGACGAGGTCATACACATATATTTCAAAAATATTATGGATAAGGTCATGAAAAATGTGCATCATAGCTCACTAATAAGTATTTCTAGCATTTTTGAGGCTAAAGGGATTTTTAACATAACAATAGGCACCCTATTCCATGGTGAAATTTGTCTTATGTTGAGCTTTGGGGGTAATGTGAATTTTATTATAGCTTGAAAAAACATCCATAAGGTACAATATTTCATATCTAGTAGTGTAATTGACAATGGATTCTATGGAAGGTAAATGGAATTTATCCTTGTGCCAAGTAAGATTGAGGTTGTAAAATTTGATGCAAACACGAATGACCATGGTGATAGTTTTTCAAACATAGACAATGTTTGAGACCCATTACGAATATTCCACAAGATTGATAAATTTAAAATAAATAATTTTAATGATTTATTTATGGCATAAACTAGAAACTTTGAGTGGAATTTTTTTTTGTTTTTGTCATAGGGTTTGGCATTAGGATAGGTGATGATATTATTTACCATGATGCTAGGATCAATGTCAGACATTTCCTCATATGATCAAGAAAAATTTTCATGATATTTATCAAATAATAAACTAAATTTATCATGTTCAATTGGTGTAATTTATCTATATACTATGATTGGTCAATGTCATGATAGGGTACCATATTCAATTCTTGTAGTTTCCTCGATAAGTATAGAATTTTCATCTTAGAAATGATATGACACATTAAGTAGAGAGGAAATATGATTTGTTTTATGATAAATTTTAGATATGAATTTTTTAAAATGAGGGGAATTTTTATTTAAATTCCCAATTTTATGATGTTATCGATGGAGTTGAGGTTCTCAGGCATGGAGTAATTCAAGAATGGCTTCATCACTAAGCAAAGTGGGAAGAAGACAATAAAACTCCACATCTACTTTGAGATAAATAATTTTTTTACCATGGAATTCATATATTAAATTTTTTTTTATACATCTATATCCTTGGCATCTAGTGTAATCTCAATAGTGGGTGTAGTAGGGGAAGAAGGTTGATCCAATTCGATTAGTTTATCATTAGAATTATTGATGGGGAGAGGATTATATGGAATGATGGGTTTGGTAAGATGTATATAAGATACAATAATTTTAAAAGGTTTGAGGGGTAATATTTTCTCCACCACCCAAGGGGTATCAAGAAGTGGAGGATTAGTAAGAGGTACATGTCCTTCAGGTGCTAATTTAATTTTTTTTGAAATGGTGTGAACATCATGGTTGAAATATTGTATTTGAGCTATAGTTTTCTAATAATTTTTAACATCCAAGTCTCATGCTTTATATTTGGCCATGATGTATTTATCATCATAGGTTGGATAAACTTTACATGCTTGAGATTCAATAGGATCTTTGAAAGGAGAGATGTCTAAATTGATAAATTTACATGGAGACATGATTAAAGAATCTTGGAATAATTTATCCACTTTATAATAATTGCATGTGAATTCATATTCTATGAAATATGGTTCCTAAACATTGCATGGAGGGGGTATTTTAGTTATCTCATCAATGAGATAGATGGTGTGATTATGGGGAAACAAAGATGAAGGAATCCACTATAAGATGTAAGGAGGTATCTTGGTAGTGTTGCATGTATTTTACAATTCATTGAGATCATCATCATTATAATTAATAAGAGTGACATTTAAATTTGGATTTATGTTGAATAATATAGGTAAGGGAGCATTATTGATCTTTAAAATGGTGGGAATTTTATATTGAGATTTGCGATTTGGAAGCTTCATACTCCAAGGGTTAGGATTGTCTTCATGTTTATACCTTTTACCATTATGAAGGAAATTGATACATTGGTTACTATAAGAGGCAATAGCCCTCATTCTATTAGTCCATGGGTATCCTAGGAATATGTTGTAAGCTAAATGTAAATCAAGTATCATAAGTTTAGTTCATATAGTTTTAGGTCTGATAGTAAGAGGGATCCAAATACAAACAATTGGATATTGATTTTTTTTTAAAAATCCATGACATGTCAATAAAGTTTGTTTGAGATGATCTTTGTTATATCAAAGTTTTTTTATGAGCCATAAATAATTCACATCAATAATAGACCCTTTATCTACTAATACTTTACAAATGAGGGTGGTATTATTGGCTATTTTAATGAAGATGGGTAGATCATCAACTTGAAAGAGGATCTCATCATTGATCATGTCTTCTTCAAAGAACTCTATGGAAGATTTCAAAGAAGGAAAAATGGATACAATGGTATGCACTTTGGTTGGTTGAGGATCATGATGAGATGGGTCCTCTTTTAAGAAATATGGTTTTTTAGTTTCTTAAAGTTGTCACATGATGAACTTATGGTGATAATGAGAGGTATGAATTAACTCCATAAGATTAATTTTACAAGGCATGGAATTTATTTATTCTAAGAATATCCAATGGTTTTTTTGAAGAAAATTGGGAATAAGTCTTAAAGGTAGATTAATTTTATAAGGAAGATAAGTGGTTGGGGGTTCAAAAGGATGAGATGCTTCATCATTGGTTTCCAAAGCTAAGTGAGTAGTTTTAGTATCTTTGATGAGTTTCTCTTTTAAAGATGGTTTATTAGGTTTCGTGATGGGATATTTATGATTTGGTTTACATTAATAATTAACCTTAGTTTCATTAAAATATTTGGAATTGGTGTAATATTAGTCATAGTCAGTTTTAATGGCATAAATATTTGTGTTGGCTTGTTGAGCATTAGATGTGGAAAAAAAATTGGTTATTAGAAGAAGAAGCTTTGGGATCTTGTCATTTTAAAGAATCATGATTATAATCTTGAAGATGGATATAAATAATGGATTTTTTATTGAATGAATCACCAAGAATATAGGAGACAAAATAATTGGTAATCCCTCTACATGTTTAATGGGAATGACCTATGTTGATGTGGAACTAAAAAAATTCATTAGGGTCATACCATTTAGGAGGATTATTTGGATAGGTGAATGGTTTATAGGTGATAGGAATTATTTTGTTTGTTGTACATTTAATGGTGTGTGAGAAGGTTGGGGATAATCAGCTTTGGTAACTCCTAGTTTAGGTTGAGGATGATTACTAGTTATCACATTAGTTTAATGTTGGAAGTATCCCTAAATTATTTTGGTATTAGGTTAAAACTATTTCATTAAGAATTATTTATGCTTGGATTGGTCAAGAGCTTCATTGATTGTTTGAGGATCAAAAGTTTGAACCTTATACTTAAGTGAAGGAGTTAATGTTGTTATAAAGAGTTTAAACAAATTGTCATCAGTCATGTTATAATCAACTTTGTGAGCCAAACATTTCCATCATTTGATAAAATTATGAGCTAATTTGGTGGGAGATTTCTTATAATTGATGAAATGGCCAATGAGATTCTTAGGAAGATCATTGTGTTGAAATTATTTAACTAAAATATTTAATAAATCCTCTAGTTTCCATATGGAATATTAGGGGCATTTATTATACCATTATAATACATCACCAGTGAAAATTTTAACTAGAAGTTTAGTTGTGGCAAAATTATTATTTTGGATCCAATCCTTATAAATATTTCCAAATGCCTTAATAAAATATACAGTGTCTTTAGACCTGAGAGATTTTACCAATATTAATAAAAATAATTAGGGGGATAAAATCTCATTTTGGATGTGTTAGAGAATCTTATTGTTCATGATAGGTTGGGGAATGACATTTCTTATGGAATATATAAGAGGTAGAATAATTAAATTTTGATTATTTTAAGGGAGAAGAATGGGATGTTGATCAAATGATGTTTTAGTTACATCATTTGGGAGGTGTTATATATTTACATTATGTTCATTTTTTGCACTATTTATGCAATAATTTAAATGGTATCAATTGGTGGGTTCATGTTTGTAAGGGGACTCCCTAAATTGGTATTAGGGAGAGGGTTATTAGGTTGTGGATTACATGTGGGGTTATTTGATAGACTTGTGTTAATTTACCCCAAATTATGGTGAGATGTTTGAATATGGAAATTGTCTTGATAGGTATGAAAA
Source organism: Torreya grandis (assembly GCA_037957365.1). NCBI lineage: Eukaryota > Viridiplantae > Streptophyta > Pinopsida > Cupressales > Taxaceae > Torreya > Torreya grandis. Next base: position 3,055,560 of record JARHVA010001285.1, on the reverse strand, counting down.
GGATTTGATCTACCAATCTCATCATGTGGCATGATTTAGACCATGTTGCAATCAAAAGATGAGGGAGTAAAATAAGTAATCTAGAAGTGAGGATTCTCTTAAGAGGTAAACAAAGGAAGAATGAACACCCCATAAAGTGTCTAAATGGATTCAAGTTGTTCTAGAAGAGTCTGAGAGGGGTTTCATGATGCTTGATGAAATAATTTGAGATTAAGAAAGAAAAGGAAAAATAGGGATAAATTTGGATAGATAATAATAGAGTCAAACAATAGGTAAAAAATCAATTGGGTTGATAAATTAATTATTAGATATAACCTAAAGATAATACACCATAGTATGGGTTGACAGTGCATTATTGAGTTAGGAACTAAATAAGAAGATATAGATACATAGTCATGTAGGTTGACTATGTATTGTTGAATAAATATTTGAGAGAGAGAGAGAGAGAGAGAGAGAGAGAGAGAGAGAGAGAGAGAGAGAGAGAGAGAGAGAGAGAGAGAGAGAGAGAGAGAGAGAGAGAGAGAGAGAGAGAGAGAGAGAGAGAGAGAGAGAGAGAGATTCATGTAGGTTAATTGTGTATTTTTGAATAGGAAGGATAACTAGTCTATAGGATACTGCATTGACCAATATGATAGTGTTATGAAATAGGGGAAAATTTTCAATATAATTTTAAAGAAAAATGAAAAAAAGCACACAAAAAATTGGATAAATGAGAATGATCCAATTGGAACACACAACACAAACCTTGAACCAAAATTGGCCAATGCAAGTTTAACAATATAAAATACAATGAGAAAAGAGAAATCAACAAATGAAAAGTAAAATTATAATTATTTTGTCATCCCAAGTGTTATTAAGTTATAATAAAGTTTAATTTTAATGTGATAGGGAAATTGGGTGAATTAAATAACTATAAATCAATCTAAGGTTGGTTACAGTACATTTAAGATGAAAGGGATCTATATTGGTGATGGTATTGGCTTGGTATTGGGGCCTACCCCATCACTTCATAATCTCATAGTGATAAGGGTTTCAATTTCATTACCAATATATACCATCAACTACATATTTATATTTGGCTAGAATACCAAATTAGCTTCCCCCTTAGTGATGAAAATATAAGTAGGTAGGCCTTGAGAAGATAAATGTTTAATGTTTTTTGAATATAAAGTGATTTTGTAGTGTGTGTAAAAGAGAAAAATAGTATAACAAAAATGGTAATTTAAAAACCACCTATTTAATCTATGTGAGATACTTTAAGCATGCAGATAATTGAAAAGGAAAGGTGAATTAATTAATAACAAATATAAGGTAATTTCTTGATTGAGAATAATATAGAATCAAGTTAGATAACATTGTATGTAAAAACATAGAACAAAGTTGATTTTTTTATTGATGTTTTATAAAATCAAGGAATATAATAACATAGTGGAATAGTCAACTATGTCTTCAAGATAGAAGATAAACTACATAAATGTGTCAAATAGGCTGACCTAGTTAGCCATAGGGCTTCAATTTTATAGATTGCAAAACTGTGAAAAATAGTATTGAAATAAGATTTGAAATGATAGAAAGAGAAAGTAAGGAAACATGATGGTCTTGAATATGTTTTAGATTACAAATTTTTATGTTGTTATGCTCAGGTTTTGTTTTAAAAATCTTCCAATTGGGCCAGTAGGTTGGACCAAGTTTACAAAACCTTATATGCTAAAGAAGAGATAATGAATTGAGTCAACTTGTTAGACTATGTTTGTAGACTTATATGTTGATAGAATAAAATAGCAAAAAGAGTCAATTGGTTTGAATATGTATGCTAATCTAGACCTGAAGAAGAATATTTTGTTAAACTACTCAATCTAGTAACCTATAATTGATGAAGACGTAACGTAGACAAAATAGAGTTATTTTGAAGAAATTGTGTGTTAAACTTACACATAAAAAGATAAAACTATATTGAATGGTTTGATAATTTACTGTAAATATACAAAAATATAATATGATGACAAAAAATATGGTGTGAAAAAAACCTACAAAGGTTAGATTCATGTTAGGTTCACCATAATGTATGCAAAGGGAAATGCAACTCATCCATTAATCAATCCTAAATTAGATAAGATAAATCCTACTTACACTTTAGATTGTTGATACATTAGATATTTAGGGTCATGACCAAGATAGATATAATAGACCTATCCAAGGGATCTCTTATAATAATAAAATCACTAGGGAGGTTTCTAAAGCCTCCAGTCAAGCAAAACTATGCAATAACACTAACTAGGTCCTATGTTTTCATATTCACTAATTATATGACATGTAAAGTAAATATAATATAGTGCTCGCCAAAGGTTATGGCACAAGTGGTGGATTATTAAAAATAAAATTAAACATGCATATGATAATATTAATGAAGATATGTATAGGTAAAACCCTAATTCATGAAAAGAGAAATATATTCAAAATCCATTACTTATGATACTTCTATCTACTAAAATATAAAAATAAAGTTAGAGATACTTACATTGAAGATGAACCCATAGAGACTCAATATTTCCCTTTTATAAAGTTGATTTACAAAAGGTTTTTTTGGTTTTTAAGTATCACTAAGAAAGGCCAAAGCATACAAGACTTTTCCATAAGATAATATTCTTCTCCAAGTATAAACCTTAAGATATAACTCCTTAGCTATAATGGAAGAGCATATTTAAAGAAGTGAAAATGAATAATTAACTTTTTTTGTCTCTCTAATAATGGAAAAATGAATGTGTATAGATAGATAAATCTAAACCTAGATATTTTAAATAGTTTAATTGATAGGGTTGTCTAAATTAACTTTGTATCATTATTGATATAATCAAATTAGGTCTTAGTTTAGGTTAGATAGGGGTTAACCTAGGCCCTAAATGATTTTTATCAATTAGAGTATAGGGTCAATGGAGCTGATAGTGTAACATAAATTATTGAAAAGGGGTTTTCAGTATAAAAGGGATATTGAAGACACAAAATGACTAGAATAAGGTGAAAAAGAGGAGGCAAAGCTTAGGGGAATGTTTTTAGAGAGGGTTGGAATAATAGAAAGTAATGGTATAGGGGTCAACAATCCTACAAAACACTAATGGTCTACCCACCCCTTTCCTGTTGCACTCTTTAAAGTGTGCACTTAGAGAGATTGAGACTTAATGGGTTCCTACAAGAGATAAAGCATCATTAATTGGTAAAATATTATGTATATAATTTATATGTGTTTTTGGCTTCTTTTACATGTTTTCTTTAATAAAAAAATAGAAATAAATCTCAATTATGGAATAAAATGTTAAGTCATGTTAATTTTATAACTTTATATGATATGTCTCATCATGATATTTTGGTTTGTCTTATTTCTAGTTATTCTCATCATGAAACTTGTGAAGGTTTCTTATGGGGTAAGCAACACACTAGACCCTTTCACAAAAATCATGATTCTAACTCCTCTCAACCCTTATAGCTTATTCATAATTATGTTAGAGGACATATATTTTTTTCTAAAAATGGTTATTTATATGTTGTTACTTTTATTTATTATTACACTAGAATTATCTCATCTCATTATATCAAAAACAAATTTGAAGTGTTATCTAACTTCATAGAATTTAAATCTTTCCTCTAAATTTTATGTTAAAAGATTAAGAATTGATAATGGGTGTGAATACATTAGTAAATAATTTTATTCATTTTATATTAATTATGGTATACAAATAGAATTAACATATTCCTATTCCAGGCAACAAAATGTAACTGATGAATGGAAAATTTTAACCATCTTTGAAATGGCTAGAACAATGTTATATTCTGCAAATATTCCAAAATTCTTGTGGGTCGAAGACATGATTACTATTATGATAATTATAATTAGAGTCCCTAATAAATAATTACATATTTATAAACCTTTATAAATTTGGTCTAATAATAAATAAAGTGTTTCTAACCTTATGATATTTGATAGTAATTCTTCTATCTTTATTCCTAAAACAAAAAGAATTAAACTTGATCGTAGCTCTTATTCATGCATGTTTGTAGTTTATGGAGGAAAAACTAAAGTATTGAGAGTTTATGATCCATATAAATGATAAATAATTGAGAATATGAATGTTCAAATCCTTAAGAAATATATTTTTTTATCCTTATGTGGAACCCCTTTAAATTACTTCTTTTGATGAACTTGACCCTTTTGTTACTTCTTACGAAAAAACATATACTTTAGAGGAAGTTGATCCAATTATGGAAAAAATCATCTAAGAAACCTTATCCATTTCTTGTCTAAACTAAAATAGTAAAATGGGTTGAACCTCTAACACTCATATAATATTGATAATATTAATAAACTAACTAGGAGTCAACATACCTATCATGATTTTATGAAGTTGTATGATTGTCGACATCAATAATTTGAGGAAGTTATTCAATATGATGGATAAAAAGTTATTATATAAGTTGAATACAAATCCCTGATTAAAAACTATACTTGTTATCTTGTCTTACCTCTACCTAAAAGGTGTCTTTTTGGTCCTATGTGGATTTAAAAAATCAAATATAATTCAATTGGTAAAATTGATAAATTCAAAACTAGATTAGTTTCTTATGATTTTACTCAAAACCTAGGATTGACTACATTGAAACCCTTCATTATATAGGAAAAAAAATATTGATAGATTGCTTATTGCCTTTGAATCTCAAAATGGATGGATTATATACCAAATGTATGTCAAAAATTCCTTCCTAAATAGTGACCTGGAAGAATAAATATACATGACTCAGCCTAAAAGTTTCACTTAACCTAATAAATAACATTATGTTTGTAAGTTAAATAAATATCTTTATGGTTTAAAAAAAGTTCCTTGAGCTTGGTTTATTAAAATCACTAGTTATTTTAAGTAATTAGGTTTCTCTAATTATTTATATGATAATGACCTCTTTTCAAAAGTTAAAAATAATCATTTTATTTGAATTGTATTATATGTTGATGATCTTCTTATTAGTGGCAATCAAATTAGTTTAATTTCTAAATATAAAGATAAAATAAATGTATCTTTTGAAATGAATGATCTTGGAATTATTCATAATTTTCTAATAATCATTTTATTTTAGGATAAAAATTCAATTTTTGTATATCAATCTCAATATGTAAATAACCTTCTTGTTATATTTAATATGCTTGATTGTAATCCTACATATACCCTTATTGAAGTTGGTGTTAAGATTGATCTGAAACCTACTTGTGACAAAGTCAACCCCACTCTATAGAGACATATAGTTGATAGTTTGATTTATCTAATTATTACTAGGTTAAATATTTCATTTGTGTTACTACCAAATTCATGCAGGATCCATACTTGGATCATTATAAATTAGCAAAATGGATACATTGATATATTAGATGAATTATATATTTTGGTGTTTATTATTATTCAATTAATAATGATAATTTGTATGATTATTTTTATGTTGATAATGTTGGTGATATTATAGATTGGAAGTCTACTTATAGATATTTTTTTAATTTTGGTGCAAGTGTTATCACTTAGAGTAGTGAAAACCAACCTATTACTTCAATCTCTTCTATGGATGTAGAGTATATAATTATTATTTAAGTCGATAAATAATCCATGTAGTTGTGAATGTGATTAGAATAATTACATTTGTACATTTCTCATAGTACCACCATTTTTTTGATAATAAAATTTGAAAAACTATGATAAAAAATCTAGTGAAATACCAAATAATTAAACATATTGAAGTTCATGTGAATTTTATCTTAGAAAAATTCTGTAGTGGTAATATTGATCTCTAGTTTTGTCTTATAGGTGAACAAGTTGAAAATATCTTCACAAAACCACTTGTTTCTATCAAGTTTTATCAGTTTCAAATAATTGTGGGCCTCTCGAAGTTTCCATTAAGGGGGAGTGTGCATGACAATGTTGCTTTGTAATGGAAATGTATTTTCTTCTTATTCTTTATACTTATTTAAAAAGTATTTTAATAATTCACTTTATGCTATTTTGGTACACTTCACCATATGTAAAATTTTTAGTGTACCCATTAATTAAAGACATATTATAATGGAGGTGATTACACTATAAAAGTCTCCAAAATATTTGGTTAATTATTCATGGGAAATTGTGAGATGTAATCTCACAATCATGTTAGCCTAAACTTACTCTAAGTAGTTTATGAATTATAGTTATTTTTGTTTAAAAATGTGATATTGGCATGATGAAGTTTTATAAATAATTCATATGTTACATACATCCTAAACTCATTGTAGATGGTTTATAGAGTATAATTCCTTTTGCATAAAGGTGGATATTACATGTATCCCCACTTAACATTAAGGTGGGGGGGGTGTTGAAAAGTGTAATGGTTAAGTGGTATGCAAGTGCCCTTAACACATTATATTACATGGTAAAATAATAATATATTTTATTATTTATGATATTGATTCTGCTTCAGGTTTGATCACAATTAACCTCTTATAGTAAAACATATAGAACACATGAACAATATTAAAAACTCATAAACACAATAATTAATATTCTTACTCTAATTAATCATTCAGGCATATTGCATATATTTAGGAAATATATTTTCTATAAAGGTGGAGATTCATATCTCCATAAATAACTCACTATATCCCTATGATTATGAAATCTCACAAATAACCTATATTTGTAATATTGTTTTAACACCGAACAATATTTAAAAAACCAAATATACAACTAATAACAAATATATTGACATTATATCAGTAATAACATTAAATTAATAATGTTTAACACTATACCCCAACTTATAATACATGATTTTATATTAATTTTAATAAATAATAAAACATAAAATTATAAAAAATACTATTATTTCTCAGTTGGGAGGTTAGACCCATTGGTTACAATGATTCACCTCACTTATCAAGAAATATTACATTTTAAAATTACAATAGACCATCCCTAAGCATTTCAATACATGATATTTCATACAAAACTTATTTTAATGTTTGGTTTTATGAAGAGTTTAGTGAGAATAAGTGGGAGAATAAAGATATGTATTAGGTTATGTTGATGCTTATGATTGTATCAAAGGTGTCCTTAGTGTTCAAAGAACACTTCTTATTTTAGATTTTTAGGAATTCAAAGCATGATTAGAAAGTTTTGGAAACTTATGTTATCTATGGTAAAATAGAGGTAGAGCAATGAAAATTTGTTCCACAAAATTTATATTAATTGATGGTTGTGATCCATCATAGACCAAGTCTTTGTAAACTATAAGTATCTATGTTAATAATAGTGAATTCTGATCAAAGCTAAAATTAAAAACTAATCTAGATGAATATTTATAATGAAATCTAAGATAAAGTGATATAGTTTAAAAAGAAGTCAAAGAGAAGGGTAAGGCAGAAAGAAAATAAGTGATTGTTGATCCTTAACTCAAATATCATGACAAAGTTTCAATTATAACTGAACATGCACTTAACTAATATATGATGTAAAATAACATAAGCTCAGATCTCACCATATACTAGGAAATTTTTTATGGATAATATGAAATTATACAAGTAAAAGCTAGATTTTACTTTAAATATTTGTTACCAAACTAAAATAGCATTAACACATCTGAATACAAAAGAATGAAGTGAATCAGAATCAAGATCCTTCAACTAATCTAGCATATGAAAAAATTAATAACCTTGTATTATAAATACAAATTTATAATTCATGAAACTATTGAAATTTAAGTTTATAACCAAAAATTGAGAGAAAGCTATATTAACAATTGACACATCAAATGTGGACAATCTTTACAAATTTTTTTGATATTATTAATTACTCAAAAGTATATAAATTTGCTCAAAAATTTCTCCCTTTACAATATGGTAATACATGTATTTTATAGAAAGATTAGGTAGTATACCATTCAATTGTAGGATACAAGGGTATAAAAAGTAAGGACACCTATCCTTTTTCTACAACATTCTAGAATGCATTTACTTTTTCAATCTAAATTGACCTAGAGGCAATATGCTAAAAAACCAACATATGCCTTTACAATGGAATATTATAATTTAAAAATATTAAAAAGTTTTTAAAAAATAGATAATTAAATAGATGGACCCATTGCTAAAGGGATCCCCTATTGCTCTTACAAAATCTCCATAGCTCTCTGATGTTTTTTTATAAGCTCCAAATCCATAGTTGGCTTCAAGAGGTAGGCATATTCTTGGTCAGCTAAGTCCTCAAAGTTCATAACATCCCTTTCCATATATTCTTTTATACTTATATCTTATAAAATATTTTATTCCATAATGAAGATCATGCCCAAAATTATGTTATTATCACTACTGATTGACCCTGGCTTTTTCCCTTTACTTACTTCATCAGCAAAGTGACTATTTTTAATAATCTACATCATCAATAATTCCCAAGATTGTAGTATTTATAGGATTAGCCAACATGGTGAAAAGGAGCTTCTTAATCCAAGAAACCAATTCTTCATCATCCCTCAGAAGTCTATCTAAGCCTGCTAACCTAGTACCTAAGCTCTAGATCTTATCTACCATTATCCCTAGTATAACATTTAGGTGGGTTAGGCTAATAGTTTTGAACTTAGAAATCCTATTCCTAATCAGTATGTTGATAATATCTCTCATTTTAGCCTCTACATCCTACCATTTTATTAACAGTCCTTTAGCCATCTCACTTTATTGGCTCAATGCATCTTGCCTCAACTTTATTGATTTTAATGAATCAAACATATCAAATACGGATGATTCAAACATATTTATTATAGCCTCAGGCACTTATAATATAGAATGATTCTCTAAGCTATTTTCCTTATCTGAATTATGAATCTTTTGTTTCAAACCCCTAATGCCAGCTCTGACGTGGGTTAAATGAGCCTTAGTTAGGTTCTTAATGTCTTCCTCATTGATGGTTTGTTCACCAAGCTATTGCCCTTCAACTAGAGTTAATCTTGTAAAAGGTTCAACATTTTATAACATGAGCTCTTCATTACCATCATGGCCTTTCTTATTTTTACCTTTTCTAATCCAACTATCTCTAGATTAAACTACATAGTGTTAGATGGCTTTGTGTATTTTAGAGGTTTTGAGACCTTTATCCTTATATTGCTTGATGCTCCCAGAGCATCCATTTATTTTCTTTCTAACCTTTATTTGGTCACTATTATTCTCTCCTTTTGCTCTTTAATCAAATCTATTATCCATGGCTTTATGTCATCACACACATCAAGGTTGACAGCCTTGGTCAAGGCTCATGAGTTTGAATAGGAAGGGATATTTTGCATCTTTACATAAATGAACCAATCAGGGATGACTAGTCTATGAATGGGTAAATCCTCACTAAATAATTTTATCTCACTTGTGGGATGAGTGAGAGTCAACTTTGGCCTTTTTTCTAATAAGGACAATTATCACTTCTACTTCTCTCTTCTTTGGTTGTGTCACTGGGACTAGGTCCAATGTAACTTCCATTTATCTTCTTTCTCAGCCTCCTCTACTTTAGCCTATGGTTCTTTGGCTTGTGGTTATTCTTCATCTTCCAAACCATATGCTCCAATAAGTACCTTGAAGGAATCATCTATTGTTTTATCAAGATCAAGGGCAATTATATCCAATTATTATACTAGGGACGTTAGTCTATCAAGAAGGGTTGAATATGAAGGTCCTTCACCAGGTCTCTCCTCCAACTTCTCCTTACCAGTGTCTTATATAATTTGTGTTAGGGGTTATTTTACATCTATCTAGGGTTATTTTTGAGGTAGCCTATAAATTCCAAATAATAAATGATATTGAAGAGGATGCATTTGCCATATATCCCATGGTGGTTTGTCATCACTAGTCAATCTATACATAGCTTAAGGTTAGTTTTCTTGAATCTAGATAGTACTTCTTTAAAATTATGGGCCTTGATGTGAAGGGTGTTATAAGGACCCATTTGATGCTTATAGATTGGCCTGGGTAGTTGTTTACTCTTTAGATGTTATCTCACTACATTCTTAGGATCTAATGCCTAAGGTCATCCAATTAAAACATAAAGGAATCTATTTACCTGGACATGGTGTCCACCTACTTCCAATCTTGCAAAAATATTCTTCCAATTATCAAAGGAAAGGTATGGAGGAGGCCCTTCCTTTTCTCATTATAGAATCCATCAACACCATTAAGGAATTAGGATGAGATTTCCCATTCTTCTATTTGGTGGGAACATAAATAGGCAACTTATAGGGCTAGGTCAGAATTACCTCAATTTTGATTATAGTGCAATTTAGGTAAAACTAGATATCTCCCATCAGCTCCACATATTTATTAATCAAAGGGATAACCTTGGGCATAGGATACCATGTAGTGGCTTCTACCAAAGTAGGATAGACATAGTCATAAATGAATTACATGTTGTGTCTATACTTTAAGATGTGTAGCTTTTAGTAGTGGTGGGAGATGGTAGTTTTGCCCTCAAGAGACCAATTTTTCATGTTGGGGATCTTAGTGGATTCTAGTAGGGCATATAGCAAATAAGACATCATGAAAATCTATTTTATTGTCTTCCTCTTTATGGCTATAAATTATTTTCCTAGGTGGATGATGACCATGCCCCTAATTGGAGGAGTGATCCTTTCTCTACCATAAATTATACATAAGACACCCAACTCTTATTAACATATGTGGTTGTATGGGCTCCATATATTCCATTTAATAAGGTCATAATCACTCTATTTCCTTCCCTAAACTAGATAATTGGGATTCTTCCCTCAAAGTCCCAGAATACATGGTTCCCCTAGAGCAACCATGGCCTATGGATGGTATCTAGGTCATTCTCAATGGTCCATTCCTTGATTATGGGTAGGTCCACATGGGGTTCTAAGAACTTATACTACCTCTCAAAATCCAATTCATAAATATATGCCACTCTCATAGAGATTACCTCATAGATAATCCAATCATTATCAATTCTATAGTCTACAAAAATGGGAGATTAGTTATCAATATAGTGGAGTGCCTCTAGTTTGGTAGTAGTATGCTAGAAGCTAGCCATTTGGACTATAACCAAGTTATAGTATCTCTTACTAATAGAATCAATCCTCTACTTTTCCTTGGTAATGGTTGGAATCTCCTTTATCGTTTAGAAGATATTAGACCAATTCTTATTACTATTGTTCAGGGCTATAGTGTCTAGTTTAGTATCTTTGAAAACTCTTCCTTCACTATATATAGATAGATACAACTCTATCTCATCACTTAATTATTAACTTCAATCTACCTCAACTTATGTCCTTGTAAATTATTCACAATTGGATTGTAATTTATCATAGTGCTAACACTTTTATTCTCAAAACATATTTAAGTTTCTCTCAGATTTACTACAATAATTTGGGTTTGCTTAGGGTTACTTTTATGTAAGGTTTAGGGATTCAAAGATTAAATGGTGGTAGCTCATTTGGAGTTTAGCTCATATGTGCTTAAGATTTGATTTGGACCTTAACCTTTATACATTTGCACTCTCAGGCACACAAGATCTCCTCTTTTGTCATTTTATGCTTTCATGATGCTTATGTGACATTAATATATAACCTTTCATAGCATTTTTCATAAATTATTTGGAAGCACTAGCCATTAGCATTTAAAAATGCCTTTTTTCTTCATACCATTGGATAAGGATCCTTAGATCAATGTGAGCCATTGACTGTGATCTAGGCCCTCATTTATTATTGGTTTCTTTTGGTTTTGAGATCTATGTTTGTGCCACTTGACAACTCTATGGAACTTCCAAGCCCTAGTACCTTTGTCAGTTGTACTTTTAACATGTGTTCACCATGCATTGAGCCTGTGGGTTCTTGAAGCTCTATTGAAAAGTCATCGGTGCCTTCCCACCATTGGATCAACTTTTGTGATGAAGCATGAAACATAAGATCTAAAAATATTCATGAGATTTAATTATCACATTATTAAAGTAGGAACTTAGTTTTAAATACCTTAGGCTAAGGCTTATTTTGTGTGTATTGAACATGAAATAAAATTTAGGCTAAAGTGTTTATGGCTAAGTTTTTTAAGATTTATACAAAGGGAGCCATGGCTTAATATTTTAAGCCAAACTCTATGTTGTGTTAAATAAACACAACATATACTTTGGTCTAAAATACTTATGTTGAGATTTAGAACATGTCCAAAGGGGGTCTAAGTGATATATTGATCAAGTGCCAAATTTTAACATAGATATTTATTGTATTAATAAACACTATAAAACCTTCCATTAAAATCATTTGGGATAATTTTCATATCAAAAATATTATTTTAAAATAAGACTTAGTATAAGTTTTTAGACTAAGGTTCATGGCATTCAAACAAATGCAATGGGGACCTTTGGGTATAGGCTTAGACTAAATCCATTTCTACAAATATTTAGACTTAGGAGACCATTTCAGTATTTGTGGTTTAAATATTTCATGTGTTAGAACATCCTCGAAGGGATTCTATTAGTCTGTAATGCCATTCATGGGCATTTTAGTAAAATTTTTGAGTCCATCTTAGTCTTGAGAAAAATAATTCATTATCTTAAATTTGATAGTCTCACAAAATTCAAATATGTCCTCACCAACATTAAATGATGGTCACATGAATGGTGAATTTAAGATAGTAAATTTCTTATTTTTGATGAGATTAAAGTTAGCGGTCATGTGGATATCAAATGCATCCTTGTGGACATCAAATGATGGTCATGAAAACATAAAAATTAAGGTCATGAAACTCCTATGTTCTAATATGAGAGTGCCACTTGGTAGCTCTATAGGGATTCCCAAGATCTTAGACTTAATTTGTTACATCTAATTGAAAATCATGATGAAATGAGAGTCATACGATCATGATCCTAGAGCTTACTTGTGATTGATCCATTATGATATATGAGACCCTTCACTTTTAATCTTTGAATGTGGGAGTGTCATGTGGTAACTCCATGAGCCTTTTAAGGATTCAAATTTTTAATGGTGTCCTTACTCCATCTAATCTTTGGTTTGTGATGAAGTGAGAACTTTTGATCATGATTCGAGTGCTCAAAAAAGATTGGTTAGAGGACTAATTACTAGATTCTATTGATATTTATTTACACTATTAGATTAAAAGGTTGTAAGGAAGTGCAGATCATTAGATCTTGAAATATTCATGATATTTAAGTGAGACCCAGGATGAAATAATACTTAGGATAAATCAATCCTAAGATTTCATTCGTATTAATAAATAATAATGGGACTTAACAATAAATCTTTAGGATAAGTAGAAAATAATACAAGAGAACATGATATAAAATATAAAGGGACCCTTATAAATCAAACCACATTAGAGATAAAGGAAACATAAGGGGAAAATAAAAGGGACCAAGGTATATTTTTAGGTTAATATTTTGTTGTGTTAAAAAACACAACCAAGCCTTAACATAAAGATTGGGATTGAGTCTAAAATTAAATTTAAAATGTTCCCACCAATATGTTCCCTCTAAATTCAAATTCAAACTTCAACCAAAGGTTTATGCCAACATTTTAGAACATGAATCTACCAGTAGGTGCTCCATGAAACCTATAAATTACAAACATGAAGACCAATTATTAATAATGTTAGGCAATATTTAAAGAAAAACATAACTCAATAATCTAATCTTATCAAAGTGGATGATATTTAAATTCTAATAATATCTAAAATATCTCATGTTCTCAAGGTTAATATTCAAAATATCTCAAGGGTCCCAATTTTAAAAAATGGGGGTATGTTGACCTTAATAAATGGTGACTTCTGGGGAAACATAATAATATGTTATAACCTAAAGACTATGGTTTAGATAAAAAACTAATTCATCCACTCCATTTGATTAGTGCCATTATCTAAATCATTTTATGGTTGAAACAAACATTGCACTTGAAAAATTGGGATAAAATATTAAGACATAGCCATAATGTGTGTGTTATTTGATTCTAGTTATTATTTTCCATGGGATTTAGGGGACAACTTCCAAGTTTCATATCTTTAATCATTAACACTGACTTATAGCATTCTTCGATATTCAATAATAATTATGGTTTTAGTTCAAGGGATGCTTGGGCATTACTTTACTACCAACTAGACATCCATAGCCCTGATATAGATGTCATTGGCTCCACTCATGGCCTTTTTCCACTACTAGCTAGGTGTCCATATCCCTAGTAGAGATTACTAAAATCAATTATGCTTAAAAGCTTTTGATTTTACATTGCATTCTCATTTTTGTATTTTTGGAACTTTTATGCTTTTAAAAAGGTTGGGAACTAAGGTAGCTAGGTTTAAGGATTTGGTCAAGTGTTTTATCTTCAGAGAATCACCGATGGCTACAACCATTATATTATGCAAGGATGTTTATTAGGTGTAAGCATGACTATGCTTCAATAAATTAAGCTTTCATCGTAGAAGTACAAATCTTATTAAAACCAAATTTAGGTCAAGATAATGTCTAATTCCTCATAAAATAGTTAACCTACTCATCAATCCTTTCTAGTTTCTTCAAATCACAACATTAGGCTCATATTTTAGATCCATGGTTAGCATATACTTTAGTTTCATACCCACATTATTGGGATTTGGAATTTCAAGAAAATTGAATAAGCTTTGAGCTCAAGATTATCCAAAATGACTTATTGGATCAAGGAATAAGGAAATAAAAACAAACACATAATAGCAAAACAAGAGAAAAAAGGAGAGAAAGAAAAAACATATACATGCTTATATACAAACAAGGGATATGAAGGAAATAATTAAAAGAAACTAACTAGCTTACCAACACTAAGGCTAACCATCTTATAGTTTACTCCATAAATATATTAGGAGGAGCAACAAAGAAATAATGCTTAAGATAACACCTATTGGTAGGCAGTGTGAACTCTGCTCATTACAAGTATTTCAATCTAAAGGTGTTATTTCTTAGTGTATTTTCAATCTGATATGGGCCAATCCACAAAGGTGTGAAATTTCCATGTTTGCCTTTAGGATCAAATGTTATATCCTAAAGGAGAACTAGGTTCCCTTGTCTAAACACCTTAATCTTTGATATTTTATCAAACCATCTCTTTATTATGGTCTAATGTCTAATAAAATTAGAAAAGGTTTTCTCCCTTGCATCCTCCATTTGAATGATGTCTAACAATCTTGAATTTTCAAGCTCCTATTTTTCTTCCATATATTCCTACATGAATTTGTATGTAGGCAACTTAAGAGTGATACAGAAGATGGTTTCTTGGCCATACACTAATAGAAAAGCTGATGCCTTTAATGATTGTTTGATTCTTATCCTATCTACCCATAATACATACTTGATATATTTGTGCCGAGTATTGGGCTTGTCTATACCAAACTTTTTGATTGATTTTATCAAGTTATTATTAGTAGATTTAAAGACTCCATTTCCTTGGGGATAATGGTTGGATGAAAACTTTAGAAAAAATCCATTATGATATTCCCATTAAATCATCTCTATGGATGTAAATGCATAACCATTGTCACACACTAAAGAGATTAGAGCTCTAAATCTAGTATAAATGTTATCTTCCAAGAAATTGATCACTTCCTTCATCTTGCATTATTTAGTGGATACAACTTTAGCCCACCTTATGTAATAATTTGTGGTAGTCATGATGAATTTGTGACCTTCAGATGAATAAGGGTTGATCACTCCTAAAAATTCCAACCCCTATTATGAAAATGGTTTGTCAACCATGACTGGTTGTAAAGGCATTTTTTCCTTAGGCTCCTTCATGTAAAGATTTGGTAGGAGTGACATTACCTCATATACTTGTGAGCATCCTTGAAAATATTTTGCCAATAGTATCTATCTCTGAGGATCTTATGTACAATAGTCTTCCCATTGCCAAACTTCTCATGGAAGGTGCTCATGATTTGGGCAACTTCCTCTTTTTACACACACCTCAAATAGATCCCTTCAAAGTTATTCCTATATAATAACCCATTCTTGATCAAATAATGGGTTGTCTTGAGCCTTAGATCCCTCTTTTACTCCCTTGTTAGTCTTATAGGATAGGTACCATTTATTAGTAAATGAATGATGGAATCATAGAACTCACTACCTTGAAAGTTTTTTTGATCAACTTGCATAATACTTAGCTTAAGGATGGTATTACAAATCATTTGGATAAGACTTTGGTACCTTACCAGTTTTGTCATTTTCATTTATATGTCATACTCTTACAAAACTAACATCCATTTACATCTGCATTCTCATAGCTCATTAGAGATTAACATAATATTTTTGGTAGGGTCAAGTAAGATAGCATGCACCTTATTTCTAAGGATATAATTCTTAAATTTGTTTACTACCTTAACTAATACATATGTTTTTTAATCAATTAATTAATAATTCAATTTAGCAGTTTTGAAGTTAGTACTCTTAAAAGCTATTGGGTGATCACATCCATCAACTTTATAGTTTAAAACTAAAACCATAATATGGTTAGAGGTAAAATAATAGAGATAAAAGTCCTTAGAAAATTCATGACTTATTAGGACTGGAGCTTGGCTAATTGCTTCTTTTATGTCACTGAATGCCTTTTTAATTCTTCATTACATGAGACCTTAGCATCCTTCTTTATCATGTCATTTAATGGATTGATAATATATATAAATCTATAAATTAATTTTCTTACAAAGTTTATCTTACCAAATAATTATTTTAGCTCTTTTCTACTATTTGGAGGCTCTATTTTGGATATAGCTTCTATTGTTTCAGGATCTATGGAGATCTCTTATTTAGTTATAACATGCCCCAAAAATTTGCCTTTAGTAACACAAAATATACTTTTCTTTGGGCTTAAGGAAATTCCATACCTTTTGCATATCTCAAAAACCCATTGTAAATGCATAAAGTGATCTTCCCTATTTTTGGAAAAAATGGTAGATCATCCATATATATAATTATGCACCTACCTATCAGAACTTGGAAGGCATGGCCGATGGCCCTTTGAAATGTAGCTCCCACATTTATTATCCCAAATGGAATTATCTTGTATGCAAAGGTCCCCTACTTGGTGGTGAAATTTGTCTTCATCCTATCTTTTTTTTCCACCTAACACTTGGTTATAGCCTAAAAATCCATCAAGAAAAGACATCATGGTTGAAATTGAAACAACTTGTATAACCTGATCAAGAGAAAGAAGAGGATATTTATCCTTCTCAGATGCTTTGTTCAAATTCCTAAAATCAATAAAAAAAATTTATCTCACCATTCTTCTTCTTGACTGGCACTAGATTACCCACCCAAGTATAATGCCTAATAAGAAACACAATTCTAGCATCTAGTAGTCTCTTGAACTCTTTAACAATCATTGGTTCTAAGATAGGGTTTATAGGCATTTGCTTCTAAATGAAGGGTTCACATTTTTATTTAAGGGGGATGGTTTAAGTGATGACTCCTAGATCAAATATATTTAAGTCATCATAAGACTAGGCTATCACTTCTTTGTATTATGTTAGCAACTCATTGGTCTTCTTGTTCTCAATGTTTATGCATGTTTTTCCTATGTTGACTAGCTGGGGTTGATCTTGAATACCTAGATAAATAACATTATGGTCCTTACCACTTACTTTGGGAATCTTAGAAACCTTAGCTAGCTTGTCTTGATCAAATGGTCTCTCTAAAACAATCATCTCCTTAGGGATATTATTTTCATTCAAGTAAATTAGTTTACCATCAAATTTATCCTCCTTAGATGCATTTTCATCTATCTCATAAATAATATGAGCATAAAATGCTCTATAATTGGTTATTAAATCCAATATCTATTGATCATCACTAAAGACTTAAAAATGATTAACATTATCAAACATTGAAGGATAAAGGATAAACTCAATGCTAAAGTTGGGGGAGTCTTGGTTGGGCATGACGTTGGTTGTAGCAAATGTTAACTCTTTATTAGCTTGGTTTTCTTCTCTTGGAATCGAAACAATACTAAAAGCATAAAAAATTCAATCAAATCCTAGACCCTAAACTTACACCTCTTAAGGTATGAGAGCTTGCATTGATATTTGCTTCTCACTTGATTGATTACTATTTTAGAGTCACCATAGACTAGTAGTTTTTTAACTTCATTCTTTTATAGAAAATTACAAACCCAAAATAAGGGATTCATATTCAACAAAATTGTTAGTGTAAGGGAATTAGATTCTATAGGAAGCATGATATTTCTTACCAATAGGGTCAGTAAGGATAATGCCTACTCTAGATCCAACCTTACACCTAGCACCATCAAAACATAATTTTTGGAGATTAGGGATAGCATGAGTACTTTTGGGATCACATACCTTTGTAGTCTCTAGGGTGAAAACCCCTAACTCTGTGTCAAGTATATTAACCCTTCCATTCACAACATTATACTCAGTGATCATATGTGTCATCTTCAACTCTCTTTCCACCCTTATCTAGTTTGTAACTCCCTTCTAGGGAAACCACAAATGTGACCAATTTGTGGACATATAACCGTTTAGATATTTGGTCCATTCTCTACTCAAAATAAATCCATATGCATCAAAATTTTTCATAACTTGAATATCAATAAATTATTGTACCCTATCAGACTTAATTGGTGTTAAGCCAAGTTATTTTCATATTCATGTAGGCATGATATCAGTGGATGTACTAGAATCCAAAAAACAATTGTACAATTTCTTACCAAACACTCTAACTATGAGAAATAAAGGAGGAGATTCTAACTTAGCCTTGTGTATAGTCACATTATCATTATCAACCTTAGGCGTTCTATTGGGATTCTTTGATAATAAGCTAAAAAAGAGGTCCTTTTTTTCTTTGATCTGCATTAATTCATGCAAAGTGATGTTAGATTTTATCTTTTTCATATCCTCAACAATGTTATAACCAATCTTGTTTGAAGAACTAGAAACATTAACACTAAGTTTATAGGTGGCCCCTTTAGGTGGTTCTGAGTTATTATTTGAAGAAGTGCTGAGAGGAATTCCAAAGTTATTTAGAGGCATTGACATAGTCAAGGGCTGACTCTACTCTCTATTCCTTAATAGATAAGTCTTATTTAATAATTTTTGGAATTCTTAGATCTCCTCAAGAACATCATCTGGTTGGTTTTGCTCTTGAAAGGGGAATTTAAAAGCTTCCACCTTATTGAATTGATTAGATGATTTGGATCCATAAGTACCTACGCCACTATCCTTGTGAAGGACCACTTCAAATGTATCTAATTATTTTTGGAAAGATTTAAAATCCTTACGAAACTTAATGTAATCAATCTCACCATGCTTGGTTGTGAAATGCACTCTACAATAATAAATAAAATCAATGTTAATAAGATTAATATCCATGGTTTTCTTGCTAGAACATTGTTCATTATTCTTATTATTATAAAAGCTATCATTCTAAAACCTATTGTTAGGTTTATTAATCCTTTAGAATTAGAGGTTTATACTAGACCCTTCTCCAATATTTATTAATTATTTATATACCTAAAGAAAATCACTTCTTAACTTTTGGACCATTTCTAAAATATACTCATTCTCATTTTTAAGAGTTTCAAAATTATACACCTAGTTGGTACCAATAGTTGTTACTAAAGCTCTTTGATCATTTGAATTGAATCCAATAGTAGTATGATTACTTAAGAATCCTAAATTTATTGGGATCAACATGACTCAAAGGCAACTGACTCATATTAGGGAGCTGATTCAAGGTTGGGACATTTTGGTTGTTGTTGGGAAAGATGTTCAAAGTGGTAAAATGTGTGTTGATGTTTGGGATATATTAGGCCATTTTCCCTTGGAGCTATATTTGATCACTAATGATCAATTATTTAGAATAATCCTTGGCTAGTGAAGTTATAGGTGGAATATATATTTTAAGGAATACATAAGTTATAGGGTCTACTACATCCTTGTAGTTTTCTAGAGCTAAAACTTCATCATGTTTATAAGGTTTTATGGTCTTGTTGAATTTTTTTTGAATATGGCATTGAAAGACCTTATTGGCTCACTTTCATCCCTTATAATGGTGGTGAACTAGTGCTATATAACACATGGGCTAACAATCTTACCAAATTGATCTATGAAAACATTAACAAAGCCATCCTATCTAGTGATATAATTATTTGGAAAATTCAAAAACCATTTGTAAGTATCATCCTTAAAAGTAAAGGGGAACAAATTGCATGATACATATTCATG
Organism: Torreya grandis; assembly: GCA_037957365.1. Taxonomy (NCBI): domain Eukaryota; kingdom Viridiplantae; phylum Streptophyta; class Pinopsida; order Cupressales; family Taxaceae; genus Torreya; species Torreya grandis. Next base: position 3,035,303 of record JARHVA010001285.1, on the reverse strand, counting down.
TGTTACATTTAGAAACCTCAAATGATCTTTAAAAGACTTTATATGATCATTATCAATCACTATACCAGTTGGACTAAATGTAGGTAAATACTTTTTAGGGTTATGTAAGAGATCATGTACCACATCTAACACATTAATTAAAGATTCTCCCAACCAAGCCATACCTAGATGAAGGTTGAAGGAATAGGTATCTTGAAGAGGTGAGGTTGGTAAATATTTGGAATGTTTATGCTTACCTTTATCTCACCTAGTTTTCTTATGGACTTCAGGCTCGAGAAAAGGTTCTCTTGTCTCTGAGTGTGATCTTGTTTTAATCCTAGGTAATTCCATCTTGAATATTGAACATCCTATTTTAAATATGATGTGTCAAGTTAATATTTATAAATAATAAGGATTAAACTTGCACATTAAGCTATTTTTTCAAATATTGTGGAAAGAATAGTAAAGAATGTTAATCTTTGACTAAACTAATTTAAATATTTTTATGATTATGAAAATATGTTTAATCTTTACACCTTTAAGTTCAAATAAACTAAAAATGATTTATCAATATTTGATCAAAAAAAGTTGTCCTAATGACAAATACTACAGATTTTCAAAGTTTAAGCTATCTTTACCAAAATCAAGCATCAAACTTCAACAAACTTTGATTTTGTCTAAAAGAAGCACAAATATATGTCATAGACCACAAAGATCAATGATCATTAAATTTCTAAGGAAAGAATTACTCAAAAGTGCAAATATAACACCATATTTAGATCAAAACACCCTAATACTAACAAAGATCCAACAAATTCACAAAGATGGCACTCCTTTTAGTGCCACTGGAGATTTTTTGATACATCTAATTATATCACAAGTGTCCTTAGTGTTCAAATAAAACTTCTCATTTTAGAAATCTAGAAATTTAGAGTGTGAGTATCAGGTTTTAGTGACTTACATTACTTATGGTGAAATAGAGGTAGAGCAATGAAAATCTATTCCATAAAATTTATATTAATTGATGGTTGGGAGCCATCATGGACCAAGTCTTTATAAATTTCAAGTATCTATGCTAATAATAGTGAATTGTGATCAAAGATAAAACTAGAAACTAAACTATATGAATATTTACAATGAAATTTAAGCTAAAGTGATCTAGTTTAAAAATAAGCAAAAGAGAAGGGTAAGGTAGAAATAAAACAAGTGATTATTAGTCCTTAACTCAAATATCATGACAAAGTTTCAATAATAACTAAACCTACACTTAACTAGTATATGATGAAAAATAGCAGAAGCTCAGATCTCACCATATACCAAGCAAATTTCTAAGGATAGTATGAAATTATACTAGTAAGAACTAGATTCTACTTTAAATATTTGTTACCAAACTCAAATGGCATTAGCACATTTGAATACAAAAAAAATGAAGTGAATCAAAATCAAAATCCTTCAACTAATCTAGCATATGTAGAAATTATCAACCTTGTATCACAAATGTAAATTCAAAATTCATGAAACTATTCAAATTCAAGCTTAGAACCAACAATAGAGACAAATCTATATTAACAATTGACACATCAAATTTAGACAATCCTTATAGACTTCCTTGATAGTATTAATTGCTCAAAAGTATATATATTTTCTCAAAAATATCTTCATTTATAGGATGGTAATACATGCCTTTTATAGAAAGATTAGGTAGTAAATAGATCAATTGTAAGATACAAGTGTACAAAAAGGTAAGGACAACTATCCTTTTTTACAACATTCTAGAATATATTTTCTTTTCCAAGCTAAAATGACCTAGAGGTAATATTCTAATAAAAAATAGCATATTCTTTTAAAATATAATATTCTAATTTCAAAATATTTTAATGTTTTTATAAAATAGATTATTAACTAGGTGGGCCCATTGTCGAAGGGTTCCCTTATTACTCTTACAGAAGCTCCATAGCTCTCTGATGTTGTTCTTTGATAGGATCCAAATCCACAGTTGGATTTAGGAGGTAAGCATCTTCTTGGTCAACTAATTCCTCAAATCCCCTATCATCTCTTGTCATAGCTGCTTTTATGATTATAACTTGTAAAATCTTTTCTTCCATAGTGAAAACCATGCCCAAAATTTTCCTATTATCACTACCTAATTGACCTTGGTTTTTGCTTTTTACTTCCTTCACCACCAGAGTGACTTTATGTTTATCCTATGTATCATTAATAATTCCTAGGGATATATTATTTTTAAGATTATCCAACATGGTGTCAAAGAGTTGCTTAATCCTAAAAACTAGTTCTTCATCATCTCTTAGGAGTCTGTCCAAGCCTATTGACCAAGTACTTAAAATATAGATATTATCTACCATTATCCCTATTATAAAATTTAGGTAGGCTAGGTTAATGGTTTTAAACATAGGAATCATATTCCTAATCAGTATCCTGATAATATCTCTTATTTTGGCCTCTACATCCTACCACTTTGTTACCATTCCTTTAGCCACCTCACTTTGTTGTCTCAATAAATCTTGCCTTAGCTTTATTGATTTTAAAGAATCAAACATATAAAAAAAGGATGCTTGAAACATGTTTATTATAGATTCAAGCACTGATAATATAGCTTGAGTCTCTAAGTTGTTTTCCTTATCCAAATTATGAATATTTTATTTCATGCCCCTAATGCCAGCTCTCACTTGGTTTGAATGAGCCCTAGTTAGTCTCTTAATGTCTTCCTCATGGATGGATTGTTCACCACGATACTACCCCTCAACTGGAGTTAAGCTTGTAAAAGGTTCAACCTTTTAGAATTTGAACTCTTTAATCCCCACCATGGGCTTTCATTTTGTTACCCTTTCTAATCCAATTGTATATAAAATAAACTACATGGTGATATATGACTCTATGTATTTTGGAGGTTCTAAAACATATATCCTTTGGTTTCTTGATGCTACTATACCATCTATTTGTTTAGTTTATAACCCTAAACTAGTCATTATTCATCTTTCCTCTTGCTCTTTCATCAAATCCCTTATCCATGGCTTGATGTCTTCATACACATCAAGGTTGACATCTTTGGTTAAGGCCCCTAAGTAGGAATAGGAAGTATCTTATGCATCTTTACATAAATAAACCAATTAGGGATGATTGTTCCATGAATGGGAAAATTTTCACTAAATAAGTTGATATCACTTGTGGGATGAGTGAGAGTAAACTTTGGAGTTTTCTATCTGATAGAGATAATTACTAGTTCTACTTTTCTCTTCTTTAGTTATGTCACTAGGACTAGGTTTAGGGAAACTTATTTCCCTTTATCTTCATACTCAGCCTCCTCTACTTAAGCCTATGCTTTTTCTTCCTTAAAACCATATAATTTATCAAGTACCTTGAGGGCATCCTCTATTATTTCATTAGTTTCAAGGGAAATCATATACAATTATTCCATTGGGGATGTTGGTCTATCAAGTGGGGTTAAAGATGAAGGTCCTTCGTGAGGTAGCTCCTCTAATTTTTCCTTACTAGTGCCCTATACAATTTTTGTTAGGGGTTTTGGTACATCCATCTAGGGTTGTTCTTGAGGTGTTTTAGAAGGTCCAAGAAGTAAATGATACTAAATAGGATGCATTTTCCATATGTCCCATAGTTTTTTATCATCACTAGTCAATTTTTTCACTAGTTTGATGTTGGTTTTCTTGAATCTAGCTAGTACTTCAAAATTATGGGCCTTGATGTGGAAGGTGTCATAAGGGCCTAGTTGATGCTCATAAATAATCTTGGGTAGTTATTTACTCTTTATATGTTACCCACCACATTCTTGGGATCCAAATTATTGAAGTCATCTAATTTAAACACAAAGGAATCTCTATGCCTAGCCATGGTGTCCACCTACTTCTAATCCTGTAAAACTATTCTTCCAATTATCTAAGGAAAGGGATGGAGAAGGCCCTTCCTTTTCTCTTTATAGACTCCATCAACAATATTAAAGAGTTATGATGAAATCTCCTATTCTACTAGCTTGTTGGAAACATAAATAGGTAACTTGTAGGGTTGGGTTAGAATTCCCTTAATTTTGATTAAAGTACAATCTAGGTAAAACTAGATATCTCCCATTAGTTCCACATATTTCTTAGTCAAAGGGCTAACCTTGGGCATAGGATACCCTATAATGGCTTCTACCAAAGCAATATAGACATAGCCATAGATAAATTTCATGTGGTATTTATACTTGAATATGTGTAGCTTTGAGTAGTGGTGGGAGATGGTGGTTTTGCCTTGAGGAGACCAATTTTTAATGTTGGGGCTCTTGGTAGAAGCTAGTAGAGCATCTAGAAAATAATACATCATGAAGAACTATTTACTTGTCTTCCTCTTTATGGATATAAATTATTTTCCTAAGTGGATGCTGACCATGTCTCCAATTAAAAGAGTGAGCCCTTTATCTACCATAAAGTTAACATAAGACACCTAACTCTTATTCACATATGTGGTTTTATGGGCTCCAAATATTATATTTAATAGGGTCATGATCACCCTAATTCCTTTCCTAAACTAGAAAATTGGGATTCTTCCCTCAAAGTCCCAAAATACATGGTTCCCCTAGAGTAACCATAGCCTAAGGATGGTATTTAGGTCATTATTACTAGTCCATTCCTTGATTTTAGGAATGTCCACATGGGATTTTAGGAGCTTATAATACCTCTAAAAATACGTCACTCTCCTAGAGCTTCCCTCATAGATAATCCAATCATTATCAATTCTATAGTCTACAAAAATGGGATCTAGGATATCAATATAATAGAGTACCTATAGTTTGGTAGCAACATGATGGAGGCTAGCCATTTGAAATTAAACCAAGTCATCATATCTCCTGATAATAATGGCAATCCTCTACTCTTCCTTAGTAATGATTGGCATCTCCTCTATGTTCTATAAGAGCTCAGACTAATTTTATTTCCATTATTCAAGGTTGTAGTATCCAATTCAATATATTTCAAAACTCTTCCTTCATTATCTGTAGATAGATACAACTCTATCTCATCTCTTAATTTTTTCCTCTGAGCTATCATAGATTATACACTTACAAATTTCTCATGATAGGATTGTAATTGATATCGATGCTAACTATTTTCGGCTCAACACATAATTAAGCTTCTCTCAAATTTACTACAATCAACTGAGTTTGCTTAGGGTCACTTTCATGTAAGGTTTAGTAATTCAAATATTTAATGGTGGTATTTAATTTGGATTTTATCTCAAACATGATTTAGATTTGATTTGGACCTTTGCCTTTATACATTTGCATTCTTAGGCACATAAGAAATCCTCTTTTGCCATTTTATGATCACATGGCACTTATGTGGCATCAATTTAGAACCTTTCATGGAATTTTTCATAAATGCTTTAGAATCACTAGCCATTTTCATTTAAAAATGCATTTTTTCTTTTTTTCATTAGATCAATATCCTTAGATCAACATGGGCCATTGATTATGATCTGGGCCCTCACTTATTATTGGTTCCTTTTAGTTTCAAGCCCTGTGGTTATGCCACTTAACACATTCATGGACCTTCTAAGACTTGGTACCTTTGTCAGTCACACATTGAATTAATGTTCACCATGAATCAATCCCAAAATTTATCAAAGCTCCATTTAAAATTCATCAACATATTCGTGCCCTTAAATCATCCTTTGTGATGAAGTGTGAATCATCAGATCTGAAAAGATGCATGATCTTTAATTATCACATTATTAAGGTATGGACTCAGGTTTAAATATCTTAGTATAAGGTTTATTTTGTGTGTATTAAATATGAAATAAACTTGAGGCTAAAGTGTCTATGCCTAATTTTTTTGAGATTTATACAAAAGGGACCATGGCTAAATATTTTAAGCCAAAGTTTACATTGTGTTTAATAAACATAATGCATAATTTGGGATAAAATACTTATGTTGAACTTTAGAACATGTTCAAAGGGGGTCCAAGTGATATAATGATCAAGTGCCAAATTTTGAAATAAAGATTTATTGTATTAATAAACATAATAAAACCTTCGGTTAAAAGTATTTGGGCTAAGTCTCATGTCACAAAGATTCTTTTAAAATAAGACTTATTATAAGTCTCTAGCCTAAGGTTCATGAAATTCAAACAAATTCAATGGGGACCTTAAGGAATAAGCTTAGACTAAATCAATTTTTGCAAATATTCAGAGTTATGAGACCATTTTAATATTTTTAATTCAAATATTTCAAGTGTTTGAACATCCTCCAAGGGATTCCATTAGTTTTCAATGCCATTCATGGTATTTTTAGAAACATTTTGTAGTCCATCTTAGTCCTAATAAAAATAATTCATTAGCTTTAATTTGATGGTCTCACAGATGTCAAATATTTCCTCACTAATGTCAAATGATGGTCACATGAATACCAAATTTAAGCTAGCGAAGCTCTTAGTTTTGATGGGATTAAAGTTGATGGTCATGAAAATTTCAAATACATCCTCATGGACATAAAATGATGGTAATAAAAACATGAAATTTAATCACATAAAACTCCATGTTCCAATATGAGAGTACCACTTGGTATCTCTATAGGTCTTCCTAGGATCTTATACTTATTTTATTTTATCCAATTGAAAATCATGATGAAGTGAGATCCATCTGATCATTATCCAGGAGCATACTTTTGATTGGTTATTTTTGACATGTAGGACCCTTTACTTTTAATCTTAAAATTTATGAGTGTTGTGTGGTGAATCCATAATCCTTATAAATATTTGATTTTTCAATAGTGTCCTCACTTCATTTGATCTTTGGTTTGTGATGAAGTGACAACCATTGATTGTGATATGAATGCTTGAGCATGATTGGTAAAAGGACTAATTACTAGATTCTATCAATATTTATTCATGTCATCTAATTGAAATGCAATGAGAAAGCATAGATCATTGGATCTTGCAAGATGCATGATATTTAAGTGAGACCCAAGATGAAATAATACTTAGGCTAAAGCATTTATGATAAGGTTTTATTCATATTAATAAATATGAATGGGGCCTTAACACTAAATATTTAGTCTAAGTAGGAAGTAATACAAGGGGCCATGCTATAAAATATAATGGGACCCTTATAAAATTGGACCACATTAGCAATAAAATAAATATAAGGGGGGAAATAAAAGGGACCAAGGCATATTTTTATGTTAAGGTTTGGTTGTGTTAAAAAATATGACCAAGCCTTAACATAAAAATTGGGTTTGAGTCCAAAATTAAATTTAAAATTTTCCCACCAAATTCAAATTCAAACTTGAACCAAGGGTTTATGCCAACATTTTAGAACATGAATCTACTAACAAGGGATCCATGAAACTTGTAACTTAAAGACATGAAGACCAATTATTAGCAATGTTAGGTAAAATTTAGAGCAAAACATAACTCAATAACCTAATATTATTAAATTGGATGATATTTAAATTCTAATAATTTAAAAAACAGCCCATTCTCTTAGGCTTAGGCTTTAAAATATCTTAAGGGTCCCAATTTTCAAAAATGGGGGTATGTTGACCTCAATAGGTTATTAGTTTCTAAAATAAATGAATAGTTGCCAGGTTTTTAACCTCTATGTGAGGTTTTCCCACCTATATATTTTATCTTTGTGTCATATTTCTTTTGATATCAATCTAATTTTTAGATACATGTATCAACATATCTATGCATATACTTATTTTTATCAAATTTGGCATTGAAAACATATGGACCTAGATAATTAGGATCCCACTTGAATTTTTTTATTGATCATGATTGGTTTTCATTTGATTTTATTTTAGGATAATATCATTAATTTAAAATTATCTATATTTTATACGCTTGTTTTAAATTCTACATATATCATTTTGGTATGCCTTGAAGTGGTCTAGAGTATTGAACTATTTTTCATTAAGAAGTTTTAAATCATGAAGCTAGGCAACTTTGTATTCTTCATCTTTAATCAAATATTGTAACCAAATGTTCAAAGAGTGTAAATAAATCTCAATGGGTAATATAAATTCAAATTTAAAAGGTAAGGGAGTAAGGGGTAACTTATATGGGTGTGTGAATACTAGTATGGTTATCCCATAAGATAGGATAAAGTTAAATATGCCAATCTCAATCGGTGTCATTGACAATACATTTAAGTATTTTGGTGAGGGTTTTATTATATCCCTCTAATTTAACATTAACTTGGGGGAATCAAGGCATGGACCACTTATTCTTTATATAAATTTTATTGTAGACATATTTTACATATTTATTTTTGAAGGATTTACCATTGTCAAAAATCATGGATGAATGAATATCATAACATAAAATGAGGTTATTGAGGATGAATATAGACATATGTTTTCCTATTATGAATGTGATGGATATGTATTCAACCCATATGGTGAAATATTTGGTGGTTGTAATTATGTGTTTGTGGCCATTAGAGGAGGAGTGATTTATCTTCCCAATGAAATTGGGCCCCCAAGTATAGAAAGGCTATAGAGTTGTGATTGGTTTCAACTATTTATAAGGTGAATGGATGAGGTATCCATGATTTTGGAAGGATATATTTTTTATGACATAGGAAAGCATATTTTTTATCTATTCGGGTATTATTATCCTATTCTAACAATTTTTTTTCTAGGACCATGCTGCTAGTGTGTGATCCATATATTCCATCATGAGCTTTTTTGATTGCTAAGTTATATTCTTATGAGTTTAAACATCTAAACAAGGTATTATCATAGTCCCTATGATAGAGGGTTTCACTAAGGAAGTTAAAGTGAGAGGAAAATTTTATGAATATTTTTTTATTTATTGTGTGAAATATTTTGGGGGATTATGTGTTCATGGAGGTAAGTATATATGTCATGATACCAAGGGGAATTAGTACCATCAATATCATAAACCATTTAGTTTTTAGGGACATCATACATAATGATCATATTTACTAGAAAATGAATAACATTATCTAATATCCTTTAGTATTTCAAAGAGATCCCTAATAGTAGCCATGGAATATGTGTATTTATTGCTTGCATAAGAAACATGTTCAAATTGGATGTGAACAAAGTATTGTTTCAAGATGTCAAAATTTATCTTATATGGGATGAGTTTATCATATTTTTTATGATAATCATCATTGACTTATTTAATTATGATTTTTGAGTCACCATTGACGAAAAATTCTAAATTTTTTACTGGATTGTTAGTTTGAGGCTTGAGATGAGGGCTTCATATTAAATAATTTTACTGGTGCAAGAAAACTATATTATGAGTGATTATGACATACCATTTTGGTGTAAAGAGCAAAATCCCCAACCCTGTGTCATGAATGTTAACAAAACCATAAAAGTAAACTTTCCATTCTAATAACTCATCAAGACATAAAATGGGCTCATCTAGAAATCGAATGTTTAAAGGTTGCTTATCTGATAGTGGTTCTTCTACCAACTAGTATGCAAGGAAATATTAATTTACACCCTTATGATTAATATATTTAATGTATAACTCACTTATCAGCATGACCCATTTTTATTTTTGACCTATAAGAGATTATTTGGATAGAATATATTTTAGAGGATGAACTTTGCCACAAGTTTGGATTTACTATTGAGCATATGATGTATTATATTTCTAGAAGTAGAAAAAATATCTAGGAATGTATTATCTATTGTTATGTAATTTATTTCATATTATACCCAAGTTTTGATTAGGTCATAAAAAATATATTTATATTCTTTGATTGTCATGTTGATTGAGCCAAGAGAGCTCCCAAGACAATATGTGTCATTAGCATGTAAAGCAATAAAGGTTTACCCATATTAGGTATCATTAGTATGGGATAATTTGAAATATATTATAGATTTTCTCAAAATATTATTAAAATACTTCATTATAGTGAAATATAGTGTCATTTTTGAATATATGTGTGAATGGTTAACATTTGTATGAATGTTTTGAAATGAATCTCTTGATTATTTAGATATTACCTTGTAAATTGCATAACTACTTGATGTTTTAGGAAGGAATTTATGTGATTAATTTTAAATTTTATAGATTAAAGTAAATAATTATTTTGTATACAATTAATCCTAAGAGTTTACCTAATGTCATGTGAAAAACACACTTTTAGGGTTTAAGCCAACCTCTTGTTCTCTTAATATTTTAAATATTCTTCATAAAATGGTAGGATGTTAAGATATAGTTTTTTATTTTCTTAATATATCATCTAAGTAATCCTAGACTATATCATGACGCATCCCATGAAAGATAATTGTCATATATATTTAATAGGTTTTACCTATTTTTTAAGATAAAAGACATGAATTAGTAACAAAAGGTTCCCACATTGTGGTTAGTGTGGTTTTATGTGGATATTCAGGTGTAATTTTGACCTAATTGTATCTAAAACAACCATCTATGAGTGATAAAATTTCATGTCTAATTTTTTTATTCAATGACCGTGTCAATATTAGGTAAATAAAATCATCTTTTGGGCATGCCTTAGTGATGTCAAATAAAAAATTTCATACTTAGATACTCATTGGTTTCTTGTTGATAAGAAGAATGTTAGATATCCATCTTAAGTAATTGATTGGTCAAATTAACCTAACATGTAAGACCTCCTATAATTATTCTTTGAAAAGAAGACCCACTTAGGGATGCATTTTTTTAAAGATTTTGTTTTATAATTTTTATATGTTTATGGACAATAAATTGATTTACTTCAAGGTATGCTTCTAATCTAGGCATGTCAACTTAAAACCAAGCAAAAACATCTGAGAATTATTTTGGGATAGAGATAAGGATTTCATGTTCCTCAAGACTAAGAGTTATTCGAAGTTTATTGATCTTGGGGTTTTTCTCTGTAATAATTTAGATATCAAAGGTTTCTTCAAAAAATTATTTAAATCCATCATACAACTGTGTTGGTGCATGGGGAAGGTTGAGTTGCTCATCTATTAGAGCCTTAGAAAGGTTTTCACCAATAACTTCATATTTATTTTATTTATTGTTATTTTTTCATCTAATAACACCTCAAAGAGGTTTTCACAAGGGGACTTTAATATTTTATCTTTTTGTTTCTATTTTATTATTTTGATTTATTATGACGAATAAACTCTTACTACTCCTTGAAATATGTTGATGTATCCAAGTTGTTTTAAAATCTATTTTTATGATCCCCTAGTGAGATTCGATCTCAAAGTTCCATTAATTTTTAAATGGCCTAATTGTTTTGGATTAATATTAGTGGAATGTGATTTGGTTATTCCTACTAAATTAGTTAAGGGTATTAAAGGTTCAAGTTTATGGTAAAGATGGTGGTGTCATTGAAAATGTTAGTTGAAGCAAAATATTCATAGAAATTATGGGAGAAACATGATTCAATGTTATATTAATCTTCCTTTGAAATTATGGAAGTGTCATTAACATCCTCATTTTGGTCACTAGGGGTTTTTTAACATTTTTTAAAGAATCTAAAATCATGCACATTTGTATGGGTTCCTAGATTCCTTGTTCATGAGGTCCTAGTCCCTTTCCTTTTTAATTAATGATCTATCACCTGTTTTATATAGTATACTCTTTTTATTTGGAAACAAGAAGCTAATCCATCATCACATAATGATGTGTCATTAGAGATTTCAATATTTTCATTTACATGAAGACCTAATTTGATAAAAGTGGATTTTCCAAATTGATAAGATGCTCAATCCTTCTTATTTTTCATGTTAGTACTACCATGGATTCTAGGATAAATGGGATGTTCTCCCACATGAAAGGTATATTAGATTTTATATTCTCTATATCCTCTGCCAATTATCTTGAAATGGGATTTGGAAGGTGGAGTTTTGGATGAAAATGGGAGATCATCTAGATTTGTATAAGAGGAAGGCTTTGAAAATTATAGTTCCATAGATATATCTACTTTAGAAGTATTTTCAATGATAGGATAATAGTTATTTTTATGGTAATGCCCATCTAACATTTTCAAATATTGGAAAGTTTGAGGTTACTAAGGATAGCCACTTCCATTATTGAATGTGGAGACTTAATACATTGGTGGATGGGATGGCTTGCATGGCATAAATCCATGGTCAGATGAGAAAAATTTTATATGGGATGTTAAGTTAAATTACATTTAGAAAAGTTTGTTCCTGATAGGCCCAACCATGATAAGAAGATGAATAGTTCATGTTGATTCCATTTCTACATTTTCATATGCCTTGATTGTGATGGTATTTGGATCTAATATTGGTGTAGAGTAACTAATATGATTGATCAATTTCAACATATAGATGTTCAATCTTGATCCATTGTCTACAAGCACCCTTTTTGCTTTGTGTTTGGTAATGTAAGATTTGATTTATAAGGGCAGGTTATGTAATGGACTAATAGGGGATATTTAATTTTGGTTAAAGGTAAGATTGGCTTGAGTATAGGTGTCAAATGAGTTCTGTGTCAAATGAGTTCTTGTAATTGATATGGATTTATTTCATGTGGTATCTTGACTCTTGAGGGGATTTATACAAGATGTCCTTATAAACAATGAATGTTTTGAGAAGTTATAGAATATAGCTATTGGTAACTATTTTCTCAAGCTATTCAATAAGATTTTGTTTTCCTTTAGGCATGGGAAAATGAGGCCTTTAGATTTTTATTTTATTTCACCTAGTTATGACAACACATTATAAGGTTTTGACTTTGATGATGGTGATATGGTTATCGATATGTTCGATGTCACCAGTAACTACATCATAGGAATGGGAATATTTTTATAGTCTATATTATTAGATCTAGTGTTTTAACCCTACTTTGGTTATTAAATGAGTTTAATCATGTTTTGTAAATGGATATTTTTATATCCCCAATTGCTTATTTTTGGATGTAGAAGCATTATCCTTGAGTTCAATATCTTGATTATAGATTGTATCTTCGACATAATTATTTAATTCCATGTAGCTATTGGTTATATTCCCTATAATTTTATGAAACTCATAGTATTGAATTTATTTATTCCATGTGGGTTTTAGTTTTATTTCATCAAAAGGTTTTGTTTGTGGGAAGATGATCATGTTTATAGTAAGTAATCTATAAAACATGACTTCACATGATTCCTATAAAGGTGTATAATGTCTTATTTTTATTTCATATTTATGTTTTCTCCAATAAATGGAAATGTTAGTGATGATTTAGATGACTTGGATGTGTTTTTCATTAGTAATTCCATCACCAACAACATTTTTTTCTAAAGAACTTAGTCTTTTTTTTACTATGTTTGATTTTGGTGGTCTTTATGAAAATGTTTCACTAGTCATTTAGCTACAAGGGATTTTTCAATCTGAATCTATTTTTAGATGATTTAATCAAAGGTAGTTTTACAATGTAATTGTTTATGGAAATCCATTTCCTTATTGAGGTTGATGATAAACATGTTGACCAATTAAATTTTAGGGATCAACTAAGGGAACATGTTGGCTAGAATTATCCATATTTCCAAGAATGAAAGTAATATTTATCCATCCTTTTATTTATAATTTCATAAATACATCATGGTAATCTCATGGTCTACATTTTAGGATAATAGTTTTATAAATATTTTATAAATATCTATAAATTTTGTGATATATCCCTAGGGGAGATGCAATAAAAATTCTAAGGCTTGGCCACCTAGGTTCCAGGGGAATAATTTGATCAAGTAGACGTTTCTATATGCCACCTCTTGGAAAGACATGAAAAATTATTTAAAATTATCCATAGGATCACCCTTTACCTTGTTACTTTTAATTTTATTGGTTCAAAGTAAGGAATAAAGGGTATTTGTAACATGTCCATAAAATGGATATGGGCATAAATCCTCAAGATTATACTTTATGTTGTAATTTTGGTATACACCTTGTAGTTCTTGGAGAACATCCTTCACAAATTTCCATTCTTATGAAATAAATAGACCCTTGAGAGGAGATTATGGGGGTAGGATAAATTTAGCTTTGGTGATGCATGGGAATGATTGGGATTTGATTATTGATTATGGGATTGTTGATTTTTATGTAAAGGTTTCAATATTGAAGGACTAACATGAGAAGCTAAGTTTGATAATTATTTATTTGATTATTGAAGTTGGTCAAACATGACTTTATTTTGGTCCTAATGGAGTTATTTTACTAGAATTTAATTCCCTTTATTGTTGTTGACATGGGAGACATGAAGGTTGGGTTTTTCATTGGTCAACTCTAAGTTTGTTATATATTGGTAAGTGGGATTACTAGTAGTAATTTGATCTTGATTTGGAAGGGTTTGCTTTCTATTACTTATTATGTTAATCATTTTTTTTAAAATTTTACTGTGATTGGAGTTTGGAACATATTTATATAATTTTCATAAGGATAGCATCCTTATTTTCAAAAGGTATTAGTATACTTGGGCATAAACTTGTTCATATTTTTAAAAAAATATCATGCTCATCATTATACTTGATTTAGTTTGCTAGGCTATGATTATCATCATCCTAAATTTATCATTGATTAATAGGTTCATAAAAATGAAAAGGGGTTTGATTAAAAGGGTTTTAAAATTTAGTGTGTCAATTCATCCTTCATTAATATCTAATTATAGGTGGGATTAATTTATTTTAGGTTTGTTTTATACTATTTTGGTGTCAAAGGTTTGGTTTCAAACTAGTTTCACATAAAAGTGTAAATGATGAAACACATAATAACAACCTATGATAATAATGTGGGAGAAAAAATAGTGGTCCATAGAGATACCTCAAGGGTAAGAGTGAGTGATCTTATAGATTTTGTTATATTAGCACCACTATGTGAGTACAACCAAATGGCTCTTAGGTTAGGTTTAAACAAAATCAATAGGGAAGTCCTCATTATATATTTTAGTATATGAGGTTAAAATATATGAAATAGGGTTGTATTCTAAGTCTTGGGTATTGGTGTAAAAATCCACCTCACTTCACTTGATGGTTAATCAAGATTACCCACTTAAGACAAAAAATCCAATATATTTTATATTCCATTAGAACATAGACTTTAGATAGTGTTTGGTGATGAAATCTAAGCCACTTAACCCATAAAAAGAGAAAAATGAAATTCATAACCATTTATGATATCCAATATCACCTTCCATTATGAGGAAAGATCATACATGAGTTAGGCCTAGGTGACACAAATGATCTAAATTTTTTTAATTCTCAAGATCATCTTTTAGAATAACAGAAGAGAATAAGTGAAATTTAGTCACAAACACAAAATTAAAAAAAATATTAAAAAAATATATTTAGTTATTAACTTATGATTTATTAATTATGTGATTATTTTTTCTTGATTTGTTATCTTATTTTAGTGAACTTGTGTAACACAAGTTAGTAGTTTATAAATTTAGGTTTTCATCAGTGTTTCTTAGAAATTAGAAAATAGAAACAAAAAATACTAAAATATAATTCACAAACTACACTATCAAATAACATATGCTAGTCATTATAAAAATATGATAAATATTAGATATGTTATAAATTAGGATAAAAAATTTATTATTAAGGAAAAAAATGTGGAACTTCAATACATAAATGCTAAATCCTATGATAGAAATTCTAAACCTTAGGATATAAATGCTAAAATCTAGGATATAAATGTTAAAAACTAGGAAATAAATGTTAAACTTCATTACATAAATGTTAAATATTGAAAACAATCTAAAAACCACCTATAAAGGACATATGAACACTAATTTCTTAGATATAAACATTGTTCCTAAGAACAAGAGTACCAAAACACATTAAAAAAATGTCAAAACTCAAAAAATAGAAATAGAGCTATAAAATGGTGAATAAACTATAGATTTCTACCCAAAAGGACTACAACCTAAATCAATTCTATGAAAATTCTTATTAAACACCAAAACTAGTTATAAAGTTTCTTCAAAATAAGTTAAAATAATGATAAATTAAAGGTAATGTCCAAATTCACATGCCAAAGTGTGCATGCTAAAAATTAAAGGTTTCAAATCAACTAATAATGAATCTAATTCTAACATAACCTCTGATTGAATAAAGTTTAATAAATAAACAACTACCTTCACCTAAAAAGAGAGAAAATATATCTTTCATTCATATGGATGTTCTCATGATTGATGGATTTGTGGTTGCTCAAGACTCATGAAAAAATTTGGTATCATGTAGACAACATGTACCTTTATTTTTTGATTATATGATTCATGATCTATAATTAAGGGTGTAATGTTATATTTATAGATATTTAGATGGGAGGATGGATGGTTGCGATTTTTTGATCAGATTGGAAACTTCAAACTTGGATGAGATTCAATCAATCAGTTAACTAATTTATTTCCATTTTGTACAAGATAAATGGAGTTAAATTATGTGTTTGTTCTTTGTGAAGGATTTAACTAAGATATTTCCTTTTAGAGATAGAGTGATTTAGGATTTGACTAATTTATTTCCATTTGGATACATAATTAACTTATTAATTGGGATGTGCTTGAATAAACTTCTATTTTGAATAAATAGTGGACTAAGAAATGACATGGAGTAGAGTATGGGTGTATGTAATTAACAATATTTATTTATTTATTTTATTAATTAATGTTCACAAATTTAATTAGTAGTTAGTTAATTTATTAAAAATAATTAAAATATTAATTGTGGAGGATATTAGTGGGTTTAAATAGGGTCATGATGGTATTTAATTAACTAGTGTGATGATGTTAGGGTTTTATGACATTATGGTAGATTAATTAGATTTTATTATGGATTATATGATAGTGGATTTGAGACAACATTAGGGTGTCAAAATTAGGGTATCTACACAAAGCTAGGTCAAATATAGGGAATCATAAATTCATCACATTATACCTAGAAAATCATTAAATCATAGACATCGAAATGTTATATAATGTAAGGAAAACCAATTATAAGAAAATAATGTCTTGAAACCCTCTATAGGTTAGATTTAGTACAATGGAGATAAACCTAGTAGCATGAAACTTACCTTCATGAATATATCTATGTGAATTTGTGCATGGCATAAGAAATGTCCATGATAATCCATGGTTCATATCAGAGCTCAAAATAGTGCATTATAAACTTGTAAATTCATCTTTCCAAATCCAAAATTTTAAAATTTCATAACAGTAACAATGTATGATCATTCCTTATCCATTTTTACATACTTTGTATAACTAATTTTGTATTAATTTGTCTAATTACTATTACTTGGTTAATTGGGTAGATATAAATTTTCAATTTTCATAGCCAAATCATTAGATCTATTCATTGAAATAGTCTATTATTTATTTGTTTAAAACTAGAATTACGGTTTAAAATGTGTAAATAATTATAAAGTGATCATAAGACATCAATATAAATAGATAAAATAAATATAAGACAAATATTGGATGTGTAAAAATGGAAACACGTAAATGAGTAATCACTAAATCAGTACTTACACTAAAAAAAATTATAGGAGAACATAACCCTTTAAATCCATCACTAATATGATGAAGATGATTTTGATATGAAGGTGATGGGAGCTTGTGAGGAGGGCCTTATTTTATTTCTCAATATTTAGCATATAATGCACAAGTTGTAAATCTAAGAGGAATACTAATGAGAGATATCAGTCAAATCTAAAGAAAATAGATAAAAATAGGTAGATAAAGGATAGGGAGGTGGTCAACTACAAATAATATATATTAATGGGATATTATAAATAATAATATGTGAAATAAAGGAGGAGGGGTGTCATATAAATGATTTAAAAATTCTTATCAAAGATAAGACAATCTAATCAAGTGGTTAAGACTAAAATATTTTACCATCTAGGATTTAGATAACCCCACCTATCAATAATGGAGTTTGGTGATGATAATAATAAACCCATCGATAAAAATTGAGGTATAAATGTTCACATATAGCCTAAGGGGTAGCCATTTGATTTATTGATACTGATACTTTCAATAATTCTCAACCCAAAGTGTGTATTTGGAAAGGTTTAGACGTTATACGTGAAACTAGTCTATTTTTAGGGTTGAGGTGCTTAAAGGTTGGGTATAGGGAAAAACATTTTCATAAACTAAAGAAGCACACTTTTAGGAATGAATTATCTCACTTACATGGAAATTAAATAACAAGAAAGTAATAATAAGGCTAACTTCGAATATTCCTCACACTATAATGAATTAGAATTATAGAAATAAAAAGTGATTATGTAATGATTAAAACATAAGAGTAAATATCATATAGTTTAATCAAATAATTAAGAATGCATACACATCATGAAAAATGAATATAAGCTAATAGATGATATCTTTACCACAATTCCTCTTGAGTGGGCCCTTTTTCTATTAGAGTTGTGTTACCACCCCTTCCTCTTATTATAGTTTATTAATTAAACCCATTTATATTGCATTAACACAAATTTATCAATGAGAATATTACTAAAAAAAATTACAAAGTTCTCAAAATAGGATTCTTTGTCTTTTATCTACTCTATCTTAGGATTTATTACTTTCTAATGATTAAACTATGCCCTATTACCTACTATTTAAATACATAAGGTAGGTTTTTATTTATAATTTACGCATTTATTAAAAATAATTAAAATAACCATTACATCATTGTATTAGATTTAAAAATTAAAAACAATAAAAAAATAGGATGCAAAAGGAAAACTATTTGTTTTATCATTGTAATAGTCTTAGAGGTACATCCAATGGAGAAATAATGAGGATAAGGAATTCTAACATTGAATTTCCATTTTTAATAGTATTCTAGGTACAAACCAAAGGATAAATAATGAGGATAAGGAATTGTAACATTGAATTTCCATTTAAATTGATTATAGGAACCTCCTTACTCCTTAGATCATGGAGGAAATCCTATTCAAATTGTAAATTAGTTGTCATAGTTACAAGATGAAGTTTAATACCATGTGATATGGATTAATTCCAATTTATATTGGTAACTTTACTATTATTTCCATTTATACAAGTTATATTACTCAGTACAAGTTAACATACCCAATTTCTATGGTTGGATTACCTAGTTGTTATGAGTTAGATTATCTAGTTTATACAAGTATGTCAATGAGAAATTAAACTATCTTATCTAGTTTCTAAAGGTAATGTTGGCCAATTATAACCCACATATGAAGATTTTGAATGGTTTTATGAAGTAGTGGATCAAAGGCTTAGAAAAGGGGTCTAGTATTAAAAAGTGGAAATGTCCATGCAGGTTCTCATGTGTTTCAAGGATTCAAGAGCATGAACCTAGCTACACAAGCCTTATAATTCATCATAACCTTGAAATATTGAGCCAAAGATTAATGGAGCAATCCTAATAAACTAGACGATCACCAGGATGTCTTTTAGTAATGAATAGACCAGATCGGTTGAGCATTTTATAAATGCACTTCAAAAGCCACGTGAGCTAAAAGATTACAACACCATGGATTTTTTCATGTTGGTTAAATACTCTATAAATTTCATGTCCTAATGATGTTCCTAACTCAAGATATAAGCTTTCAAAGATTGACTTGTAGATGGAGACATCTATGCAAAACTCAAAATAAAGCTTAGTGATTAACTATATAGTGTTCAAAAGGTGACAATCTCATGGACATCATTAATGGTATCATGGATGCCACTAATGGTCACATGGATGCTAAGATAAATCTCAAGTAATAAACCATTAGATTCAAAATTTGATGATCACATGAATTTCAAATATGGTCATGTGTACATCAAATAATGGGAATATGGATGTCAAATTTAAGACATGTGAAATAGACATTTGAGTTCAAAATAGTGGGTCCTAACAAATCTAATGGTTAGTGTTTGATCATACATCAAGAGTGAATAAAGTGAGGATAGAGTTGAAAATTCAAAGGCATATCAATGACTCATATTCATTCATACTAAATATGATCAATGTTATGGGCAATGTCAATAGGGTCAGTCTATCTTAATGATAAGTGAGAGATTGACAAGTTTCATTAGCTCATTAGCATCCCAATAAAATCAATGGTCCATGTACGTCTCATACAAATCAAATCAATGAATGAGGTTCAAATTTGAAAGACTAATATATCTTATATGCGAGGTTGAACATGTGATCATGATCAAACCAATGTAAATAGGTATTAAAGGTTCATCCTATTACCATTGGAGTTTGGCTAAATGCCATTAAAGGAACACACTGATGTAGCCAAGGTGATCCACAACATAAAAGACCTCCATTGGGACATAATATAGACCTCTAGTTTGACATTTTTTATCATGCAAGATTATTTCTGTGACTTGTTCACCATTCTTAAATAGGATTTATGCATATGGTGAATTCTCAATCCTTGTAAAGACAAAGTGGAATATTTGGACCTATTTGGATAAAAAAAGAGGCTATTCAATCTATAGGTCTACATCGATGTAAAGACTATAGGAAAACCAATTATATTATATTGGTTTTCCACCCACAAAATGGACCTCTGATCCAAACATATAAATAGAGTAGATATGTGATTAATGCAAAGGGTCTCATCTGTCAACATGGATCTATCATCAAATAATTAGGTACTAACTACCATTCATGTCATGGCACTACCAATTTTAGGTTTCAAGAATTTGATCCTCATGAACAAGTTAAATGGGTTTAGGGTCCAAAGGTGGTGAAATAGTAGTTAGAAAAGTAGTTAAGAGCATTGATTCTACTTAAACAAACTTTTTGATCATATATAACAAACCCTTGTATTCTAGTGGGATCTTTCAACCAATGAGAGGAACTTAAGGACTATTGGAACAAAAAGAGGTTATCTTGATGATAAGGATTGATCATGATTGAAAGAAGTCATGCATAAAGAAAATAATTAATTAATTATCACTTCACTTCTTGATCATGATGAATCTTTCTTGAATCTCCTATGGAGGTTCCCCATATCTCTCTTTCTCCCTTTCTACTATATATAGAGGCTTTTGAGCCTAAAAAAAGATCCCTCTATTCCATCTTTTGGGCATGACTAGATTCTAGAAATATTGAGCTTGTAACCTCTTGAGATGAATACAAGAATATTTTTATTTTCCATTATTATAGTATAGTGTGTGCATCTCCTTTTGATTTGTATATGTGGTAGAAATATCTCCCTTGTCAAGTCCTAATCTCACCTAGTTACTAGTTTATCTTGTTATACAAGTCATGTTTAGTTTTCAAATATCTTTTGATTGAGGATCGAATGTGGATACATTGATCGTTTAGTGTCTTGTATTAGACCTCTCCATCACTTCCCTTAGTTTTTTATCATTTGATGAACCTATACATGAAATATTGATTCACAAAAGATACTTGGAATCCTATATCTAGTCTTTTGCTTATCTCATTAGTGTTTAATAAGAGATAAAATGGAGTGGATCAACCATGTTTTATGTGTATCACCATTGTTATCTTAGGTTTCCATTTTAAGTTAACTCTTTCTCTTTTTTCCTTGGTTATTAGTAGGTTTTAGTAATGGAAATGGGATAAAATGATGCATTGGAAGAGCTAACCTTTTTTAAAATCCTAAAGGTTTAACCCCATTATAGGATAAACATAGGATTGGGTTAGTCCCATCTTGAGTTAGATTTAGAAGTATGACCTAAACACTTCTACTTCTAGCTACGGTGAAATCTAGACCTCCAACAGTTCTAACATGCTTGATGGGACAAAGGTCCAAAAGGGTGGGAATATCTTGGTGTGTCTTTCCTCTGATCAACTTTTAGAAGTAAGAAATTTAGCACCAATGGTGACTATGAACCAAAGCTTTTAGTTATGAGTATACCAGGTATATCTCATTTAATATTTTAGTTAGTTGTTTCATCTCATTTGGCATATGAGGTTAATATGTATAGCTATGGTAAATATCCCTATTATCCACCTCCTTGTCAGTAGCCCCAATTTGGTCCTCATGATCTATATAAAACCTACCCACCCTACCAATATTTTTTTCAAAGTTATGAGGAGCGTTGTCAAGTTTCTCATGATCCTTTTTATCTATGGAATGACTCTTACCTTCCCCATGATCCCTATCATCCTTATAATGAGCATGATCAGCCTCATTATGATCCTCACTAGAAATATGAGGATTAATATCAGTCATATATGCAATAATATTACCCTAGTCCTTCCTATGAATAGCAAACCCATCATAATATTTATCTTTACCAACCCTATCATAAGCTATCTATATCAACATTTAAGATAGCTTTAGTGAGCCTTGACAATCATGAACTAGAATTGTGCTCACAAATGTATTATGGCCAAGATGTCCCCACTCACTTAATTCTTCATGTGAGAGAGTCATATCATCAAGTAAAAGAAGGGTGGGCACCTTTTGAGAGAGCCAATTAGAAAAGTTTCACAAGAGGGATGATGGATGTAAGTGGTTACTTTCAAATCATTAAGGATAAGCTAAAAGGCCTTGAAGAGTAGCATATCCAACCTCACCAATATTATGTGCCTTCATATACACCACCTCAACCTTCTTATGCCACCCATTCCTCCCCAAAAGACCATTCCAAGTGACCCTTTGAGTATTCCAAGTTCTTCATATGTTTCTTAGACCTTTCCTTCCTATACATCTATTCAAGAAAGTTATCAATGAAATAAGGAGATTATTGTGAAAAAACCTTCTATTGAGATCTAAGACTTCATCTTCCCTTAAGAACCCCTTATGAGGTCCTTCAATTTCCCAAGTTGAAATCAAGTGGTGAAGTCAAATGGTGGTAAAGGTGAGACAAATCTAGACTTAAGAGACCAAGTTAAATAAAAATCTAAACATATGAGAACCTCTCTCATACCTCCTTAGGATTATTCTTGTGTTCCTTATCTTGATGAAGCCACTGACCACTTTAAAGAGAATCTATTCCAAGAGAATATAGTGAGTAAAATCAAGGATTTAGAGTTGAAGATAAGGAAATAAGAGGAGAACTAGAATAAAAATGATAAATAAGGACCTCTATCTTTTCTATCTTGGATTAAAATCATGCAATCAAGTAAACCCAAATCTATTCAATCCCAACCCCTCCCTCAAAAATCTAAGTCCTTTCCCTATTATAAATATATCGAAAGCAACATGAAAAATAATTAAAAGGACATGGCTATCAAAGACAAGTAGTTGGACCAAGGAGGTGTCACATATATCTCATCTCTCTTGAAGTCATCCCAATAATATGCTATACCACTACTCGAATAGGTAAGTAGTGAATTCCATGTTGAGCTCATAAATTGTAATGATGGATTGTCAAAGTTATAAGAGGAGATCATTATTAGAATGCAACTTAAAAATAGAGAGCATGATTTAGTCTTCATAATGCCAAAGAGGATGAGTTATTGAAATAATTAAAAGGGAAATCTGAAGAAGGGGCTGAGATACAAGTGTAGGAACAAATACATGATGAAGAGTTTATTCATATCTAAGAAGAAGACACTCAATTACATAAATTTAGGGTGTTTTCCATGATCTCTTTGATCACATAGAATATGCCATAAGTGACTATGAAGATGAGATCACCATAGGGACTCCCCTTAGTGAAAACAAGGGGGATTTAACCCTTTTCAATGAGGAGAGACATACTAAAGACTCTTTTGTAGCTATCCATGAGGAATATGACCAAGAATTCAATAAAAAGGCAATTGTAGAAGACTCCATATTTGATCATGAAGTAGTGGATGACCATCTCAAGTATGAAATGGAGTATAGTTAGAGGATAAAGGTCAAGCCACTCCTTAGGAAGTTCCAATCCTAAAAGAGTCTCCTAAAACCAAGGTAGAAGACATAGTTCTTGGAGGTGACTCAGTACATATATCTAATTTTTAATCACCCTTAGATGTACTGGAGTATGAAGAACACTATCTTAATGGCCTCATACATCAATAAGAGAATATTGAAGAAGTAGTGGTAGTAGATGACAAGGAGGACAAAGATTATTGGTAGCTACAAATGAAACTTTTCAAGATATTGAAGATCTTTATCAAGTTAAGGATTAATTACTTAAGAATGTGGACAAAGAGTTTCTGATGGAGGATAATGATCAATATTGGGCAGACTATGTATATCTCCTTGATGAGCTTGAATAACTTTCAACTGAAGAAAGACCCAATCTCATGGAAGATAATATGTAAATCAAAGAGGTATGCCTTGTTGAACCAATATTGGAGGTTATAGTTGAGGAGACATGAGAAATCTAAAACTATCTAGATGCACATAGATAACCTATTTTGAGCTTCTTAGTTATCACTAAACATAATTCCAATGAAGTTGGTAGATACAAAAAATAAGTAGGAATCAAGACCAAGGGTCAAGGAGTTGCATGCCTAATTTAATTCCACATCTCATGATGTAGTAATGTTGTTAAAATTTCCTTTTGATCTGAAAGGAAAGGTACACATAGTTTTGAGTTATATATATTAGGATAGTTCTTATAATTTCCTCCAAGTGTAATTTTTGGTACATTTTTTATTATCCCTATTTTGTTCTAGGTTAGTTTCCCTTCAATAAGTGCCTTGGGAACTCTATCTTTTTTTATTCTTTTCTTGGTCCTTTATTTTATCAAAAGAGGTTAGAGAAAAATTGGTAACTAGTGTTAGATCTAGGTTAATATGTTGGACCCAAGTAGAGACTCCATGCCCAATGGATTGGATAAGGCAACATGATCTAGGTCCTATTGTATAGATAGACATATAAACCCTATGAGTCTCGCATGGTTTAATGAAACAGTAGATCAAAGGCTTAGAATAGGGGTCTAGGATTATAGATTTTAAAATACCATGTAGGTTCTCATGTGTTTCAATCATTCAAGAACATAAACCAAGTTACACAAGCCTTAGAATTCATTAGAACCTTATAATATTGACATAGATTAATGGGGAAAGCCTAATAGACCAGATTATCACTAGGATGTCTTTAATAAATAAATGGACTAGCCCACTTGAGAATTTTATAAATGTGCCTCAAAAATCCACATGAGCTAAAATATTACAGTATCATGGATTTTTTCATGATGGGAACATATTCTACAAATTTCATGTCTTGATAAAGTTCCTAACTCAAGATATAATATTTCAAATATTGGCTTACAGATGGAGACATATGTATGAATGTCAAAATAAAGTTCAAAGATTAATTGTATAGTGTTTAAAAGGTAATGGTCTCATGGACATCATTGACAGTCTTGTAGATGTCATTGATGATCACATAGATGTTAAAATAAATCTCAGATAATAAACCATTAGATTTCAAATTTGATGGTTGTATGAATGTCAAATATGATTGTGTGGACATAAAATAAGGGGAGTGAAAATGTCAAAATTAAGCCACATAAAATATCCATTTGATTTAAAATAATAGGTCCTAGAATATCTAATAATTCACATTTACTTGTATATCAAGATTGAATGGAATGAGGATAGAGTTAACAATTCAAAGGTAAATCAATGTCTCATGGTCATTCCTACCAAGTAATATTAATGGTGTGAGTGAGGTCAATAGGGTCAACATATCTCAAGGATAGGTGAGAGATTTCCAAGTGTCATTAGCTTGTTAGGCTCGTAGGAAAATCAATGGTCCATATACATCTTGTAAAAAGTAAATAAATGAGTGAATTTAAAAGTTGAAAAACTAAGGGATCTTTGACAAGAAGTCAAACATATGATCAAGATGAAACTAGGGAAAATAGGTAATGTAGGTTCATCCTATCACCATTGGATCTTGACTATATGCAATTAAAGGGACACATTGATGTAGACAAGGTGATCAATGACATATAGGACTACCATTAGGACATAATATTAACCTATTTTTAAACATTTTATATCATGCAA
Organism: Torreya grandis; assembly: GCA_037957365.1. Classification (NCBI taxonomy): domain Eukaryota; kingdom Viridiplantae; phylum Streptophyta; class Pinopsida; order Cupressales; family Taxaceae; genus Torreya; species Torreya grandis. Next base: position 3,009,442 of record JARHVA010001285.1, on the reverse strand, counting down.
GGTTATATATTCAACTGTGTTCACCATTATTAAAGAGGATCCATGTATATGGTGGATTTTTGGTCCTTGTAGAGACAAAGTTAGTCTATTTAGACCTATTTAGATCAAGAAAGAGGCTATGTAGTCTATAGTTTTGCATTGATGTAAATACTATAGTAAAACTAATAATCTTAGATTGGTTTTTTGCCTATAAAATAGATGTATGATCCAAATATGAAATAGAGTAGACATGTGATTAATGCAAAGGGTCTCATTTGTCAATGTGGATCTATCATTGAATAAGTAGGTACTAACCACCATTCATGGCATGACACTATCAGTTTCAAGATTTGAGGATTTGATCTTCATGAACAAGTCAAGTGGGTTTAGGTTCCCAAGGTGGTGAACTGGTAGTTGGAGAAGTAGTTAAGAGTATTGATTCTACTCAAATAGACTTTATCAACATACAAAACAAACCCTTTTCTTCTAGTGGGATCTCTTATCCAATGAGAGGAGATCATGGACTATTAGAAAAAAGGAGGTTATCTTGTTGATAAGGATTGATCTTGATTAGAAGAAGACATGCATAAGGAAAAGAATCAATGAAATACCACCTCACTTATTGATCATGATGAATCTTTGTCCACTCTCCTATGGAGGTTCTCCATATCTTTCTTTCTCCATTTATAATATATATAGAGGCTTTTGAGACTAAAAAATTATCCCTCTATTCCCTCTCTTAGGCAAGACTAAACCCTTCCAAGATTGAGCTTGTAACCTCTTAAGATAAATACAAGACTATTGTAACCTCTTAAGATAAATACAAGACTATTTTAATTTTTCATTGTTCTGATATAGTGTGTACATATCAGTTTTATTTTCATATGTGGTAGAAACCTCTACCTTGTTAAGTTCTAATCTCACCTAGTTACTAGTTGATCTTATTATTCAAGTCATGTTTAGTGTTTCAATATATTTTTATTTAGGTTAACATGTGGATACATTGACTATTTAGTGTATTGTATTAGACCTCGTCATCACTTCCCTTAGCTTTTTATTTTTGGTGAAACTCTTCATGAAATATTGATGCATGATAGATACTTATAATCCTATATCTAGTCTTTTTCTTGTCTCATTAGTGTTTAATATGATCTCAAATGGAGTTTATCAACCATATTTTAGGTGCATCTCCATTGTTATATTAGGTTTCCCTTTCAATTTATTTATCTCTACCTTTTCCATGGTCATTAGTAGGTTTTAGTAATAGAAATGGGCTAAAATGATGCATCTAAGGAGCTAGCCTCATTGAAAATCCTAAACTTGTCAATCCCATGTTGAGTTAGTTTTGGAAGTAGGACTTGAACACTTCTATTTCCAACTACGGTGCAATCTAGACATCCAATAGGTACCTACCCTAATTCATAGTTTTACCTTAAGATATTCATGTAATATATTAGTAATAAAGAGAAAATAATAATTATGATAAATCATAAAATCTTATTCATAAAATATAAAATTTAAACATAAAACCCCAAAGATATTTATAACATGTTCATCTAGTACTATATATCAAAAAGGGATACACTAAGAAACTTTGATATACTTATGGGTTGAATGAAAAGATATACAAATGGGTTTTATAAGTTCATTATTGATTATTTTATTTTCTCACCACACCTACCTAATTAAGTACTTTCTTATCCTTATGAAAATCAAATCTTATTGAATATCATCATATATTGGACACATATCTCATCAAAATCAAAGGGTTAAAATGAACCCTATTATTTCCTTAAAAATAATCACTTATTATTCTAAAAGACTCCCATATTATAGTTTATATAGATTCATATGGTTTTTCCTTCCTTTTATAATTAGTTATAGGAAACTATAATGGAGGAAGATGGAATTTTGTAGTTAACCAGTGAGTCTTATGTCTCGTTGTTTCATTAATATACTTATGTACTCTTCAGAGTGTTGCTACGATGTTATGCCTCAATAAAGTTTGTTTCCTTAGAAATACAAGGGTAGGTTCATTCCATATTATTATTATAGAATTAATATATTTATACCGATTTGATCTAAATGTGTCAGATACTAATTTTGGGATTGAACACAATTTTAAAAAAAAATCATGGACACATCTAATAATTACATTAGGGTGATCTAGTCTTCTAATATCTTATCTAATGTAGATGATTCCCCCTTCTAATTAAATTGGAAATATTATAATTTTCATGATATTTATATATATCCTTACCTATTTATCTTCATTGAAAATTTATTAATAAAAATATCTAAGTTTTACATCCCCCACATATAGACTTAGGTTCCATTCTAAATAAAAAAGGACATCATAATCATGAAGATAAAACTCAAAATTTTGGTTTTGGATTTTAGGGGTACTCTTCTCGTATACATAAAATAAGGTGTGAGGATCATGTAATATTTTAGTAAGATTATAATATAGCCACATGAATTTGAATTTTATCTATTGTTCTTTGAGGTAGAGAAAATAAACCCATACAAGTGGTATGTACACTATTATATGGAAAGTTAGTTGGATCAATTCTTCCACTTTTCTCTTTAACTTATAAATTTATTTTTATTTGTATTATAATATTTCCTCTACCTCTTTTATTTTTTACCTTGTTGTATTCTTATCTTCTAGTAGTTTACTATATTAGATATACCATTTGACCTATATGGATTTAATCTTAGCATCTATTTTTACAAATAATTCATCTTGACTAAGTCCATCAATTAGGGTGGAAATAGTTGTAAAATTTATCTCAATGGTGTCCTCAGCTACAACCATGTTATTTTTTGGTTCTTCAATGATATAAATTACAATATCTAAGTTTTTTTGTAATTTAAGAGTCAAGGGTTACCATACTGATATCAGAAGTAGTTAGAGTAAGTTACTTCATAGCTATACAAATAGTTAGTTCTTATCATTCTATTATATATACTTGGTTTGATACAATATATGTTGTGGTTGTAGGTGGTGCCATTGATACACGTGTTTCTACATGGAATTCCATGTTTCCAATCTCTACCCCTTCCACCATTTCCAATGTATCCAACCAAATATCTTGGTTCTTTATACCCCTATTTATGCCATAAGTGATTCAATATCTCTTAGGGAAACTAAAAAATATTGATTTTATTATTGTTTTGATAGAATATGGGTTTTATATTTCTCTATAATCTCTTCCTTATTAGTTTATTTCTCTTCCATTATTATTTATTCCTCTCCTTATACTTCCTCATTTAGATAACAATGTGTTCTATTTATATAATCACCTTGAGCTAAATGAGGTGGAATTATCTTATCCATTGTTGCCAATAGTTTGGGTGTCTTCTTCTCTATTTTCCTCCATCTCATTAAATGAGCCTTCACTCTCAATGTGGAAAATTTTAGTGCTTCTATGGGTCTACTACTTTGCTATAATGTATAGGATTATTTGAGATTGCCTTTTTGGATCACTTTTTGAGGACCTCTATCTTTCTCTAGGTATTAAATATGAAATAATATATATTTTCCATTTCTTATGAAACTGGCTCCACAACATTGTCTTGTGAATCTAAGGAGGAAGGGGATAATATTAGCCTCCTTTTTATAACAAGTTTTTTCTATCACATTCTCTTCTTGTTCATCTAGTGACAATTTTTAAATTTATAAGAAGTATTCCCATGTTAGATTATGCCTTTGATTTCTTATGAACTTTTAAAATATAATTTAGATTAATAAATGGTGAGATAAATACCTTGATTTCCCCTACTAGTTATCTTATTCCATTATTATCAATATATTTAGTATAAAACTTGGCACATAGAGCTACCTATTGTGTCTCAGGTAATTGAGGAGTCTAAAATGGACTACATATAACATATAGTGTCTTGGTGATGTCATATGACTCTATGCGATGGAAATTTATATGGGGAACAATCTAGAGTTATTAAATATGTATATGTATATGGATATGGGTTATATTGACCATTAGGATCATCTATATGGGGCCTTCAATAATAGTTTGGTTCAATCATCTATTCCATCTAGTGGTCAATTCAATGCCAACCTATTATATTACATGTGGGTAGTACAATGCCATTTTCAGCAAATATGGTTGGTGATGTCCTATCATTCTTTCAGATTACTTCTTTGGATAGCTTGTGGACACCCTTCATATTTTTCTAGGTATTGAATATGAATGGATATCTTTTTCCCTTTATTTTGGAACTAGATCCATAACTTTATATTTTGAATGTAAGGAGGAAGGGGATAGTATTTGCATCCTCCTTATATCAAGTTACTTTGTTATCACATTCTCTTCTTCTTCTTCTAGTGATAGTTTTTGAATTTATAAGAAGTAATCCCATGATAAAAAATGCCTTTGATTTCTTATGAGGTTTTAAAATATAATTTGGATTAATAAATGGTGAGAGACAGTCCTTGATTTCCCCTATTAGTATTCTTATACCATTATTCTCAATATATTTAGTAGAAAATTTGGCACATATACCTGCTTATTGTGTCTAAGGTGATTTAGGAGATTGAAATGAACTACAAAGAGAATACAGTGTCTCCCCTCATAGGTGAGGTATTTTATGATAAATACAATTTCCATCCCAAAAAAAGGTAGTGAAGATCAAAGTGTGTCCTAGATGGAAAAACATATCTATTCAATAACTATGAAGAATTCATCTCTTGTTGTTGTAGCATTTGATTTTCATAACCATAATTACCCTTTACTTGGAAGGCTAGTAACCTATATAAATAGATCCTTAGTAATCATACCACGTATCCCTTTAATTAAAATTACATCATTTACCAAGGTTTATTATAACTCTTTGGCTACCTACTCATCATATCCCACCACTTTATTGAAGTAGCTCATCCATACTACATTTCTAAAAATGTCATCCATATCTTGTCATATTCTTAGTTTTTTTAGGTTTATTTCATCAATTTGAAGCATTTATACACCCATTTATTATTCTCATTATTTATTAAAATAAATAAAGGATCTACAGGTTGTAGAATAGAACAACAAAAGTTAAGTTTTGGAAATTCTTACTTTTTTTTGGTTACTAATGTGTTGTTCATCAATACCTATCTATAAATCATTAAATTATTTATCACGTGCCTAAAATAGTTATTAATATATATATATATATATATATATATATATATATATATATATATATATATATATGCCCCCAAATTTATTATTTTATTACATGTAACATCATGATAATTCATTTTTCCCCCAATGATCAATTCACTCGTTATAGATTGTCTTTTTATAATAATTAGTATGTGTGGATAAAGGTGTAACACAACTATGAATGATTAGGATAATGGATAATTTGGGTGTGTATCATAGTAATAATATTGATGTGAAATTATGCCAAAATGGTAAGGATTTTCCATAACATGGCCCATAGCTTATCAAACTAAAGTTAATAAAAAAAGATGACATATCTTTCAATGTTATTATTAAAAATAATATTACTCTATTAAAATATAATATCATTACTTATTAAATTTATTTTTATAAATTAATTTCTTTTTATATGGTTTGCTTTATCACCTTTGTTGCTGATGTCTAGATTAGTCTCTAAAAATTTTGGGTAATCATGAAGGATGATATGAGACTTAAAGAAGACTTCTTTCTTTAAATCATTTTATGTAATATAAATAACTAAGAGTGTTTATTTTATTAGGTGAATGATTTGTAATTTTAGTGGGTATGGTTGATTGAAATGAATGATAACAACCAATTCTTATCTTCCTTTATAAATTCTTGAATTTTTTTATATTAGGTAGCCAAAAAACATTCATTATAAAGAGGAAATAATAATTTGTTAGTGTATTCTATTGATGAGTGTTTAGGAATAAACACTAATTTGGGTGATGATATCTAAGAGTGGTGTTTCTTCTACTTGTAATTTTGAAAGACATAGTTAGAGGTCTTTTAGAAATATAACAAGGGTCAATTACTTGTGATAAAATTTATTTAGTGTCCATAATTAGGTATTTATATGATTGGTAATTTAGGTAGTGGTATGTTGTTTCTAAGATTATCTATTGGGAGTATGCAAGATACTATATGTGAGACCTACAACATTTTTTTGAGACCTTAAACACTTTTAAATAGCCCATCACAACTATATGTTTCTTTTAGAATCTATCCTTAGTTTGAATCACTTATACACAACCTATAATAGTTTCATAAAACCTATAACAAATATATCCATGAATATTGTAGCATCCACATATAGATTTTAGCATATTTTTGTAGCCTATAACAACTAGTATAAAATTTTAGCTTATACCTATAGTTTGTATCATATGTTGCCTTTCCTATATCAACTACTATACATGTAGATGCTTTCAAAATATATGTAACCACTATGATATAACCTATAACTACTTAAATATAAGTTTTAGAAAATATGATACAACCTATAGATGCTTGAAAACAATGTATATCAACCAAGATGTAATTTTTAGATGCTTATAAATAACATGTAATAACTAATATACAACCCATGGATACTTATGGACAACCTATAAAAATTATACATAGCCTATAGGGGTTATGGTTTGATGGCCAAAAAATGAGAAAAAACATATTATTTTCATTTAACTATTTTTGTATTTTTTTACCTTGATTATCTAGAAAACTAGTTTTCTAATAAAGGCTATTTATTTAGTACTTGGTTAGTTAGTAAACTAGTTTTCTAAACAAGACCATCAATGACATCTAAGGGTTTTTAATAATGATTTTATTTTTTGAAAATTGTAGATTTTAACTGACCAAAAACCAAGTTTTTTAATTAAAATTTCATTTATCCCTTGGCTACCACAACAACATGGTTTTATAGATAAGGTTGAGAAATGATGTTCATCCCTTATCAAAGGGAATAGAGGATGAGATATAATGCTCATATAGTAATTTAACATGAAGTTTTGAGGGGTCAAATGTTGAGGAAGTATATTAAATTTGATATTATATAGATCTATATCCATGTAAGGTCTCTCTTACTTGGTGATTTTACATAAGAAGTCATGTTTTGAGAGTGGCTTCCTATACATCTTGAGGTTGTGACAATTTAATAATAGATAAAATATTACCATGTTGATTTTTCATATCTTAACAATATATGGGGAAAACAATTCTTACCATAGACCATCTCATATAATATAAACCCTATTATGGTATTCCATGTAGTTATGTATACGCATACAACCTCAATACGGTGTGCTACCCAATCTTGACAATTAAAATCTACTATTTTTTAAAGAATGTTCTTTAATTCACTATTTATGACCTCCACTTGACCATTAGACAATGTTATGGAGTATACTTATTATAATTTATTTCATACTCTCAAAGAAGGTATGAAACCACATCAAATGGGAATTAATGGCCTTAATATGTAACTATTTCCCTTGTAACTTTGTATCTTATGAATATGTCTTTATAGAGTAATTCTTTTATTTTAACATTCCTTGTATGTGTTAAGGCTCTTCTACCCAATTGGTGAGTTAATCTATACATACCATTATATACTACTTATTGGTAGATGTTGTATCTATCAAGCCAAAAAAGTTAATTACCAACTTTTTAAAAGGCTCCAAGACTAGTTAGGGTTGGAGAGGTATTTCATTAGAATATTTAGGTTTCCCCATAAATTGAAATCAATTAAATTGGTGGGTATATGTTATAGCATTCCTTTACAAGGTGGGCCAATAATATATTGTAGTAAGTATCTTGGAGGAAATCCTCTTTACTACTAAATATATCTTATAGGATTCATCATGACATGCTCAAATAATTTCAACCACTTCATCCTACCTTACACACCAACACATGAATAATATAGGCTTGGGTTAAAAGAGTTATCATATAATCCATGAGTATGGAAGGCTTATCTTCAACAAGTGGTGTTTCACTCTTGGTGAGAAATGTTATAAGATCTACCCTATATCAAAATAATTAATGAGGAATCATTGGAAGATTCTTGGTGATAAATTATATAACATAGTTAAAATATCCTTCTTTTTATCCTAGTACAAATCATAAGGTTATATCATAAGCATATGTATGTATATGGAAAGATAATTTATAATCTTATCCCCACACCACTAGTGTTATTACTAGTATATTTTTTAGATCTTTGAATTGTCATTGACATGCATCAGTCCATTTAAATTTAAATTAATTAAATAGTAAAAAAATAGAGGTGTTTCTATTTTACTAAATAATTTAATAAATACGATAATATATAGCATTTCCTAAGAAAATTTGACATCCTTTTATTTTTGTGGGGTTGGTAGGGTTTTGATTACTTCTATTTTGGTAGGGTCTACCTCTATCCCTAATGGTGAAATATGGTTTCCTAGTATAATTCCTTCCCTAATCAACATGCAAAATTTCTCATGACTAAAGTAAAATTGGTGTTCTTGATAACATTTAATAAATTTGTCTAGATTATTTGTGATTTATTCATATGTATCCCATAAAATATGAATTCATCCATATAAATATATACATAGTCATGGGACAAGTCAAAAAAATCTCAAGACATCCATTTTAAAGGTGACAAGAGCATTATGTAATCTGAATGGAATTAGGTAATATGCATAGGTACCCCAAGGACATGGAAATGTGTTCTTATCTTGGTCCTTGGGTGATATTATAATCTAAATTTATCCATTAAAATCATCCCAAAAGGATAAGTATTTCATCGAGGAGATTGTGTCAAGTACTTTGTCATTGAAAGGAAAAGAAAAGTGATCCTTCATTATGGATACATTAAAATATATATAATAAAAAAATATATATAATTTTATAGCCTTTTATATAATAATTACAAGGGATACAACCCACTATCTATTATATAAAGGATAAACAAATTTCACACCCAAGAGTTTTAGTAATTTAGTTTTCACTGTGTATTTAACAACATGGTTCATCCATATTTGTGGTTTTTTATTGTTTTAAATTACTCCTTCATGTATATTTAGTGGTTTCATAGGTATATGTGTATTCCTCTCATGTCATGGTAGTCCCATGCAAAATCACTTTTGTGCCCTTGAAGCATGGCCACTAGTTAGTTTTCATATTTAAGGTCTAACACATTGATATTGAGGGGTTATCCAAGTAGGATATTTAATTATTTGTACAAGGAAAACATGGAATGTATGTTACTATTATAGAATTATATTTCACCCTAATTTCCCAAAGGGGTTTTTAGGTCCTTTTGCCAAATCTAGTCCAACATGGGAATGACCTTAGGCTGTGGGTTACCTAAACTTGTGTCAGACCTCTAGTATTTTTAATGAGGCTAGCTCATCTAATGCATCATTTTAATCCTCTTCTCAAAAATTGATCTATTAGGGTAAAAAATGGAGATAATTCATGAATTAAAACCTAATTTAAGTTTGGTGATGCACCAATGCTCAATGATCCACTATTAGCTAAGGTACTTCTATGACTACTAATGAATACAATGGGGACAAAGATTGATTAGATTCTGTGACAGAGATCCAAACATGAAAAATTTGTATGAAGGTTACAAAGAGGCCTATAACTTGAAGGATGGAAAGGGTATATGAAAGACATTATGGACTTATGACACTTGAATGGAAACTTCACTAGCTAACACTTCACACAACTTGTAAGAAAATAATAGTCTTAAAGCAAGGTACATGAAGGACCTATAGATGATGAATAAACAACATACACTAGATAAATCAAAATTCAATAGATTACACTTAACATTAGATAGAATCTAAACTTGTCTTATATTGCTTTAAAGAGTTTACAAAGTGATTTTAGTAGAGGTTTGATATACCTAGCTAAGGGATACAAATAAAGATCTCAAATACAAAATTTATAGGAAGAAGGAAAGAGAGAGAGAGAAATTGGAATTGAAAGGGTCATTAATTATCCCAATTATACTTAGGGAAACCACCACCATAATCCTTCTTGATCCTTTATTCTACATTAATGTCACTATATCTTTCTCTAGCATGATGGATAATGGGAAGATCAAGATTAGTTATAGGAAGAAATCCGTAACATGACATGAATCTCTCTCAATATATTTAGCATTAATACCCTTCCATATCTTTCTCAATCATGCTTGATATTTTTCACACAACCAATAAGCTACTTAAACTTACTCATGATGTTCTTTCTAACATTCCTTACATAGTCACCATTTTACCATTACTTTTATATCCTGAATATAGATCTTTTATGGATGAAAACCAATCTCTTTTATTGGTTTTCATATAGTCATGATTATAAGTGGAGATATATAGGATAGGGTATATTGAGTCTAAATGAGACATGAAACTCACATATAGAAGCTCTCGAAGAGCTTTATAGATATTTAATAGCATTAGATATCTATGTAGGGTATGTTCTTAGTTATCCAAATCACATATGATCTTAAATTTATGTCATTTACCTATATGGGGTGGTAAAACCCTTTGTCTAATTTTTCTACATTCATGGCATCCTCTGATTTGACCTAGATCCTAATCGAGATCAGTTCCATTGTATTTACTTAGCTTGGGTCAAAAATTACTTCTTTGACCTCTAATGAAAAAGATCCTAGGATTACCTTCACTCATTTGTTGTCGATGTTGACTCAATCATATTGACCTCTTTACCCATATCTCATAATCAATCTTCTTGGTAAAAATATCCATGAGCCATAGATTTGTCTAGGCTCACTATCTCTATCAAGTGTTGTGTACTATTGGATCTCTAATACGATTGAATGCAAACCATTAATTTGATTATTTTTTATCCAACCAACTATTTCACAATGTCCAAAATTGATGTATGCATGCCCATCATTTGATGTTTTCATAAATGTCATTGACTTCTACAAGACCATAAATCTTTGAACACTAAATGGTTAATTTTTTAGCTTAATTTTGACGTCTGTATGCCTGTCATTTGATGTTTGTGTGAACATATTTGAATTTTTAATGATTGTCTAAGTATTTTATAAATATAAATGGTTATTTACCTAGGCTCAAACTTGATGTTCTCATACACATCTCATTATACAAGTTAATTTTTGAAGGCTTAGATATGTTGGAACACAACTATCTACTAAGAGGGGGATGAATTAGTAGATCAACTAAAACTAGTTATTTAAATATATTTAATGTATATTAAAAGATATATGCAGATTAAATCAAATATGTAGAGATAACACACACACAAATACACATAAAACCAGATTATACATGGAAAATGCATTGGGAAAAACCATGGTGAGAATAGTTTCTAGAATCTACTATTATAATCTAGTCTCATAGTTAAAACCTCACTGGTTACACATTTAAGAGCACTAACCTTAAGGAGACACCAATCCCCTAGTTAAAAAACACCAACTCTAAGGAAGCACTAATCCCTAACTGAGCTCAAACTTATCTTAACCTCACTATTTATAATGTTTAAGGGAACCAACCCTAACGTGACACCAATCCCCTAGTTAATCACCAATTTTGTTTGTCTAATGGCACCAATCAATCAAGTCTCTATGGAGCTACACCTCTAATTTACAAAATAGATTTATAAATGAATCCAACTCTAACTTTATGTTACAATTATAATCTATATTTTCTTATTCTTTTCACATTATCTCTATGTGCCTTTCTTCCTCTCTTATCCCCTCTCTCTCTCTTTGTGTCTGTATATGTATCTATTTGACACACTTCTCTCTCTCTCTCTACATCCTCTTCTTTTCCTCATTGCCCCTCTATTTATGCATATCTATATTTTCTATTTGACATAATTAGTAGTTTTAGCTTCAAAAATAGAAACCTCTAACATTATCCTAGAGATCATATATATAAGCTTTTGATCTAGGTTTTTCCTCTTTTATATGTTGACACTTGGACTGTAATACATCATGTTAATTCTAAACTCATTAAGTTTCCTGCATCTTGAAATTATGCTCCACCACCATGATTCTCTATCTTTTTATATATTTAGTAAATATTGAGCTTTGGTCTTGATGCGCATGCCTTGTTATACCATTTTTATTGATTATCATGATGAATGTTATGGTGTATGTCATGTTTTCCATCTTTCCTACATGTTTCTCCATCTGACAATTGAGATTTAAATAATTTGAATATTGACCTTTGATCTTATGTTTCACACCATGTCCAAGATAAATCAATCTATCATATATTTATACACTTTTAGAATTTAATGGTTCAACTTTAAAATGCATCTATTGATATTTTTCTCCAAGCTCCCATGTGCCATTAGATATTTAAACTACCATGATATTTACTTTTATCTTGATATTAAATGTCAAGATCTTTATCCCATATCACTTCTTCTTGAATTTTTAGAATTATTACACTCCATAATTCTTCTCAAACTTGCTCAATCTTTAACTTGCCACTATGTTGTTAAACCTCAAGAACTTTATCCCATCGAGTCCACTCATTCCATTGGATATCCCGTACATGATGACCCACTCACTATCTAATATTCTAATAAAGTCGATCTTTATCTCTATTTATCTCTTGAAAATGTGACACTTGGAATTATCATGTGCCTTCTACATATTATTTTTAGTTCCCACTATTGAGACACTTGTAAATCTTACATTGATCATTGACCTTTTGACTGTAAACTACTTCATAAATTTATTGTGCAAGATCTATGATTCTGACACTTGTCACTAGTGTAGGTGCCTTTGATAAATTAACTTTTCTACACTTAATTGGATCTTAAACCTATGATTAAGTGCTAGCCATTCATCAAGTTTGGAAAAATATTAAGTTTAATACCTAGGAAATATAAATTCTTGATCACTCCTTCGAGCTGGTCATTACTAGGTCAAAGGGGCTAGTTTTACAATGAAGACAAGGGCTTAAGATATAACTTAAGCTATTGGGTCTTAGCTATATCCAATTAACATAAAAATAAAAAATATGAATGCCATGAATTAAATGCTTAGGGTTTAACTGAGAAACCCTATAATGTCTAAGATCAAAGATAATTTAATTCTAGGCTCATAATTCTTCATCTAAACTTGTGAACCATATATCTAAAATGCTCATTAAAAACCCTACACATATCTTCTATCTATTTCCTTTGAAAATGTACATAAATGGTCTTTATAAAAACATGATAACTTTGTAAGACCTTGTGTAGATTTTACTAAGTATGGGGACCATTTCAATATTTTTGGAAGGATAACTTTGCACCTACATGACTCTTGTTGTGCTTAGTCATATGACCTATAATTTAGTGCATAATATCCTCTTACATAGGGGATTCTATCTATATATCCAATTACTCCTAAAGCCTTCACACGTGTAAGATATGACATCATAAAAATGCCTTCTCAACTTTTTATTATAACCTAAAAATTTTATGAAGTGTGGAAAAACACTATCAAAATGCCTAGGATCCCAACTTTACTCATGCATATCTTTTGTCATGCTATATCACGTGACCTGAGATTCAACACATAGAAACTAGGCATACAAGTAAACAAACCCATAGGATCATTTTGTCCTAACACCTCTATGTGTACAAATTCTTACCCCATTAACATGATTACATTGATCTCTTTATCCCTTTTGTATATTTGGCTAAGTGTTGGAACTTAGTAAATTTTATCTAAGTAGTCAAATTTGCATCCCCATATCTTCAACTACACTTTATATCATGTCTTCAAATCTTGTACATAGAAATTAGGGACTAATGTGATCTTAACCATATTAAAAACTCCCCTAGACTCATACACATGTGGAAATGGTGTCATAAGCAAACTACATGCTCAATTTTTCCTCTATAGACCCAAAATGTCTAGATGAGCAATATGAAGAACCAGATGACTTCCACTCATACACATAAGCACTACAATCATCATTGATCTTTGATAAGATACCTTAAACATTATAAAATCACCATAATCAACTCTAAACATTAATGACATCCATAATCTCCATTTTAACATCAATTACATGCTCATATTCTCCTTTTTGACATCAATGATAATCAAATTGCCAACAATCTCCCCGCTTTATGATTTATGGCAAACTAAATGCTCTGATCTTCTAATATTCTTATACTGCTCTAACATTACTTGCATTAGATTTTGATGAGTATGAACTAAATCGATTCATACCAAAAATTTTCCCCCTTAGGAAAGGTACACTTGCCTAATACTCAAATTAGACACTTGCTCTTCTTCTTTTTTGACATTTGCACTTTTTCTCCAAACTTTTGTAGAGAGCATTTTCTCTTTTTCTCCCCCTTTAACATAAATGGCAAAGGGAATATTTCTAACTATTTGTAAAAATGTTTCTCCCCCTTTATTAGATAAAGGAGTTTGTACAAGAGTCTACAACCATAAACTCATTATAAATTTACAAAAGTATGCATACATGAGTTGCCTTTTATTTTCTTCTTCCAGTGATTAATAAAGATTTTATGATCCTCCCCCTATACTTATGATTTATCACTAATATATAGTGATTTGATGTTGGAGTTACCATATAGGCTTACTAACATTCTCTCTCAGTCTCAAATATGGTCTTTTGATCTTAGGACTTGACTAATTTCAAATCTCCTTTACTTTTATCCTTCATGATCCTAATAGACTAAACAATCTATCTCCCCCTTACACTATGCATAGCTTCTCAATCCATTCATGATTTTTGAGTTAGCTCCCCCTAACTCCATGCTCCATATTTCCACCAAGGGACTACCTATATCACACCACATCTTCATGTAACACATGTATATCATCATTTTACCCATGTCCACTAAGTTTTGTGACCCAACTCATTACACAACCCAAGATACATTGTATCAAAAAATTATTTCATTAGAACACTTATGACAACTTATGATATTGATTCCACATTAGGAGATAACCATATCCAACTAGGATCATTAATTATATCCCTATATATATTGGATACACATCAATACCACAACATCACTTGATTCTCCACTAAGAGGATTCTCTTAAGAATCATATATAGAGACACCTTATACTCCATAATGTCCTAGAACAATGTGAAACTATGAGTTACCCATAACTCCTCATATTCCTTCTCCTCTTTTGTCATATTATACTTCTTATTCTTCTTATTATTCTTAGGCTTAAGAGAAGTAACATGCTCATCCACTATAATTTTATCTTTTTATTTTATAATTGGATTAACAATGCATGGAGACAACATAGATTCATTACATACATGTTCATCTGATGAATCTTCCTTATAGCTCATAATATCATCACTTGACATTGACATTTGATGTTCTTGGCATGAAACTTACTCAGTCACAACAAGATTTTCACTTTAATTTATACATACCTTATAAATATCCTTTATCAACACTTTGGACTTCTCCTTGAGCTTGGTTTTCTCATTCTAAACATGAGTAGACATTAAGAGATTTTAACATTCTCCAATCTCAATATCATTGGCTTGATATTTAATTTTCCATACATGCTTAGAATTCTTAAATTTCCTATTTTTTTTCTTTTTTAGAGACTTGTGAACCTTTGCTCACATTGTGAGGCATGCCTTTCTTCTTACTCTATACTTTTTATCTTACAAAGCTTGTTTTATATTTTTTAGATATGAGACCAAATTTTTTGTAAATATAGAAGATTACATTTGTATCTAACAAGGGTACAAATGAATTTTTTCTTACAAATATTGTTTTCCTTTTAGATACTACTCTACATTCACTAGCCTTATGACCAAACTGATTATAGATATAATAATAACCATAGAAAGATGAGGAATACCTAGTCATAGAATTTATTTGTGTAGGATGGGGAGTTATCAAATCTTGATTCTTCAAGTTTCTTACCCTTAAGTAACCATCTACATCAACTACCTTTATTTTATGTATCTTCCTTGAGTTTGTAGATATGTAATAATTATTCTTCTTCCTTTCCTCAAGATTCTGTTCTCCTTTAGCTTTACTCACATTGTCAGTGCTTGTATATGTCTTTTTTTCCTTGCAAGATTTCTCCTTCTTTGCTCCTAATCATCCTTTCTTTTTATGTTGTCATATAATTTATTAAATGTACTGGTCATGGGACTTTTACCTTTTTCATAACCAAGACCATATTTCCCTTTTGATGGATTTTGAGATCTAATCAATTCATCAAGAATTATTGAACCTCCTTTCAATTTTAGACCTTTGTCTATTTGGTCTTTATCTTTATCAAGTTATTTTATCTAAAACACTATATCTTCTTCTAGCCTCATGAATTTATCAAATTTAAGTTTTAGTTTAATTTTAACTACATCTTCTATTCTTTTATCCTCTTCAACTCGTGTCTTAAGGCTTACTACCATCTGATCAAATTTCTCAATACCTTTGGATATTTTTTAAATTTCATTTTATGCTATATTCTTCTACCTTGATTTAACTTTTCTTAGCATGTCAATCTCATCTAGATCATAGATGAGTACACACTCTAAATTCGCTTCTCCTTCCTCTTCATCATCAGAGTTTTCAACTTCTTCTTGATCTAAATCTATAGAAGTTGATCATAATGCCATGAATAGGGGTTCATTTCCCTCAACCACAAAGGCACAATCATGGTCAACATTTGATCTATCACTATCATCCAATGAGTCACTATGATTCTCTTATATACAAGGTTTTATTATTTTTAAAGAAGTTATTTTTTTGAAATATTGGGGTTTCATCCTTTTACCATCCTCTTCTTGCTTAGAGTTATCCTTTTTATCATAAGGGCATTCAGTATTAAAATTTCCTAATACCACAACTAAAGAATTTAAAGGGTAACTTACCTTTGTACTTTCTATATCCTCTTTTTAATTTTCTAACAAAGTTCACTTATTCTTCATCAGTCTCCTTAGATATGAATGTAGATGCTTCTAATTTTGTTTTCTTAGATTCCTTAAATGTAACTTCTCTCTTGGATGTATCTGTTTCTCTCATTTTCATCTCATAGGTAGCAAAGGTTCCATGTAACTCATCAATAATGAGTTTATCTAGATCTCTTGATTCCTCTATTGTAGATATTTTAGAATCATATCTTGATATCAAAGATATTAGAACCTTTTTGACAATTATTGATTTATCGTCTAAGGCCTTTGATTGTATTGACTATTTCATCTACTCTAAGAATTTAGTCTTTAATTTTCTCTTCTTCATTCATTTGAAGACTTTCAAACTTACCTCTTTAAGTTTTTAGCTTGGTCTACTTTAACTTGTGATCACCTTCATAGTTTTTCTTCAATTTGTTCTAGATGTCTTATACATTCTAACAATTCATCACTTTGATAAAATTTGATTTAGATAATGCACATATAATAGCATTCTTTGCCTTGGCATTGATCTCATATGCATTCTTGGAAGCTTGATCATTAGGATTTGTAGCAAGAGATGTATATACATTTACAATAGACATCCATACCTCAAACCCTAATGAAGATAAATATGCTTCCATTTTTATGCTCCAAAATACATAGTTTGATCCATCAATGAGAGGATTTTTATTTGATAAATATCCTTTTAAACTAGACATTTGTGTTCACCATTCTAATGTCTACCTAAGATGATTAAGCTTCTTCTAAGGAACCAAGGCTTTGATACCAATTATTGGAACACAACTATCTATTGGGGCTGACTTAATAGATTAAATACAACTAGTTATTTAAATACTTATAATGCAGATTAAAAGATATATGTAGATTAAATCAAATATCTAGAGATCACAAACATATAAATACATATGACACCAAATTTGTACATGGAAAACCCATTGGGAAAAACCATGGTGAGAATAACGACTAGAATATAATGTTATAATCTAGACTCACAATCAAAACCTCATTGGTTACACATTTAAGGACACTGATCCTAAGGAGACACCAATCACCTAGTTTAACAACACCAACTCTAAGGAAGCACCAACTACCTAACTAAAAACTAACTCAATTTAACCTCAATGGTTATAATTTTTAAGGGTACCAACTCTAAGGAGACACCAATCACCTAACTAAGCACCAACTCATCTTGTATGATGGCACAAACCAATTAGATATTTATGGAGATACAAATCTAATTTACAAAATAGATTCATAAATGAATCCAGCTATAACTCTCTATTATAAGTCTAATATTTAACTACTCATTCTCTACACATTATCTATATGTTCCTTTCTTCCTCTCTTACCCTATCTCTATGTGTCTATATATGTATCTATTTGACACACTTCATCTCTCTATCTACAACCTTTTTTTTCCTCACTACCCTTCTAGTTCTATGTCTCTATATTTTCTATTTGACATAATCAGCATCTTTAACTTTGGTAACAATAACTTGTAACAATATCCTAGATGTCATATGTATAAGATTTTGATATAGGTTTTTCTTCTTTTTTGTGCTCACACTTGGAATGTAACACATCATGCCACTTTTGGACTCTACAAGTTTCCTACATCTTACAATCATGCTCCACCACCATGATTCTTTGTCTTTTGCTATATTTAGCAAATCTCAAGCTTTGGTCTTGATGCACATGCCTTTTTACACCATTTTGATTGATTACAACAATCAATATCATGGTATATATCATATTTTCCACCTTTCCTACATGTTCCTCTATCTAACCATTGAGATTTAAATATTTTGAATATTGGCCTTTGATCTTATGTTTCATGCCATGTCCAGTCTCAATCACTCCATCATATCTTTATATGCTTCAAAAATTCAATTTTTAAAATTTAAAACACATCCATTGATCTTTTGATCCAAGCTCCCATGTAACATTAGATCTTTAAAATAGCATAATATTTACTTTTATCTTGACGTTAAATGTAAAGCTCTTAATCCCATCTCTCTTCTTCTTGAGTCTTTGGAATACTTACACTTCATCTATCTTCTAAAACTTGCTCAGTCTTTAACTAGCCATTGTGTCATTAAACCTTGATTAATTTATCCCATTGAGTCTACTAGATCTATTGGATCTCCTTTGTATGATCACCTACTCACCATAAGATCTTCTGACAAACTTGATCTTTATCTCTAATTAGCCCCAAAAAAAGTGACACATGGTTAGTGTGTGTGCCTTCTGCACATTATTATGAGTTCTTTCTATTAAGACACTTGGCAATCCCACATTGATCATTAACCTTTTAACTTTAAACTGATCTATATATTTATTATACAAACTCTGTGATTTTGACATTTGTCACTAGCATGGGTGTCTTTGAAAAATTGACTTTCCTATGTTTCATTGGATCTTCAATATATAATTAAGCACTAGCCATTTATAAAGTTGGGACAAATATTAATTCTAAGACTTAGGAAATATAAAGTCTTGATCACTATTTTGAGCTAATAATTATTAGGTTAAAGGGGCCAATTTTACAATGATGATAAGGGCTTAAGATATAATTTAAGCTACCAGGTCCCAACTATATCCATTCAACATTTAGGGTTTAATTGAGAAACCCTATAATGTCTAAGAGCAAAAATAATTCAATTCTAGGATCATCACTTTTCACCTAAACCTATGAACCATATATCTAAGATGCTCATGAAAAACCCAAAATAAATATTCTATATGTTTCCTTTGAAAATGTCCATAAATGGTCTTTGTAAAAGCATGACAAATTTATAGGACCTTGTGTAGATTTGACTAAGTATAGGTGATGAGCCCAAAATATGGCTCATTATTGACATGGAATTTCCTACACTTCATCTCTCTAAGGATATAATCTTATACAAATCATAGACCTTTAGCTAACTATTGCATGAAAAATAGCTACTTTATCTCATTTATGCTAAACTAAAGGTTGAGTTACCATTTTGTCATTTGTACTTAACAAGTAACATGTTTTAGTGTTTTGGTTTTGAAGAATACATAGGAAGGATGGTAGAAATAACATTTTGGAGAAGTTCTAGTTTTGACCTTAGTTTCTTGAAGATACAAACTCTACATAACCACTTCTATGGAGTTAATATAACTACTTAAATGGACTCTACTAGTCTAGGATCTACAGACTCTGCCAGTCCAAAATCTATAGACTCTGCTAGTCTAAAATCTATAGACTTTGTAGGTCTATTTCTCTAAACATTGCAGATATGAGATTTGGGAGATATGAGAGTTACAAGAGAGAAGGATGGTTACATCTAGAATCACATCAACAAAATATTTACCTCCTATTTTTAAGGATTCAATCTTGATATATTTTATATATATTTGGACCTTAAAGCTATTATATGGATAGTATAACTATTTTGTGATAATAGTTGGATTCTTTAAGATTATAATCAATCTAAATCTCTTATCTTTGGGGAGCAACAAATTGACTAATAATTATATTTTTAGAATATTATCTTTAGTTTGAGGAATGAGTATAAATATGTACATTTTCATCTGGAGTAATAATAATAATGAATATAGATATATTTTAAGCTCTAGTAATATTGTAAACTCTCTAGCTTTCATGAGTTAATGTAAAATTATTATAGTTTTTAGTACTAAGTAGATTTCATTCCTAACTCTAAGAAGATCAAGGACCCACTCTCCTTGGAACTAGGAATTTTTAGATGGTATTTATATTTATGTTAGTTTAATAATCAAAGTATCTTCATTCATTGTATGTCTTAGTCATTCATAAAATAGTAAATTCTAGGTTTACATTTCAATAGTATTTCTTTTTTCTAGCATGTCTAAATGAAGAGTTAGATTTACATTTTTAAGAAAAGTGTGAATTAGATTTAAATTTAAATTTTTAGGTAAAGTGTCAATTATATTAGATTCATAATTTAATTTAAGTGTGAATTATATTTAGATTTATAGTTTCAACAAGTGTGAATTAGATAAAATTACAATTCCAAGCAAGTGTGAAGTAGATTAACAGTGCTTTAATTTCAAGTAAAACATTAAATTAGTTAGTGTAATGGTTAATCTCTTCTTTAAATAAGTGTGTGAAGTAATTATCTTAGAATGATTCTTTCATTGGTAAAAGTTAGATTAGAATCATCAAAATCCCCCACCAAGACTAACTTATAGATCTACCACCATAAACCTTACTACAGATAGCTTTAGACATTGGCCTTGGTTTGATAGACATCAATCTAAAAGATTGATTAAATGAAGAGTTAAATAACACTCATCATTTTTGGTGCCATTTCTAGGGAACATTATTCAATGTTAGTAAGGTAAACCTTATTGATCCATAGTAAAAAACCATTAAAAAAATGAAAATCAAACAAAGAGAAATGAATTTATGTTCTGACCTAGAGATTCAAAAGGGAGATTTGTTCCTAGATTCCCTCAAAAAATAGCAAAAAATCCTTTAGCATCCTTTGTTGAAAGTCCTTTTGAAACTAAAGAGAGAAGTCATTCACCATATCTAGTTGAGACTCTTGAACAAGATGTTGAATCACATCTTTAGGATTCTCCTAAAATCCTATTTGGAACTAGAACATTTCCACAGTCAAGTCCTATAGGAAGAATTCACCTAGACTCATTCATAAGAAAAGACTATCTAAAGGTTGCAAAAGATCTAGGGGAAGCATTTAAATGCATTATAGATGAAAAATGTTTCAAAGAGTTTGATCAACCTACTACCAATCATATAAACATCCTTTGGGAAGTAAATCCCAACTTTGGTGAACCATATAAAGAAGAATACATGGGGTATTAGTAAAACCAACAAGTTACAATACCAGGGAGGACTTTTTCCTTTCCCATTATTTCAAATCCTAATGATCAAACTTCTAAGAAAAACATTTCTCTTGATAATTTTATAGATGGGGAAGATCTACAGAATACCTTGATCAATTTCTATTTGAATTTAAAGTACTTTTTCAAACTTATGATTATACAATAGACAATCAAAAATTCAAATTGTTCCCTTCTACTCTCAAACATGTAGCCATGAGATGGTTCATAGTCCTACTAAGTAACTCCATTCACACATGGGATGAAATGGAAACTATGTTTCTAAATAAGTATCAAGATTATTGTAGGGTATGAGAAAGAGAGGAATATTTTTTTTAAAATCAAATAGATTGATGATGAATCCTTGGAAGACTATCGAGATAGATTTACCTTTATTCATAAATGGAGTAGTTACCCACTCATTGAAGAAGTCCTAAAACTTTTTTTCCTCAAAATATTAGATGAATAAAATAGAGATGTGTTGAATCTAATGGGAGGAGACATAAATAAACTAGCCTTTCATCAGATTTTAGAACTATGTACTAACTACTCCAGGACAAAACCAGGGATTAGGAAAACAAGACCAGGGAAATCCAATGAAATAGGTAAATTGATAGAATAATTTTCTAATATAAAGATAGAAATTTTGGTCACACTCAATACTAAATTAGATGGCATTTAGGCTAAACTCAATACAATAGAACCATTGGTAATATATTATCCTATCTGTAGGGTAAAACATGCCCCTAGAGACTATCCCTTGGATAAAACAAACATTTCATCTTGTGGAATCTGTGAAGGAACAAATCATGACACTAATCATTATACTTAACTTCCCACTTTAAAAACTCAGATAAAATCAAATGTTCAACCTAGTAAAGAGATGAACTATATTCAGAGGTTGAGATTCTTCCCACAAAACCAAAACTAAGGATAGTTTTCTTCCAAAAATATAGGTAACCATTAGACATCATCATGGAACATTCCAATGCCTTCATCCATGTGAGAAAAAACATAGATACCATCAGCTCAAATGCCATGGAAATGATAAGAATGGATACCACCTCAACCATGGATGACACCACCTCAACCATGGATGATGCCACAATATCCATAGGTTCCCCAACAATAGTCACATACATAGTGGAATCCATAATAGAATCCTAATCCATAATAATATCAACCAAGAAGACCACCAAAATAATAAAATATAATTCCACCCCCTATTTTACAACATCTAAAACAAGTTAATCAGCCTCTAATTCCTACACAACTAATAGCCAATACAAATAATAAGTAGCCACCAACTATTTATGTCAGTGAACAAGATGACACAATGAATGTAGGAGGAATTGACTACTCTGATATTTAGGTAAGATCAAAGAAAATTGTAAAGGAACCACCGATTCTCATTTCTAAAATACCAAATGGAAATCAAGAAAAAAAATAGTCTCATTCAAATAACAAGGAAATGGAAATCAATAAAAATTTTAAAAAATGCAAGGAAAACACCATTATGTCAGCAGTTCCTTTTCCTAAATGGTTAAAGGAAGATGAAATTAGATAAGAATTAGACTTGATCCATTAATTACAAAAGATCAACATTGAAGTACCTTTGATATAAGCTATAAGGGATATTATTGAATTGAATAAAATCATCAAGAATTTATGTGTTAAGACACTTGGAAGAAAGAAACAATATCCAAAACCATATATGTTGATGGTAAGCTTGCCAATTTATTAGTATGAAAAGTATTAATACCCAAGTATGCAAGCCCAGGTAGTCTTGTCATAACAGTCACAATAAGAAGAAAGGAAATTCCAAATGTTATAGTGTGTTTAGGGGAAACAATCAATGTCATGATAAATTATACTCTCCAAACACTATCCCTAATAGGAGTATAGCCTACCACTACCATCATTCAAATGATAGATCAATTTGTGGCTAAATCAAAAGGAACTATAGATAATGTTGTATTACTTGTTGAATTATGAGAGTATCTAGTTGAATTTATGGTATTTTAGATTTAAAATAAGAATTTAAGATATCCCCTAATCCTAAGAAGACATGGTTAGCTATTGTGGTAGCACTAATTGATTGTATTTCAAGAGACATGACCATTTCAAATGGTTTAAAATCCAAAAAACATTTATTTGTACCCTCCTACAAAACCATCAGTCAACCACATAGAAAAACTTTGGGTAGATAAGCTAGACAATATAACAAATGTCATTTCATTTTTGTCTACAATCACAGTTCAAGGGAATCTAGAAGAATTGAATGAAGAAGTAATCCAAGGTTATGAAAAACATGACCATTCAATAGAAATCTCTATCAGTCTAGAATCTACATACTCTACTAGTTAAAATTATACAAACTCTACCAGCCCAAAATCTATAGACTCTGCAAACTTTCTTGGGACATATTATCTCAACCTTTCTTCTACTTCTTCCTCATATGATCATAGACTGACTCAATCAAATATTTGGAATTGGATAGAAATATAATAGACCCATTTATTGAGTGCATTTCATTGCTCATTAGTCAGAGCTAGTCCTCCTAGAAAAAGATTTGTTGAAAAGGTAACTACACTCCATATCATACTTCTTCATCCATGTCCTTTGAATTTATTAATGAGTGAATTTAAGAAAGTGTAAATTAATCATCTAGGCACTAAAGCTCTCAAGGTGTTACTAGGAAAAGTCTTGAACATTAATAGTTGGCTAACAAATGATGAAGAGGATCAAGTTTTTAAATTCTTAGAATGACACACCAAGGCTTTTACCTAGGATTAAATTGATATGAATGGAGTTCATCTAAGTGTATGTACACATCATATCTACATAGAATCAATAAAAACAATAAGACAAACACAAAGAATAATAAATCTAGTATTGAAAGACAGTCAAAACAAAAATTCAAACATTGCTGGATGTAGGATTTATTTACCCCATTTAAGATAGCTAGTGGGTTTCACCATTGGTAATTATACCTAAAAAGAATGGGAAATGGGATATATGTGTAGATTTTATATAATTTAACAAATACAATTTAATATATTATTTTTCGTTGCCTTTCATTGACCAAGTTATGGACAATTTAGTAAGAAAAAAATATCTCGTTTCTAGGTGGGTTTAGTGGATACAACAAATAATGGTAGAAACCAAAGATCAAGATAAATACACATTAACCAATACTTAGGGAACCTTTTCCTATCAATTACTTCCATTTGGACTTTGCAATGATCCTACAACCTTTCAAAGAGTAGTCCTAGAAATATTTTTTGACCTCACTAATGATTGTTTGGAGGTTTACATGGATGATTTCACTATCCATGGAGAAACCTATGAACAAGATCTTAATAATTTAGAAAGAGTTTTGATAAGGTGTGAGTAACATCAATTATAATTAATTCATGAAAAATGATTATTGATGATGGATCAAGAAATAGTGTTAGGACATCACATTTCTATAAGAGGCATTCAGGTAGATCCCAAGGAAGTTGAGAAAATCTCCAACCTAACAATTCCACATACAAAAACATAGGTTAAAAGTTTCTTAGGACATGCTAGCTATTACAAATGCTTTATATATATCTTCAATAAAATATTTTCTCCTATGTTTGCTTTGTTCACAAAGGATAGTGAGTTTGTATGGAGTGTTGATTGCCAATAAGATTTTGAAACAATCAAAACCAAGCTTAGTGTTGGAAATATTATCATTGATGTCAAAGGTCTAGCATTATTGGTGATATAGGCCCCATTGCATTTAATATTTTCTCTAATAGATATATACTGGCTAATGTGAGTTAATATTTATTTTATATTAACTAATATATTTTTGGTTGCATATGAGACAAAAGAAGGGCCCATGGAGAAGTCAAAGAGCCATGGGGTAAAGAAAAAAGAAGGATGGGATGCATTTTCCCATGAAGAGTCATCTTGGGGAATTCCAAGAGTCACCAAGTGAAGAAAAAAGAGGAAGGGCACAAGTTCTCATGAAGGGACACTTTAAGGAATACAAAAAGTCACCAAGATGAGGACAAAAGAGGGAAGGACGTTTTTTGTCATGAAGGGTCACCACATGACTTTTCAAAGGCTTGAATATGAAGGGTCATACAAGTTTGGCACCATTTTCCATGAGGATTGAAGGGTCACAAAGGGGTAAGGCCAAAGGTCATTTGGAAAGCTATAAATAAAGGTTTGAGAAGCCATTTGTAATATGAGAGATAGAGGTTGATTTGATATTGTAATATCTAGCTTAGAAAAGAAATTGTGAGAGATGAATATGATTTGTATTTGTTATATCTATCTTAGAAGAGCAAAGGTGAGAGAGAGGAAAGAGATGTTGTATTGATCTATCATTTGTTGAGATATCAACATTGAGAGATAGGTGTGTGGTATACACAAAGGGGTTGGTGCTCCTGTGGGTTGGTGCTCATGAATTGTTGCTAGGTTGGTGCTTGAAAAAGGGGTTGGTGCTCCTATGGGTTGGTGCTCACGAATAGTAGTTGGGTTGGTGCTTGGCAAAGGGGTGTGTTACTCCTGTGGGTTGGTGCTCATGAATAGTTGTTGGGTTGGTGCTCAGCAAAGGGTTTGGTTCTCTTACAATCTTGGCTTGTGAATATTGTTTGGGTTGGTGCTCATTCATATAGTTGATATTATTCTTTGTGGTTTTTCCCACATTGGGTTTCCACGTTATATCTGGTGTCTCTCTCTATCTTGTGTGGTGTTTATTGTTTGAGTTTTATTTCATATCTTGAATGTTTAATTAAGTGGAATTTGGTTAAGGAAAAGATTTATAATATATATGATATACTAATTCACCCCCCCCTCTCATTATATCCCATGCTTAACAATTGGTATTAGAGTAGGTTCCTTCAGAAAGTGTTTAACAACTTGAAGGTAAATCAAAGAAAAGCATAAGATGGCCAAGCAGCTAAAGGAGGAGAATCAAGAGTTTAAATCTATGGTTGAGGCTCTTAAGGAAAAGGTGTGTATCTTGGATTCTAAGTTGGCTATAGAAGTAAAAGAAAATAAGATATTTACTCAGGATCTTAAGAATCAGTTAGAGGTTGCAAATTCAATTTTAACATCAAAAGAAGAAGAGTGTAATCAGTTGAAGGTTGAGTTAGGTTCTTTAAAGGATAATCATGAGAAGATTATAATTAAGGTTGAGAAAGATCATGAAATATTAGTCCAAGGAAACAAGGATGCAGGTTTTGAAGGCAAATCAAAGAAGCCAATCAGGCAACCCAATGCTTTCAAGTTTTCAAATTCTTTTCATGGCCGTTGTTTTGTTGTTATGAGGTTGGGCATATTGCTAAAGTATGTCAAAATAAAGTAAAGAAATATTCAAGGTATGCCAAAGGATATAGAGCCCCTAGAAAATATGAGAAAAGAAAAATTTAGGTTTGGAGACCTAAAATAGTAAAGGTTGATCATGTTGAGTTTAAGAGTGAGAATGAATTACTTGCTATAGCTGAAAAATAATCAGATAAGAAGTATTGTGAAGAATCTCTTGTTACAGTTGAGCATGAGCTTTGTCAAGATAAGATAGTTGCAAAAGTTGAGAAAATGAAAAACATCATAAATGATAAGGTTAGTAAATCAAAAAGGTTAGACATGCTTAAACAGATTCTAAAAGAAAAACACAAGAAGATCAAAGAAGAAATAGAGGAGATGTGGGAATCTCCTGAGATTTATTTCTAGAGCCCTATTGTGTGGGGTGTCTCTTCTCAGATTCAAGGAGACACTTTTAAGATAAATTGAAGCATGGTGGATGCTATTGGGTCTTGGATATGTTGCATGACAAGAAGGTGAGTTGGTAGATTAATTTGTATATCTTTTGAGGGAATAGATTTTTGAAGAAAATTTTGCATCATTATTATGGTTTGAGACTATTAAAATGATTCTTGCATATGTAGTGTTTAAAAGTTTTAAAGTGTTTCAAATGATTATGGTCACAAAAAATTAGAATGTTGAAAAATAGCTAACAGTTTCAAAAAGAAGGAGAAGGATACTCATGCAGATTCAATGAAGAAGGATCAGAGTTTCAAAGCACCATTCATCAAGAAGAAGGTTCGGACATGTTCAAGGTAGAAGAAACAACATGAAGATTCTATGATGGTTCAGACAAGCCTACATGTAAGAGGTAAAGATCAGCCATGGTTAATTGATATCAGATGTTTGAGGCATATGATAGGAGATAAAAGTAAGTTCATTACTCTAAATAATATCAATGGTGGCATAGTGAAATTTCAAGATAAAACCACTGCCAAAATAGCCAAAAAAGGTATTTTAAGTTTGGATATTAGTAGAACCAAAGCTAAGAATGTTTTTTAAGCATAATCTATTGAGTGTAAGTCAAATATGTGATCAAGGATACACCTTAAAGTTTCATGCAAAAGGTTGTGAAGTTATAAGAAAATATTCAAATGAGTTGATTGCAGATTCTCAAAGGATAGGTAAAGATTTATATGCATTATTAGATATCTTCTTGAAGGCACAATCAAAGGACACATTCAAAGATCTACAAGAGGAGTTGGGAGTAATTTATTTTACTTCTTTCCATTGATGTTTAGCATCAGTTGAGGGGGAGCTAAGTGTTATCTCTAGGTAGGCCCTTTGTCATTGATGTCAAAGGGGGAGAATAACATGTATATGTATAGGTGCAAAAAATAGGTATAAGGAATAGGTACATGTTACTACAATAAGGGGGAGTTATTGTATGTTTTTAGATGATAGTATGTGCAGGTGACAGGATGTGGTAGTTTTAGGATTGAGGTTGCCATCAATGACAAAGGGGGAGATTGTTGGAAATATTGTCATTGATGTCAAAGGTCTAGCATTATTGGTGATATAGGCCCCATTGCATTTAATATTGTTTGTAATAGATATATCTTGGCTAATGTGAGTTAATATTTATTTAATATTAACAAATATATTTTTGGTTGCATATAAGACAAAAGAAGGGCCCATGGAGAAGTCAAAGAGCCACAGGGTAAAGACAAAAGAAGGATGGGATGCATTTTCCCATGAAGAGTCATCTTGGGGAATTCCAAGAGTCACCAAGTGAAGACAAAAGAGGAAGGGCACAATTTATCATGAAGGGACACTTTAAGGTATACAAAAAGTCACCAAGATGAGGACAAAAGAGGGAAGGACATTTTTGGTCATGAAGGGTCACCACATGACTTTTCAAATGTTTGAATATGAAGGGTCATACAAGTTTGGCACCATTTTCCATGAGGATTGAAGGGTCACAAAGGGGAAAGGCCAAAGGTCATTTGGAAAGCTATAAATAAAGTCTTGAGAAGCCATTTATAATATGAGAGGTAGAGGTTGATTTGATATTGTAATATCTAGCTTAGAAGAGCAATTGTGAGAGATGAATATGATTTGTATTTGTTATATCTAGCTTAGAAGAGCAAAGGTGAGAGAGAGGAAAGAGATATTATATTGATCTATCATTTGTTGAGATAGCAACATTGAGAGATAGGTGTGTGGTATACACAAAGGGGTTGGTGCTCCTATGGGTTGGTGCTCAGCAAAGGGGTTGGTGCTCATGAATAGTAGCTAGGTTGGTGCTCGACAAAGGGGATGTGATGCTCCTATGGGTTGGTGCTCATGAATAGTTACTGGGTTGGTGTTCAGCAAAGGGGTTGGTGCTCTTGCAAGCTTGGATTTCAAATATTGTTTGGTTTGGTGCTCATTCATATACTTGAGATTATTCTCCATGGTTTTTCCCACATTGGGTTTCCATGTTATATCTGGTGTCTCTCTCTATCTTGTGTGGTGTTTATTTTTTGAGTTTTATTACATATCTTGAATGTTTGATTAAGTGGAATTTGGTTAAGGAAAAGATTTATAAGATATATGATATATTGATTCACCCCCCCTCTTAGTATATCCCATGCTTAACAATTAGTACTACCCCAATATTAAGAGGACTAGATCAGACACAACCTTTTCATATATATATGCATCAACATAGCAATGGGTATAGTCCTGGGAAAAAAATATGAGAATGATCACATGCATGTTATCTATTATATCAAAAAAAATATGACACCTACTAAAAGAAATTACACCATAATTGAAAAATAATTTCTTGCTATAGTTTATGAAATAAATAAATTTAGACACTATATAATAGGCTACAAGGTGTTTATCTATATAGACCATTCAGTTATTAGATACCTTACCAACAAACCAATAGTGGGAGGAATAATTATCTAATGGTTGTTGCATTTATAGAAATTTGATATAACTATTATAGATAAACCAAGAAAATTTAATGTGGTTATTGATTTCTTATCCAAAATTGACACTTCAGGTGAAGAAGAACTCATGGAAGATGATTTTCCAGATGAATAATTATTTTTTGTTTCAGTATAATCTCCATGGTTTATTGATATAACTAATTACCTTGCTACAGGGAATTTTCCTCTATATTTTTCAAGAAAGCAAAGAAAGCATTTAATCAGAGAAAGTTCTTATTTAAATGTATTAATGGATTTTTATTTAGATTTGGACTTGATCATGTGTTTGGCAAGTGTGTAACTAATAATTAAGCCTATGATATCATCGAAGCTTATCATGATGAACTAGGAGGAGGACATTACTCAACTCAGAGGACAATGCATGAAATCATAGGATTAGGCTACCACTAGCCTTCCCTTCATAGACACGTAATAATATATGTCAGATAATGTGATGCATGTCAAAGAATGAGACAACTTACTCTTTTAACTGAGATGCCTCTCCATCCTCATCTAGTTCTAGAACCATCTAAGAAATGGTAAATTAACTTTGTAGGACCTGTGGATCCCCCATCCAGAGGAAAGGAATATCTATTAGTTTGTATAGACTATGTTACCAAATGGGTAGAAATTGAGGTTCAATACATGATCAAGAAAAATTTGTAGCATATTCATATATTGTATAATTATGTAGAGATTTGGTGCTTTATGGGAGATAGTCTCAGATCAAGGAACCTAGTTCATGATAAACATGATAAATTACTTCATGAAATTATGTCAAGCACAACACAAGAAGTCTTCTCCATATCACCCATAAGATAATGGACAATTTGAAGTCACCAATAAATAATTAGAAACCATTCCACCAAAGATTATTGGTACCAATAGAAAATATTAGGTCGATAAAGTACCATAAATAGTTTAGACCTATAATACCACCTAGAAAACAACTACTAGTTTCTCTCTTTATGAGCTAGTTTATGGTAAGAGACCCTTATTCTCTATTGAATTTGAATTACAAAAATTGAAAACAACATTAGAAGTAGGAAGTGAATTGGAAAAATTATAGAAGGAAAGAATCATGCAACTCAATAAACTTGATGAAATGAGAATTGAAGCAATATAGAGGACTAAATTCATATAAAACCAAAGGAAAATTTAGCATGACTCATACATCAAACAATGAAAGTTTTAGAAAGGAGACTAGGCATTATTGTTTGACTCAAAATTTCAAAAATTCAAAGGTAAAATATAGACAATGTGGTTAGGACCATATCTAATAGAGTAAGTCTTTAAAAATGGTTCTATCAAGTTAATGCCCATTTATGATAGAAGGACTCTTCTGTTCAATGGGTATAGACTAAAACTTTATCAGAAACCTCTCAGTAAAGATGAATTTGTACGAAAAATGAAAATTGAAATAGCTTTCTTAGAGGAATTAGTTTCCCCCAAGGAACCTATTGTTTAAATGATTGATCTCTGAGGTCAATAAAAAACTAAAAAAAAATTAATGGTGAAAATCCTTTCGGGAACACTATTGATAATGTGTAGCTGGAAAACTAGCTTACTAGTTGGTTATGCATTATTAAAAAGGGCCTTGAATAGAAAAGCAATAATGGATAGTCAAGGGGAAAAAATTTAAAAAAAATAAAAAAAAATTGATCATGCAGATCATGATTGAACTCCAAACATAATAAATCTCTTAATTGATCCTTAAAAAATGCTAACTAGTTTGTGCAAATCTGCTTGTACAGGACAAATGATAAAAGATTGACAAGATTTGAGGTATGAATAAGTCAGTTATAAGTTTTATTTATTAATTATTTATTGAATTATAAGTATTTGATTTAAATAAGGTTATTCCTATGGAGATGAAAAAAATACAACTAAATAATCATTTATTCCCTAAAAAAAGGAATAATCATAACATGCAAAGGAAAGAGATGAAGGAACACATGTCATAATGGATAAATATATCTAATGAAATCAATTACATAATTATAATTATGATGGCATCATCCTATAACAAGCCTCAAAATAAAAGGGACTCTAATCATTATTGATTAAATAGATCAAAAGCCTATGGCAGTAGAAGTAGTAACTATCCCTTCCATGTGAGCAATACAACTACCACCATGGCACACCATCATTCAACTGGTCATGTCAGTGTTCAAGTCACCTCAATATTTAGTGTTTCCACTCCATGGACATCAAGTGATGCCAAAATTCATGTAAAACAATGATTATAACTACCACCAGCTCATAGAGAATTAAACTCACACACATAGCATGCTTGTAGAAGTTACAGATCTCAATACAGTGCAATAGATACTTTCCTCTATGAATTCTAAAGGAAAATAAGTGTAAAACTTGGTTCAAATTTGGAAAAAATCTCCATAATTAATGGAAATTTGGTTGACATTTATAAATTTAGGAAAGAATGGGGCAAAATATAAGGTCAAAACTAAAAAAGGCAACCAAATTCCTCAATGATAGGGATTCTATTTTAGTATTTGAGGCAATGGCTTACTACCATTCATCTAGAAATTCTATGGATTCCATGAACCACTGGCAAGTGAATTTTTGAAAAACCTTATTCCTAATTTTTATATTGTTGAAGTAGTAGTTATTCTAGTGTCTAGTTAGGTTATTGGTGAAATCATAGAAATCCCAGATGAAGGAATGAAAATAATAGGAAGAATTCCATTTAATGACATAATTGCTCAGTTTAATGGCAATGAATAGATAAAATTTGCATGCTTGATTAATTCAAAAGGGAAAGCTAAGGGGATCTATAAAGATTCACTTTTAGAGCCATGGTAGTTTATGGCATTATGGGTAATCAGGTATATCACCCATGAAGGGTAATGTAGTCTTTAGGAGAAGAAGCCATGAAAATCTTGATACATCTTAAACATGGAAGGAAAAACCCCAGTGCAAAATTATCCTTCCATATTTCTTGTATGGTCACCTCTAGGTGATGGCCACAACCTATAACACTTCCCTTAGACATCATGGCATCACTCACCTTGTTATTCAGAATCATTTCCTACAATAGGGAAAAGAAGTTTGGGAAGTATGGGAAAACAAGATCACTAGATGAATTCTAGCCCTACCTAAATAAGAAGCAACTAGAACATCAAGTTCAACTCACTCACAAAGATAATCTCTTATAGCTTCTACACCCACCAAAAAAATGAGCTCAAGGAAAAAAATAATAACCTACAATTGTAAAGGAAACTCCTCTCTTTTAAGCAAGGGTTACAAGATCTCAAGCTACTCAAACCCTCACTATTTTAGAGCCTCCACAAGAACCTCAAGAATATATTAAGCAACCAGTCCTCTACTCATGAAGAAGAAAATTAAAAAGACAAGTTGCTACCTTAAAAGGACCTAAGAAGGGTAAGGGTTTGACTGCTACAATAGAAGAATATTCAAGTATAGCCCAGAGAACTAAGAAAAGGAGAAGGAAGCTGATTATTTTGGATGAAGATGAATAAGAAGCAAAGAAAATTTTGGATAGTCTTAAACAACTATCTCAACCTTTAGAATAGTAGAATATTGAAGAACAAAAGACTCCTAGAATAACTCCTATGGAATAATATGTTGAAATCCCTATCATGCAACCATTGAAGGAATTAGAAATCTCTCTAATAAGGGAACCATAATCTGAATAAGGTAATTTAATAAGAGAATAAAATGATCAAATTGAAGTTCCATTAGACAAATGTAAATCTCTATATATATTTGAAGAAGGAGAACCATCCAATCCCAAGGATATTGTCATGTAGCTAACCATGGAAATTTCTAAAGCCCAAAATTTGATTCAATAATAAGTAATAGATATTAAAAATCTACTCAACCAACTACAAAGTAAGGATCAACTCAAATCTATATTATTACAAAAATTAGAAACAACATCTTTGAATTTTGATTTGAAAGTTAATAAACTAGAAGAAATAATAGAACAAAAAGAGGAGGAATAAGTCAATTCATGGACATATATAATGTTCCTTCAGAAAGAAAATAAAAATTTAAAGAAAAAAATGTTGAATTCTTCTCAAACATTTGCTATTAAGGATAATCAGTCTACCTCTTCTCCAAAAACATTTGCTAATCAAGGATGTCAGACCAGTTATCTATATATTTTTCTATTAAAAATGTTACATCAAGCTCAATAGGAATATCAATCAATAAAATATAATAATGAGGTCATTACTAACAAGACATTGGAAAATGAAAATGAAATATTAGAAACTAAAACTCAGACTATGGAGGAAGACTTATAGCATGCTTGCAAATTAGAAGAGATTCTTTTGGCTTGTACAAGTCTAGCTCTTGCATATAGTTTATTCCTATTTGAACAATTCTGTAGATGGAAAATTCTTAGGATATCCTATCATCTTCCTTATAATAATCTGGATCCATCTACATTTTTAGAAATATTCTATAGTTCTAGGCCTGATACTTAAGATCTCCTCTGTGAATTTTATCTACATGATTTGATAATAGGAGATCATAAACATAATATATTCTTGATAAATTTACATTTCGGAGGAGATTAATTGAGAGAACTTCAATAAACTTTCAAGAATCATTTAGCATGGAAAAATATATTAGAAGAATATATAAATCATATTAAAACTATATGGTTATGTATTAGACTAGCCTTCTCCATTTTGAGATTGATTGACAACAATTTCAAGAGAGATTATTTAAATATCACCATAAAAAACCACTATTTGGAAGCTTTGTATAACTATATTATTTCATTTGACCTATTTATAAGACAACCTTTGATTTAGTTGTTGTTGCTAGTGTGAAAATATGGGATCAATTATCAGTATCTCTTAAAAGATGAGAAGTTATGTCTCCTAACAATTTGAGGTGGAGCAGAAGAAGATCTAAAGTGATTCTTGAATAAATTATAGAATTAATAAACTCTAGAGGAGAGAAAACATGGATTATAATGAGGTATAGACCTTCATTGTTTATCATACTAGCTCTTGGATGGTATAATTGGGCACCACCATTTTATAAAGAGTTTAACATATGGAAAAGAATGGTTCAAACATATAAAAGATGTATAAGCAATACAAATCATCACATCAGAGATGAATTTGATGAATACGATCTCAATAAGGGAATGGAAAATAGGCCAAGAACCAATGAAGCTAGATGAATGTTTGCAATGGGACTTGTAAAAGGTAAAGTCTAGAGGAGATGATGAGCCCAAAATATGGCTAATTATTTACATGGAATTTCATTCATTTCATCTATTTAAGGATATAATATTATGCAAATCATATACCTTTAGCTAACTATTGCATGGAAAATACCTAATATATCTCATTTATGTCAAACCAAAGGTTGAGTTGCCATTTTGTCATTTATACTTAATAAGTAGCATGTTTTAGTGTTTTGGTTTTGAAGAATACATAGAAAGGATGGCAAAAATATCATTTTGGAAAATTTCCAATTTTGACCTCAATTTCTTGAAGCTAAAAACTCTACATAACCAATTATATGGTCTCTATAAAACTACTTGTATGGACTCTACCAGTCCAAGATCTATGGACTCTACTAGTCTAGAATCTATGGACTCTACCAGTTCAAAATCTATGAACTATGCAAGTCTATTTCTACAGACTTTGTAGATCCAAGATTTAGGAGATATGGGATTTACAATAGAGAAAGATGGTTATAGATATAATCACATCAATGAAATATTTCCTCCTATTTTGAAGGATTTAATCTTGATATATTTTGTATATATTTGGACCTTAAAACTATTATAGGGATAGTATAACTATTTTGTGATAATAGTTGGATTATCTAGGATTATAATCAATCTAGATCTCCTATCTTTGGGGAGAAACAAATTGACTAGTAGTTATATATTTTATAATATTGTATTTAGTTTGGGGAATGATTATAAATATGTACATTTTTATATATAATAATAATAATGAATATAGATATATTTTGATCTCCAAGAATATTGTAAACTCTTCAGCTTTCATGAGTTATTATAGAATTATTACAGTTTTTAGTACTGAGTAGATTTCATTCCTGAATCTAAGAAGAGAAAGGGCCCACTCTCCTTGGAACCAAGAATTTCTGTATGGTATTTATAATTATGTTAAATTAATAATCAAAGTATGTTCAATCATTGTATGTCTTAGTCATTCATAAAAAAATAAATTTTGGGTTTACATTTCAATAGTATTTCATTTTTCCAGCAAATGTGAATGAAGAGTTAAATTTACATTTTTAAGAAAAGTGTGAATCAGATTTAAATTTACATTTTAAATCAAATTTTGAATTAGATTTAGATTTATAGTTTAATTAAAGTGTGAATTATATTTATATTTATAGTTTTAGCAAGTGCGAATTAGATAAAATTATAATTCCAATCAAGTGTGAAGTAGATTAAGGGTGCTTTAATTTCAAACAAAACATTGAATTAGTTAATGTAATGGTTAATATATTATTTTATAAAGTGTGTGAAGTAATTATCTTAGAAGAATCATTGGTAAAAGTTAGATTAGAATCATTAAAATCCCCTCCCCCCCGCTCAAGACCAACTTATAGATCTACCACCATAAACCTTACTATAGATAGTGTTAGACACCAGCCCTGGTTTGATATACATCAATCTAAAAGATTGATTAAATGAAGATTTAAATGACACTCATCAATGGTGACCATTTAAAAATGCTTGGAAGTCTAATTATGCACCTACATAGCTCTTGTTGCACTTAGTTGCATGACCTACAATTTAGTGTATAAGATCCTCTTACATAGGGGATTCCATCCATATATCCAATTGTTCATGAAGCCTTCATATGTGCAAGATATGACATCATAAAAATTGATTCTCAACTTTTTCTTGCAACCTACAAATTTGACTATGGAAAAACACTATCAAAATACCTGGGATCCCAACTTTGCTCATGTATATATTTTGTCGTGCTACATTTCATGACCTGAGATTTAGAACTAAAAATCTAGGTACAAAAATGATCAAACCCATATGATAATTTTATCCTAACACCTCCATGTGTGAAAATTTTGAGCTCAGCAACATGCTTACTTGGATCTATTTAGCCCTTTTACAAATTTGGTTGTGTTATAACTTAGTGAATTATATCCAAGTAGCCAACTTTACATCCCCATATCTTCAACTACACTTCATCACATGTCTTTAAATATGTCACATAATAATTATGGATTAATGTGATCACAACCATATGACCAACTCTCCAAAACTCATCCATATATGGCAATGGTGATGTAAGTAAACTGCCTACTCAAATTTTCCTCTATAGACCCAAAATGTCTAAATAAACAATATGAGGAACTGGATGACATCCAATCATGCACACAAGCACTAAATTCATCCTTGACCTTTGATAGGATGCCTTACACATCCTAAAATAACCATACTCATCCTTAAGAATAAATGACATCCATAATCTCACTTTTGAAAATAATTACATGTTCATAATGTCCATTTTTACATCAATGATAATCAAATTGCCAATAAGATCTTGAGATAGAAATCTCATCAAGATATGAATGTTGAAAAATAAGATCTCAACATGAAAATCATAATATATTTATAACCTTTTGACCCTGGTAAGAATCCTAAGCATATTTATAAAATATACAAGTAAGTTGACCTATTCATTCTTGCATGACATCTTGATGACATTCTAGTTCTTCAAGTCTTGAGCTATAAACTTTTACCTAATCCTAGAAAGATACAATTATATTATGAGGCATATGAAATCGTGTTTCATGATCTTTCCTGATTTGATCACCATGAGGACCTACTTCCTCAAAATTTGATAAACTACACTAAGTTTACTTAAAATGTTTCAAAAGCTTTGCAAGCTACATGTAATCTTTGGACCACTCATTCTATCTAGAAATTTTCTCAACTATTCAGGCCATTTATAGGAAAAAGATATTTATGTGAGCCAAATTTGGCCAACATTTTTGGTGACTCAACTTGCTTGACCAACCTACTGGTCATGGAAACTAAAACTTCATCAAGCTTGCTCATGATAACTAGATAAATTGAGTATTACTTATAGAAGGATTTTGTCTGACTCCTTACAATTTTTGAAGCAATGAGACTCACACAAATAATAATAAAGAAACAAAGAAACCAAACAAATAATAGAATAGAAGGAAAACGACAAACATAATAATGTGCAAGGGCACTTGGAGGTAAGGACATACCTATCTACCTATGTACAATTATCATGAAATAACATTAGTATCATAGTTTAAGTTACCTCCCATTGATATGGATTGGAAGGCTCTCTCTATTAAACATATCAAGATTAAAGGCATTTATATATTTTAAACCTATGATAACATAAGGTCCACTCTAAATACTATCACACTTGGAGTATTTTCCTAGTTTTGTATGATCCTCATTCCATTTGAGGACTATATCACCTTGTAGGAATATCTTTGAAGAAGCTATCTTATCATATGAACTTTTCACTTGGTTTTGGTTGGACCACATAATATGCATGGCACTTTCCCTTATCTCCTCTATTTTTCTTAACTCATTTAGTCTTGTCTACATGGCATCATCTTCTAAGAGCTCAAGTTGATGTGCAAGCTCTAATGCAAGAAGTTCAAGAGATATATTAAGTTTGGATTATTTCCCATAGATAAAAATATATGAGGAGTGTCTATTACCCTTTTTAGGTGTTACTCTATCTACCCATTCATCCAATTACAAGTTTATAATTCCTTCAATATGGTCATGAGGCTATTACTCACTAAATTTTTTATACTATTCAAATATGGTATAGGTGACATGTACAAGGTTAGGTATGTAGGGATATAGGTATAACCTAGAGATACTTTCTGACTTAATAGTTACCTTAGTCCTATATTTGGTACATAAAACCATGTATGACCAATCAAAGGACAAATAACCCCCTAATTTTCTAGTAAAGTCCCTAGATAGTCATACAATAAAATATTGGGGTAAGTCTATAACCATTACATCTTGAGTCATGACACAATTTGGGAAATATGCCAATGTGATCTTAAGATCTTTCACAATACCTACTATTCTAGTGGGAGAGCCATCCAATTGGAGAACACCATTTTCATTAGGCATATATTTAAGCTCGATCTTATCTATTATGGATTTAAGTATAACTGAGGTTGAATCACTTGAATCTATCATAAAATTATGTATCAAATAGTCCCATATAATGAACAATAAATATAATGGAGGGGGTTTGACAACCTTAGGGGGATAAAAAACATTATGAGATTTAATTTGACTAGGAACTTGAATTTTGCTAGGTTCACTACTATTTGTAAAAATAGTCTTGACCTTATCAACTATCTCATTTATATGAAAAGCCTTGGAGAGATCTTGCTAAATAATTTATTTTTATCCCATAATATATAGGGCATCATACATAGACATAATGATGTTAGAAATTTTCATATGATCCATAATATTGAAATGAGAACTAGTACCTTTGAACTAAACCTTAGAAGTAGAACTATCACTTGGAATTTGAGTGACATGAGGAACAAAAGGATACTTATGATATTTTCCATGATGTTGAGGTATTTTTTGAGATTCATGATATTTACAAGTTATATTTGAAGTGGTAGGATACTAAATGGATTGTGGAGGTGTTGAATAATCCCTAGGTTACCCCAGATTATCATCTAATATCCTCATCTTGGATCTTATATTATCTATAATTGGTTCATATACCATTTGTGTAGTTTGCCCCATGTTTGCATCTACATGCTCAAACATATTCTCCCCTTATTGAAGGCTTATACACATGGTTTTAGCTGATGCCTTACCCATTGGTGTTCGTTATTGAATATAAGCTTCCAATGGTGTCAAGGCAGGAATATTACCTTGATTCATTAGAGGGCCTTATGGTAGAGGGGGCATTAAGTCATGGCCTTGGAATGAAGGAGCATGATACCAACTAGGATCTTGATATATTTTTCCACTTGTATAAATTACCATAGAATTGGATTTCCCTCCTAATTTCCATTGACCCTCTTTTTCAAGGTTGTTTTGTGTTGGGACAAATGCTCTTGAGCTACTTACAGATATGAGGTTGTAACTATTTTAAGATC
Organism: Torreya grandis; assembly: GCA_037957365.1. NCBI lineage: Eukaryota > Viridiplantae > Streptophyta > Pinopsida > Cupressales > Taxaceae > Torreya > Torreya grandis. The sequence continues at coordinate 2,969,302 of JARHVA010001285.1, read as the reverse complement.
TACCCTGAGTAATTTAGCCTTCATCTTATTGATTTGATGGAAAGGGGGTCTATTTTAGTATTGAGTAGGGTATTAGGATTATAAGGTAAATTGGTATTTCCTATATTATTTTTATTATTGTCTCTCCAAAGCCACTATCTTTTTGTTTTATTCCTTCAATAAGCTCTCAATATTTTCAAATTTATCCAGTTGGCTATCATCAAGATGGGGTTGATTATTTAGAGTAGGTAATAGAGAAATGGTAGGTGAGGATAGATGAAGCTTAGGAAAAAGTGTCATGAGAGGTCTTAACATGAGTTTCCTTTCCTATATCAAACAATTTTTTCCCTTATATTTATCTCATAAGCCCTAGGTAGAGTTGTTCCACCCATAGATTGGATCATGACTACTATGTCTGAGATCAATTCTCTTAGATAGTAAATAAAATAATAATTGGGTGTAGGCTTAATGATGATATGGATCATATCACAATTATTTTATAATATATATTTGAAATCAATAATATATTCTAGGGATGCACTCTTGATTGAGGCGAGTTGTTCAACTAGTGACACATGGTCACTTATATCCTTAAAATGTTTACATAGGCACTCACCAAGCTCATCATAAGTATTGACTGAGTTAGGATCTATAACTATATCTAATTATAGTGCTTTACCTCTCAATGATGTGGTTATTAGTCTCATGGATACATTCTCTTATGTGAGGTTATATACTAAACAAAGGATTGCAATGTTAGCAATGTACTCTACAGGGGTGGTGAAGTTTCACCCTTTGAAATTTAGTAGACTCTTAAAAGAGGAAACAAGTATATCATCATGTTGTTAAAGGTTAAGAGGGTTTTCACCATTGAAGGGTACAAAATCTTGCATTTTGGGCCTTGCCATTTGCATAGTGGGAGCTAAACTGCTTAAAATAATACAATGATCAGGAGATGAATATTTATTTTGGGGATAAGGACTTGTCCTATTGAATCTTGATCTTTTATATGAAATAGAAGGTATCTCATTGAATTTAAAAGGGATACCCTTATTAACTAACCTTATAGTAACCTTTAGCATGAGAGGGTTATCTGAAAGATGTTATGAACTCTACAACTTGGAGGATCTTCAACTTTTAATGATGGTGGATGCTTCCTCTACTATAAATACTTATTCACAACTCTAGAATTTAGATATGCCAAAGAGAATGGGTCCCAATCAGCATAATATAAATATTTTAGACTTAGATTTCACCCTAGTTAAGTAAATGGTTGTTCATATCCTCTACCTAAATCTAGTCCAACATGGAAATGACCCTAGCTATGGGTTACCTAAACTTAGGTTAGACCTTTAGGATTTTTAATGAGGCTAGCTCTTATGATGCATCATTAGAATCATATTCTTAAAAATTTATCTATTGGGGTTAAAAGGGGAGAGAATGAATGAATTAAAACCTACCTTAAGCGTGGTGATATACCAATGCTCAATCATCCACTATCAGCTTGGAAACTTATATGAATACTAATGATTAAAATGGTGAAAAAGATTGATCATATTCTATGACAAAGTTCCAAATATGAATATTTTATATAAAGGTTGAAAAGGGGCCTATAACTTAAAGGATGCAAATAAATAGGTTTATGCAAGACACTATGGATTTATGACACTTCAAGAGAGAATTCGCTAGCTAACACTTCACATAACCAACAAGAAAATAAATTATTAAAGTAAGGTATATGAAGGATATAAAAATGATGAATAGACAACATACACTCTCTAAATAAAACTTAAATAAAACACACTTAACATTAGATAGAATATTAACTTGTCTTATATTGCTTTAAAGATTTTACAAAGTGATTTTAGTAGAGGTTTGTTATACCCAGTTGAGGGATACAAATCAAGATCTCAAAGGTAACATTTATATGAATAAATAAGGTAATAGAGAAATTAGTGCTGAAGGGATCATCAATGAGCACAATTCCACTCATGAAAACTACCACTGCAATCTTTCTTGAGCCTTTCTATTACATTAATGTCACTGTATCTTTTTATGGCATGATGGAGAATGGGAAGATCAAGATTATATACAAGAACCAATCCCTACCACTACATTAATCTCTCTCAATCTCATTATAATTAATTACCTTCCCTATCTTTCTTAATTATACTTAATCTTTTTCATGCTACCAGGCAACTACTTGATCTTACTCATGATTTTATTTTTGACATTCCTTGCATAGTCACCATTCTACCATTACTTCTATATCCAAAATATAGATATTCTATGGATGAAAACCCCACTCCTTTATTTTTTTTCATATATTCATGATTACAAATGGAGGTTCGAAGTCTAGGGTCTCTTGAGTTTAAATGAGATGTGAAACTTTTGTATAGAAACTCTCAAAAATATTTATAGAGATTTAATAGCATTAGATGACTTTGTAGGCTCTACTCCCAGTTATCCAAATCATGTTTGATGTTGCATTTATGTCATTCACCTACTTGGGGTGGTGAGACCCTTTGTCTAACGTGTCTGCTTCATGACATCCTATGGTTCTACTTGGATCTTATTCAAACTTGGATCCTTTTTATTTACTTAACCCAAGTTAAAAGCTACTTCTTCAACCTCTAATTAACAAGATCTTAGGATTTAATTCACTCATTGGTTGTCGATGTTGACTCAAGCCTATTAACCCATTGACCAATCTTGCACCATTGATCTACTTGGTATGAATTTCCATTAATCATATATCTACATAAGCCCATTAACTCTATTAGGTGTTGTGCACCATTAGATATCTAGTATGATTGAATTCCAATAATTAATTTACTTCATTTGAATCTAAATAAATATTTCAAAAGGCCCAAAATTGACATCTACACACCAATAATTTTATATCTGCATGATCATCATCGACATCTACATGACCATCAATATTTGAAAACTAAATGGTTAATTTTTGAGCTTAATTTTGACATCTATACACCCATAATTTTATGTTCACATGAACATATAAGGAATTTTTAAATCATAATAGTTATTTTTTGGGGATTAAAGTTGACATTCAGTACACATCCTATTCTATAAGTTAATTTTTAAAGGCTTAGATCTTGAGATAAAAATCTCATCAACACATGAATTTTGTATAGTAAGATCTCAGTACAAAGAGCATCATTTCCTTGTAACCTTTTGACCCTAATAAAATACATTTTCCAAATTGATCAGGATCAAAAATGACCATATATATTGAGATCAATATGTGTGGCTATGAATTATGTAAATCATAAAAATATTTATAAAATGTACAAGTGAGATGACCATACATTCCTATGTGACATCTTGATGATGGTCTAGCTCTTCAAATCTTGATCTATGAAATTTGTCCTATTCCTTGAAAGCTTTTATAAACTCTTGAGGCATATGTAAGATTTTTCCATGATCCTTTTTGCATTGATCACCATGAGAACTTGCTTTCTCAAAATTTTAAAAAATACACTTTAGGTTTACTTAAAGTGTTTGAAAGGATTTGCAAGCTATATGTGATATTTGGACCACTCATTCCATCTAGAAATTTGTTCATCTATTTAAGCCATTTCTAGGAAAAATATATTTATGTGGGCCAAATCTGACCAATAATTACCCAATAGAGGGCTAAGGATAAAATGTTTTGGTAGAAATTAATAAAAAATTAAATGTATCCTATGAGATCTGAGGATATTTTTATTAGAAAGATCTTTTTGAGGGGATATTATATATATATATATATATATATATATATATATATATATATATATATATATATATATATATATATATATATATATGTAATAAGTCATCTATTTTTGGGTCAAACTAATAATTAATTTTTAGGATAATTGAAATGATTTGTGTCATCATCTTGTTCATTCAAGGGTATGTTGCATTCAATCATGAGTAAGGTCTACAAAGGATATTTAAAATTATCATCATATCCTAGTCAACATTGATTTTTTTTTCACACAAAGTTTGAGTTGGTGGGTATAAAACCATCTTCCTTGTGATGTTTCATTTTGAGATATATGTGTTCCATGCCCTAAATATAATTAATGAATCAATTTTTGTTATACAAGGTCTCCCTGGGATGATGGGGTATCCCTGTAGGTTAGATTTTAGATATAATATCATAAATTCTACCATGTAATCCCATGAATCCATGGTGATCACTAGGTCTTATATAACCCATTAAGGTTTAACCATAAATCTCTCTACCTTTTAAGAATGATGGGGATTTGGAAAAATCCTTTGGGGTGAAGTATTTGTATAGTTTTTTTTGTTATCACATTTATGGTTTCCCCTAAGTTTATTATGGTATTCTCAAAGAGGGTGTTATATATGTGGACATTAACTATAGGGTTTGTTGGGTAATAATACTTAGGTGGGACCATATTTCTTAAAACAATGTCCACAAATTGTCCAAATACTTGGATAATATTGGGATCCTTCCTTTTCTATCCAATATTATTTAGACGTAGTTCGTAAACAACCTTGGTGTAAATGGGAACATATTTTATGGATTAAAATAGTGGTATATTGACATAAACATTCTTGATTTGTTAGATGAAATCAATCTAAGATTCTTGTTCTTGTTTTTAGAGATTTAGTTTCTTAGGAAAAAGAGGGGTTTTAGGCACTCCTTGACTAGTGGATTTGCTTGGTTCAAGATTGAATACTTTATTAAATGTATCTGGGTTATTCACAATGTCAAGGACCTATTAATAAGGCTGAATTATTATGGGTATGGTGGGTTTTGGGAAAATTCATGTTGAATGAATTTTAACTTCATATACCTCTATTAAATAAGTTGGTATGACATAATTTCATTAGAATGTATCAGTTTAACCAAAATATTATTGGGTTTAGCTATAGGTTGGGTATGAAATTCAGGATTTATAAGTTTATTTGAAGTAAGATTATTCGGAATCAATGTTGGTTGTTGTTATTATTTTATTTATGGTGATTATTTGTGCTCACAAAATTAGATAAATTATTTCTAGTTTTTTATCTGTGATATTTCCATTGATTAGATGACTAGTATCATTAATAGTTATGATTTATTGGATTCCATAGTTCATCTTAGAATTAATTTAAACTGGTATGGGGTTATAAAATTTTTTTTAGCCAATATCATGTTACTAATGATAATAACTTGATTCATATCCAATATTAGGTTACTAAACTCCATCCATGAGACCCAATTAGTACTATTGGAAGATGATGATGGGAATGATTTATTGTTATGGTATTATTCATTATATACATGGATTAATTTATACATGTGAGTGATATCATCAAATGATATTTTGAAACATCCCAATCACTTATGAAATCCATTTATTTCAAACATTCCTCATTGATTCCTTTTAGAAGTATTATCTTAATATACTTTGCATCCAACTTGTTTTATTTATATTTTTGGATAATAAACAAAAATATTTACACATAGTGCTCTAATAGTTCCTCATCTTTTTATGACATCTAAAAGATGTAATACATTATAAAATATTTCCATTTGTAGTATTCCTAATGTTTGGATATAAATATATACATCATATATTTCTAATCCATGGTTTCATTCTTCTCTAATCCCATAAACATCGAAGGTTTGTATCTTTGAGAGTATATGGAAATAAATTTAAATTGTGTGCATCTTGAATATAGTTATAACTATGATGTCTGATGTCAAACTTAAAAAGGAACATGTCAAAGTCCTTGCTTACTATTCATTTTAATTTAGGCAAAGCTAAAATGGAATATTATTCATGTGTGCAATACATTTAGGGGTTTTGATAGGAAATTTGAATGTTGTGGCTTCATTATCAGGGTTTATCTTTTCATGTATTCAATGATTCTTCTAACCATTCATGCACTAGTGATTTTTACAACCCAAACATCAAAATCCTTGTCAATATTATTATCCGAAGGCATGCAATGATCTATGGATCTAGGATTTTTTAGGGGAGAGTAAATATTCTAGATGGATGTGATGGAGAGAAATATTCTATGAATTATTTTGTAAATTTAACAAATATGTCATCTTACTTGGTTGGGTATAGGAATTTAGATTTAAACTTATTATTTGGGGATATAAGGGATTAATAGACTATTTCGAAGAGAATTTAAGGTGAAGGGAAAGAGAACTAAATACAAAAATTTTGATTATAAGGTGCCCAAGTTGGTACTCCCACATGGATATATATTTTTAGGGGTAAAAAGATATTATTATTCCTTATCCTTAGATTTCCTAGGTAATTGAGCTAATATCATTTTTTTATTGCATCTTCTTATATAATTTCTAGTGATAGGGGTGTACTAGTTATAGGTGTATTTATGTGACTTGTAGTTGCTATAGATGAACCCTCAACTTATACACATGTAGAAAAAAATAGTCTCTTAGGAAATAATGCACCTAAGTGATCCCTCTCACACTACATATACCCAATCAACCTTTCTTTTGGATTTTTATACCCTTTCCTACACATGGTTAGTTCTATGAGGTAAAAATATGTTCTAATTAATCTATTTTGCATAAATTGAACTCTTAACTAGAAATAAGTATAGTTAATCTAGAAAATAGGGGAAAATCTAGAAATCAAGAAATTTAACTCACCTTAAATAAAACAAAAGTACTTATGTAAGGAATCCTACATAATAATAAATATCATATACTATAATTAGATAATGAAGAATTCATATACACAATGTATAAATTAATTGATACTAATGGATAGGATCTTTACCATAATTATACTTGAGTGGGACCTGACTTAATTGGTTTCATGTTAAAAGCCCTTGTTATTGTTATATATGTTTACGTAAACCCACTTATAATACAATAATAAACCTATAGCAATTATATTATTGCTACAATGAAATTATAAAATTCTCATAATAGGATTATTAATCTCTTATTCAAGATTTCTTAATTGCTACTTGATAACCTATGCCATGTTGCTTTTTATTTTAATAAAGAGGAAAATTTATTATTTAAATGTTTTAGTTACAATATATATTATAAATTCTATATGGATTTATCATAAATTATTAAAATAACCTACACATCACTGTAATGTATATAACAATCAAATAACAACATAAACTTGGATGAAAAAGGAAAGTAATTTATTCCATCATTACATTGGTATTAAAGATATGGTCTAATGGATAAATAATGATAATAATGAATTTTAACATTGAATTTTCATTTTCTTTTATTATAAGAATTATTTTACTCCTTAGATTGTGAAGGGAGTTTATTTCAGACCACTAACTATTTTTCACATTTACAACAAGAATTTTAAAAATAGGTATTATGGGTTACTTCTAGTTTCTATAAATAACTCAATTATTACATCCATTAGTACAATTTAGCCTACCTAGTTATTACAAGATAGCTTACCTACCAATAAGGAGATGCTTAACCTTATTAGCATTAACAAAACTAGAATGGTTAATGGGTTGATTTGATCAAGATGGGTGGAATTATTTACCAAGGTAATAAGGAGAAACTTCTATGGTTCCATTATTTGTATGACCGCCTGAGTTCATTTTTTTTTAGCACACATAATGGTAGGGATCATGATAGAACACCATGAGGACTTGGTCAAAATATCCATAAGGACTAACTCCCAATCTAATACTCAATTGAAGAAAATGCACCAATGATGAAAAACACAATGATAATGTTGATGTATGAATATGGATGGACTCAAGAATAATGCATAAGGAATCATCCAATGAATGCATATAAACTAAGTCAAGGCAATAGTGTTGAAGAAAATAAATAATAAAGTGAATAAATAAACATACAAATAGAGAAACAAATATAAATCCTAAAAGTAAAAGAAATAAAAACTATCTTAATAATGGGTTTGCCCTAGTAGGTCAGTTTGAGGATGACTACCTATGCTTAGATAAGACAAATGTTTTTAGATTTTGAATTTTTGAAATGTTTATAGAATTTTGAGAATCTAACATAGATTGAGAATGATGAGATACTAAATGGTCCAAGTGAAATAAATTATGAGAGCATATAAAATGTGAATTGATGCTCACAAAACACTGAGAGCATGATGGTAAAGGGGATCTGATCTGACCTCAATGTGAATCAAACATGACCCACATAGTCGTAAAATAGCCTTATTTTATAGTAATTACACCTTATAATAGAGGAATATGACTAGTGTAGTAGCCAACTCAAACAAAATAGGCACAATTGGTATGATTTCATAGTATGGTATAGGAATGGCTAGTTGGTATGTCAAGGCACAATACACAAATATTTCCCCTAGTTTTCCCATAAGTGGCTATAACTAGTAGTAATACTATTGAAACACTAATTTGCCCATGTAGGTATATATAATCAAGATCACATAAATAAACATGATAATAATGGAATAATAAATGAAGGATGTAACTACCAAAACTTCTATCTTACTACTCTAAAACACTACCTCTATCTATAATACTTGAAATGAATGTTAAAAGTGATCTAGTTTTGTATGCTAAAAATGTGAAACTAATGGATAAACCAAGGTTAAATGAGCTAGGATAGGTTGTGATGAAAAACATGTTTTGGTTGATAGAATGGAATGTTAGGATGAATAAGTGATAGGATAGTGATAGGCTGGTAGAATTATAGGATAATAATATGGTAGAGTGATATGGTACAAGGAATAATATATATAATATGGTAAAAGGGTTACCCCCAAGTGACAGGGTAAATGGCAAGGGTATATGATAATGGCAAAAGGAAAATGAAATAACAATGACCTGGTGTTTGTCTAATGATGATTGTATGGTACATGTTTGTGTCCTGGGTGTGGTTTTTAATTATTTTATTCTTGTTGATGTGGAGATGCACGTCCTAATCAATAAATGATACAAACAAAATAATCAATCATGTTAATTGCTAGCCCACATCTCATCTTAATAGCTACTTTTTTAAGAATGAGTTACATATTTAGATGCTAATGATTTTTTTGTCATCTTCATTGGTCATTGATTCTATTTCCTTCAAGCATCAAGACAAATTATATTTGTAGCCTCTACAAAGGAAAGTGTGGCCATGGATGGTAAATAGGGATAAACATTGGCTGATAGGTTTATTTATGGAATGGAATGGTGGATGATAATAGAATGTATGACTGTGGGGAAATAAATAAAGATTGATACTTTTAGGCACATACAATATTTTTGATTCTAGATTTGACATAACTTTAGATGTGATGGGGTGAAAGACTTCTAAATATGATCTTGATAAGACCATCAAATTTTTATGTTGTTTGGGCCTAAGAGTAATTACCATCTAATTAGACTGTAGATTGCAGTCTATTTTGATTTGATCATTGATTTTGTCTTCATTTATCTTCATTAAATAATGAATAAATTTTATACTCAACTATTGGCACCTCAAAGAAGTTTCTACCAATGAAATTGTCTTGATTTTACCATAGTGCCTTTAATAAAGTTTCAGTAAAGAATGTTGGCTTTTGACTTTGATTATATTATAGCACCTCTAAAAAGGTTTCACTAGGAGATTGTTCTTCTTCTTCATGAATTTGGTCTTAGCCTCCCTGATGTTCTTCAACTGATATGTCACCATGGATGTAGTTCAATAAGGTGTGATTTTTTTAGTCCCAATTAGCATTTATGGGAGATGAAATATCAATAATATGGCTATGTTGGTTGGTGGTAATGGCATGTTGAATTTTAATGGAATGAGGTGACGCAATGCAATCCTTGTAAAAGATAATATGAAAACTTAGGTTGATGCTAAAGTAATCATACTCAAAAACCATATAAGGATCAAAAATGTATTCAAATTGATCTACAAGGCTTGTGTAACCAATATTGTGATAGTTGAAAACATATTTTGAATATGAATTTGATTATGACTCAATGAAATCTAGGACAAATGGTTCAAACTTGGTCTAACTAGGTCTAAGGGAGTTGTATCTCCAAAATGGTTTATGCTAAAACATGGTATAAAACATCCTAACTTCAAATGTCTAACATCAAATATCATACACAAAATTTCAAGTGACTAAATAATAACTAGTATGTCAAAAGTCTAGGCCAAAGTGTTCTAAACAAGGTCTAAACTAAGGGAAAAGAATCTCTAGGCCTTTTATCTAAACTTTGAGTAAAAAACTAGGCTCAAATGGGTTTTTATAGGACTTTTGGATAAATGACATCAAAATCTAGTCTTTAAAAAAATATGATGTGATTCGATTTAAACTAAGAAATTTGGAATAATATTGATATAAACTTAACACACAGAATCAAACATAAACATGATCAGTTGGTATAAGCCATAAGGTAAAAGGCACCAAGAAAAAGGTAGTGCTTTCTAAAACAAAGGAATAAACAATGATGAGGATAGGATATAAACAAAAAAAATAATAGTTGTCAAATTTGGATAAGTAATGAACCTAAATTGTGTAACCCAAAAGAGAAAGATATGTGTATCAGCCTCTATGTGGTGAGGCCTAAATAGAAATCAATCAATGTTTGAATCCAAAATTGTAAAATTTAATTGAAATATCAGCATTTTATGACTATGATTTTGATGACCAAACAAGTTTATAAAATAATAGATAACATGACTGTGCTAAACAAAGATCCAAATGTTAGACATAACATGGTTTGACAATAATAATGATTAGCTTGGATACAAGATAAGACAAGCTATTTGAAATAACTTGGGTAGTATAATGGTGTTAGAAATCTTAGAATATATGATCAATGGTTATATTTCAAATAATTTTTAAAGTCACAAACTTGATAATGATTTGGGAAGCATAATGGTACCCATTTCAGTCAAGAGACACACACACAAACAATGTTAGCAAAAATTCCAAGGCATAAGTGTGGTATAAAATGTCTAGCCCAATGCCTCCTCAAACAAAGGAGTGACGTATAAAAAACTTGTTTTTAACATGGTATAAAAATATATATAGATTTTAACATCAAAACACCAAGAAATAAATAATAAATGACCAAAATATAGCTAAGTATAATCATCCTATATCTTATCAAGGTGTGGCAAAGTGGGGTTGACTAAAACTAATTTGTTTTTTATCATCTAGATTGATCCCATGCGTACACACTTCATGTATGCACATAATAAAATCCAATTGAGTCTGTATCAATACACTTGTTATGAAAAGGTCTTTTCCTTTACACAGCCACTACATCCATCACTTTCTTCATGTAATCTAGTGTCCATATTGATCATACATCCTAGGATTAGCCTCCTAATAATGGATATGGTTTAACCATTCAAACCACTATCCCAATGGGGTGATCCTAGTTCTTATTCGCCCCCCCCCCATTAGAGAGGGGTTGAATATGATGCTAAGAGATGAAGCCCTAGGTTAAAGCTTCCTTAAAGAACTTATGGGAGGTGATTAAGTCCCCTTCATAATCCAAGATACAAAAAAATAAATGACAAGTGGAAATACTCTATAGTCACTTTTAGATAAGCCAATAATATATGAGTTTGGGGATATCTTAGGTGACGTTCTTTCTACACCTTGGACTAGGCACTAAAATGTAATGGAAAGGCACTTTTTATCTCGTGAGTTCCCTATAAGGGATGATGGGAGAGCATACACACATTATCCTTTTCACTAAAAAAATAATCAACAAACAACTTACATAAAAAAACTAAACTTGATAAAAATAATGTAAACTAGAATTATGTTAGTTTCATTTGAAGGCACCAAAATGAAATGTGTTGTGAATTTTGTCCCCTTGGATTTGATTCAAACTTGTAAAAACTTGAAAAAGCATTTAAGGCATACAAAATGAACTAAGTTATTTTTAGATACCCTAAAGATGTTGTGAGCAAGTTTGAAATAAGTTTATACATAATTAGGTTCTTTGTTAGGCACAAATTTAAATGTTTGTATTAGTTTTCATGTCCCCTTGGTATATTAAAAAATTCAAAAGAACTTGCACAAACACAAACTAAGCAAAGACATAGCTATGTTCATTTTATGCACCTTAAGTCTAAATGTTTTATTTAGCCTAATTAATTTTAAACACAAAATTTAAATGTTAGAAACAATCTATGAATTTAAATTGATGTTAAATTTGTGTCTTGACTTTACAAATACAAGAGAGTAACCCCTTACTTAGAAGAACTTTTAGTTGTGAGCAAATGAACTTTAAAAAAGTTCTCAGGTTTGTGTTTCACCTATGAACCTGAAGGCAAAAATTTTATGCTCACAAATAATTTTTATCTCAATAAAACACAAAAATTAATAATAAACTAATGAAAACGTTGCAAACAATAATTAGAAGGCTAAAAAAAAAACCAAACACACAAAAACATAAAAACCTACAGTTCATATTTTAATCATAATTTTTTAATATATATATATATATATATATATATATATATATATATATATATATATATATATATATATATATATATATATATATATATATATATATATTTGTCATTAAATTTTTAGAGGTTGTTTATAGGTCCAAATTTCATCTCTCTAAAAACATTTAAGTCAAAAAAGTGAATAAAAAAATATTATCATCTCTTTACTAGACGTTTTCACCATAAAAATAGAAAACAGAAAGTAAAATAAACATAGTAAAATACAAACATATCTAAGACTATATATTAAGGATATTTTAATGAAAAAACAACAATTGAAAATCCAACTAAAATTCAAAGAACTACAATCTTTACCTTTCTTGAGAGCTCTAAATGATTTGTTCATTGGCTTGCTAGGATTATGCTCAAAAGGTCTTCATCAATAGGGATTGGATATCTCCATATAATATTGGCATAATTATTGGCTTGGATTGAATTTATTTTGGCATTATAACACTATGTGTTTTCTTTATGGATCAACTATAGCATTATAACTTTACTATGTTTCAAGCTCTCTAAATGAAGAGATCTAGGATTGTGTTTATAAATTTTGAAATCAACTTGGAATGGGTTAAATCCTTACCTTGGTTAGATTATAAGTAAATCCAGTAGAGTTATGATTTTTTAATCACTCATGATTTTCAATAAATATGCATGGGTCTCCATAAAGATATTTTTAGATATTTTGCAAAAGTGATAACTCACAAAAGGTAATGATTAACTTTTAAGATGCTCTTGATATTTGAATTTTCCTTTTTGATAATTGATTTAATTTCTTATGGATTAATTCAATTAGTATTTGAATAGGATTTGGTGTTATTTATCCCTTTTTAGACTTTTGAACATTTTTTAATGATTTTGAATTAATTCATGTGTGTATTTGTTCTTTTTAATTGATTAATGGGATAAATTGATGTATTTTCATGGTCATGAAGCCAAATTTGAGACTCTTGGAAATTCTTAGGTTAGATGTTCAATGGTTGGTAATAATTTCTCTAATTTTTTATGAATCCATTACTGGCCAATTTAAGGTGTATACAATATCTATATGGTATCTTACCTAGTTTCTTTGGTTTAGCTCACCTATTTTCTATGGGTAAGTGTATGAATAATCCAACCATGATATTTATTTACTACAGTTACCTTTTCTAATTCATAATTTATCCTTAAGATATACATGTACTGGATTAATAATAAATACAAAATAGAAATGATGATAAATGATAAAATATTATTCACAAAATAAAATAAAATAAACATAAAACACCAAATACTTATACAAAATCTTCATTCAATAATATATATCATAAAGGGATATAATATTTAACTTTGATATAATAATGGGATAATCGTAAGGTTTAACAAATTGGTTTTATGAGGTCATTAAGGGTTAATTTATTAGCTCATTACTTGGGATAACAAGTGAACTATATATATAGAACCATGAAGTATAAACACATAAAAAAATTATCCTACATTCCCATGACTTGTTCCTTGCTACTCAAGACCCCTATGACGCCATCAATCAATTACAAATATTGGAAAATTGTATGAGAAAGTATGTAACACTAATATTATATATGTATAGCATCATAACCTAATATACTCTCCTACTACACTAAAATAAACCTTATGTCCATAATGAGGCCAAATGTGTTGTTTATAATTAAAATAGGATGGGGGCATGTCAATGATATGATTCTTTTTTGGTGTAATTTTCACTTTTGAAAGTTATTTTTCTTTTAAAATTTCCTTATTATTGTTATTGTTATTACTTTGATACATTAGCTCATGAAATTTATGTATTTTTATATTTCCTTCCTTTATGGAGATTCAAAATACCAATAATGGGTGATAATATGAATACCACATGAGATTTTACACCTATCCACTAAATAAGAGAACCTAGTAACTGTGAATCTTAGATAATCCTAGAATTACACTTTAAAATAGAGTGCAATCTCATCACTAAACTAAGTGTGCCTCAAGTGAAATATAGGAAAGGGAAATATCGGGACTATGATAGATCTAAAAAATGTAAGATAATATAATGAAGATATTATAGTAGTTGATCACATGAAAGGAAATTTTTGATTCAAATATAGTAGGCATAAATGGATCTAATTATAATAAAGTAAGTCTAATATTTAAAATAGGTGAATATTCCACACTAATCTTCACCAACATGGATCCTATATTCCTATATCAACATGTGATTTATAAATGACTATTTTATATTAATTTCAATGATAAAAAGTGTTAAAAAATTATTGGAAATGAAATTTAAATCATACTAAAACTCAAAAGGAAGTATAAGATAAGACAAATAATGAGATTAGCACACTATATGATTTGTATAAACCCAAAGTATAAAAAAATCTATTTGGTGAGGCAAATTATTCTCCCTTTCCACTATGTAATTTTAAAATTATACAAGTTACTAGTAAACATATCTTCATGGATATATATTTCATTACTACACTCTCCAAAGCTTTCACACAACATTTATTTTCACTCTCTAGACTCTACATATTGATCTAACACAACTTAAGAAACCACTCACAACTAGGAAATAATGAGACAACATGAAAAAGGACACACACTTGAAAAATATAATGTGAACCCAACTTTAAGACTTATCACTAATTTCTCTAATGATATATGAATTTAATAAAGAACTTATTATGCCCTTACATATTGTAGCCTACCAAGGACTTCAAATGAACTATGTCCAAGGAGAATAATAATTTATAATGACTTATTTTCTTGTGTTTTTATTGATAGTGAAATAACCAATTTAAGCAAACTGGTGGTTTTGAAATAATTAAAGCAATTTAATAAATGTTTCCTATAGACAATAATGGTCATGTAACTATTGCCTAAATATTCCATTGGTTACATAACTACCTCATATATTTACTAGTAGTTTCATCATCTTTGATGCTACCCTCAGATTAAAGTTTGCAATCTATTAACTTCATTAATATAATAATTCATAGACCATACCAACTCTAATTTTTACACTATAACTTAATAGTTTAATTTACATGAATAATATTGAATAAGTGTCTTACATTGTGGTTTACATACATGAATTAAATAATTGAGTATAGTGTAAATGAGCTATACAACATGCATATTAAACTAGATCCATATTTTTGATCACGCCTCCCTAATTTGAGGATGTTAAGTCCCTAGAAGCTTCAATAACTCTTCAAGTGAGTAAATATATTCCCTACATCTTATCTAATATACCATTTGTCCTTACCAGGTAAATGATCCTTTAACCTAGACAACAAATGCTTTTACACTCTTCTTCTTGTCCTCTCCTAATTTTATAGCATAACATCCTCCTATAATTAAAACTAACTATTATGGGCAAGGTATCTAATTGAATGTAGAAACAACCCATCTTCTTCAATGTCTAACTTGGAAGGTTTAAAGAGACATAATTTCTCAACATTGACAATGAAATAAATATTTATATATGGAAGAAAATTAAGTATAAATATTTTCTTTCTCATTTGTTCTAGAATTTAAAATGACACATACCTAGGAGCCTTAATCTTCTTAATATTTCCTTATATCCTCTCACAACTCAATTATAACCATACATTATCCTCAATATTGAAACTATGCTCAATGATGTGTTGATCACGACTTTATTTGTCCTTTTATTGTGTCTCATTCATCCTCTCTTGAAATTGGATTTGAATTTTATGAATCTTATCAATGAACATGTCAGATTTGTCAGCCTTTGGATCCATTTTTTATTTCCTTTATATGGTTGGCTCAAAATAACATCAAATACACAATGAGGTAAGTAATTAAAACAAGTTTCAAAATGAGTTTTTCTAGTAGAATATTGCACTACCCTATTATTTAAATGTTGGATGTACACTAGATTTTCATCCCATGTATTAGGAGGATTCCTATTGGGTCATCTCAATATATATACCAATGTCTTGTTCACAACTTATATCTACTCATAAATTTTTGGATGAAAAGTGGTATATTGTTTTACTTGGTATCCATCTTCTCCCACAATGTGTCCCAAAGCTTACAAAAAAATACTAAGTCCTGATATAAAAATTATAACTAAGAAAACTAAAATAACACATTAGTAAAGAAAAAATATTATAAAACACTACCTTTGAGAGTCTTATTACAAGGAATAATAATACACATATTATTAAACTAGTCCATAACCATAAATACATAGTCATGCCCCTTCATTGACATAGACAACCCACCTAAAAAATACATGTAAATTCTTTCCCATGGTCTATAAGGAACCAATAATGGTATATAGAAACCCAAATTCTTATTAATATGCTTGTTTGACCTACACAACACACATCCTCTTATGAACTTAGAAAAATCAAACTACATATTATTCCACTAAAGTATTTATAACACCAAAATTCCATAAAATGTTTTATGTATGTGCTTCTATAATTATATAAACACTAATTATTAGGCATAAAAAGCTTATCCAACTTGTAGATAAACCCATTTTGAGGGTAATAATCCCCATAAGCTTAATTCCCACACTTTGGGACCTTTTTACTTGAAAAAATGGCTCCCAAAAATATACATCAGGCTTATATCCTTATTAATAAGAGTGACACATAAAATCAACATATCAACTAGTTTTTTTGTAATAATATTTATGATGGCCATGGATAAAATCAACATATCAACTAGTTTTTTAGTAATGCCTTTCTTATATTTAATAATAAAATGTGATTATCAAAAAACTCCATCCATTTATATTGTCTAGTTTGCTAAAGTTTGGTTTGTGCTTGTAAATATTGGATGTGTTAATGATATATGTGGAAATAATTTCCTCACTCATAAGATAGTATTTCCATTTCTTGATCAATTGAAAAATAACATATAGTTTTTATCATATATATTAATAATAAATAATTTCACCATGAAATTATTATGAATGGTAACATATGGGATCACCTCTTTGTAATATTAAAACAA
This sequence comes from Torreya grandis, assembly GCA_037957365.1. NCBI lineage: Eukaryota > Viridiplantae > Streptophyta > Pinopsida > Cupressales > Taxaceae > Torreya > Torreya grandis. The sequence goes on along the minus strand of JARHVA010001285.1, from coordinate 2,951,886 downwards.
TCATAACTATCAAAGTTGTTGCCAAAATTTGGATAATGTGAATGTAATGGAGACGTGATCACACGAGATGAAGCTAGTGCACATCACATAGATGCTAAAGCAATTTGAAATTATACAAGAAGATAAATTGCACAATACAAATAGGAGAAAACCTAATATCTGATTAACATGAGATGGCCAAAGTGAAGAATACATATAGGAGAGCACGTAAGTAACTCCTCCACAAAAGGTGGATAAGGCACCCCAAGAATAGAATGTAACTCCTCCATGAAAGGTGGTGACAAGGTGCTAAGAATAGAGAAGTAACTCCCATAAAGGAGTTACTTATGACATTATTATGACACCTATGACACATCTATCACACACATCTCCACATAAGCTAGCCTATCCCACTAATGTAAGAAAAATCCAAGTATGCACAAATATAATTTCCCTAATTAATAAATAGGGAAAAATAAAAACCTACACTAATACCCCCCATAAGTGTAGCTTAGGTGGGCAGTGTGGAAATATAAAATGGGTCCTGACAACTAGGCCTAATGAGGTACCCATATATAAATACAATCTCTCATAAGATAGAGAAAAGGAGAAAACCTGTAGGAAAAAACTGCCCCCTAGAAGAGAGACATAAAATAAATGAAGAGGCTAGAAGGCCCCCCTAAAGATGATGCTGCTATAGATGTGGACCACACCCCAAAAAGAGCTCATAGATGAATGAACTTGATCTCAGTGAAAGGTTTGGTGAAGATGTCTATAACTTTCTCCAAAGACTGGCAAAATATCAAGTCAATGACCTAACTATGAATAAGCTACCTAATGAAATGCATGTGAATCTCTATGTGATTGGTCCGCTAGTGCTAAAATGGATTTCTACAAATATGAATGGTACTTCGGTTGTCACAATAAATGATGGTGGGCTGCCTGATAAGAATGCCAAACTCAGAAAGTATCCCCTGAATCTAAATAGCCTTAGTAGCTACATTAACAACTCCCCTATACTCTACCTCTGTGGATGATATAGCAATAACATTCTACTTCTTGCTAGACCAACTGATAGGACCAAAACCTAGAGATAAACTATAACCAGAAGTGGACTTGCAAGTCTATGAATTGCCAGCCCAATCTGAATCTGTATGTCTAACCAAGTCAACCTCTATGCCAAATTTGTAATGAATCTCATATCTATGTGAACCCTATATGTAATGCAAGATCCTCTTAGCTACTTTCCAATGCAGCTCATGAGGTTCCTACATAAATCTAGAGACAAGTCCCACTATATATGATATGTCAAGCCTAGTGTGAGTCAAGTAGATGAGACTACCAACAAGTTGTCGATACTAAGTGGCATCAACCAATGGTGAAGAACAGTCAGCCTCAAGCTTGACTCCTGATAGAAAGGGAGTTGGAGATGGATTGCAATCAGCCATGTGAAACTGAGCCAATACGTCAAGAGCATACTTAGGTTATGCAAGAGAAATCCCTAAATCTAACTATGAGATCTTGATGCCAAGGAAGTAGTGTAACAAACCCAAGTCTGTAATGTCAAATCTATCCTAGAGAGATGCCTTCACTACTGCAATAGCTGATGAAGAACTCCTGGTGATCAAAAGGTCATCAACATATAGAACCAAAATTAGAAGCAAATCATCTTGCCACAAGAAGTAGACATTGGGGTTAGAATGGCACCTCATGAAACCCACTATGAGAAGGAAGGAATCCATCTTGATGTACCAAGCCTGAGGGGCCTGTTTGAGGCCATAGATAGATTTCCTAAGTCTACATACTAAGGAAGAATCCTAAACAAATCTTGGTGACTGCTCCATGTAGATCTCCACCTCTAGGTCTTTGTGAAGAAAGGCACTCTTCACATCCATCTGGTACACATCCTAACCATGTGATGTAGAAATAGCCAAGGTGAGTCAAATAGAAGTCATCTTTGCAACAAGTGCAAAGGTCTCTGAGTAGTTAATGCCTGCCACTTGTGAGAAACCCTTGGTGACCAGTTATGCCTTATACTTATCAATCGACCCATCTATTGCAAACTTGGTCTAATATATCCACCTACATCGAACCATTTTTCTTCCCTTAGGAAGTGAAGTCAAATCCTAAGTGTGATTTTTGATTAAGGAAGAATATTCTTGCTCCATAGCATTATCCTACTCAGGTACCCCTGATGCCTCTCGAAAAGTCTATGGATCTAAAACTGAAGCAAAGAAGACACGTGGATCTCTCTAAAAATCCCCCTAGTATGTTTGTCATCTATAAGATCTCCTACCCAAGTTCCAACACTTTTAAGTGTCTATCTGGCCCAAAGTGGCCCAAAAGTGGGTGAGTCAGGTGCTAACTCCTCATCCTTTAAATGACTAGAAGTGGATGACTCTGCATCACTATCCTCACTGTCTGAACTCAAAGAAGAAGAAGATTTCTCTGGCTCAAGAACCTATTGTGAATGATTTGAATTTGATGAGGAATCATCATGAAGAAGTAGATCTGATGAGGGAGTAGAAGTACCAAGTGTTGAGTCTCTAGGACTCTCCTAAAAGTGGACACTTCTCTCAATGAACAACTCATGAGTGGTCAGGTCTAGAAGGTGATACCTCTTAATACCATTAGATATCCTATAAAAATACAAGGCTTGAACTGATGTTCCATAGCTTTGAATTTATTCTTTGGTATGTGGGCCATAGATGGTGATATGAAAACCCTAAGGTACTCAACATCAAGTTTCCTTTTATGCCAAGCTTCAAAGGGTGTTGTCCCTTTGAAATCTTTGTGAGGAACCCTATTTTGAATGTAGCAATCAAAATTGATGGCTTTGGCCCAATACTATAGTGCTAAGGATTTGGAAGTGAATCATACAACTACCCATCTCTTTTAAGAACCTATTTTTGCATTCAACAACCCCATTCTGTGAAGGACTATAAGTGACTGTGCACTATAAATCAATCCCCTCTGTGGTGCAAAATTGCTCAAACCTGTTGTTGACATACTCCTCTCCATTATCAGTTTGAAGAACCTTGATGGATTTCTCACTCTATTTCTCAACAAGATCCTAGAAGTCTAGAAAATTTTCAAACACTTCAGACTTTTTGTTTGAGAAAATATATCCAAGTGTACCTAGAGAAATCATCAATGAAAGTGAGGATGTACTTGGCCCTTGTGAAAGATGGTTTGGGAAAGGGTCCTGATACATTGTTATGGATTAACTCCAAAGGTTGTGAATCCTTCCAAGCTTTGCCTTTGTCAAATTTTACTTTAGGATGCTTCCTAAGGGAGCACCCCTCACAAAGTCCTTTTGAGAATTAGACACGAGGCAAGCCAATGACCATGTCATTTTTACAAAGTTTTTTAAGGTAGCGGTAGTTAAGGTGGCCAAACCGCTCATGCCAAAATTTACTAACTTCATCTGAATGAGTCAGCAATGCTATTAGAGAAGAATCTAGTGCAAAATGTGAGGTGTATAACCTTGTTTAGTGATCTACCCTACACACTGGCACTACTGTATCACTATGCAACTCCCTGATAGCCACTGAATCTGGTGAAAACTCAACTCTCATGCCCTAAACAATGTGAGTGATTTGGAAAACTGATAGGAGATTGGTTGAAAGAGAAGGAACAATTAGAACATTATTGAATGTTCCTCCTTCCATTTCAACTGACCCTCTCCCAGCAATGAAAATTGATGTGTCATCACCCAAACTAATTGAAGTCATGTTACAAGGCTCTAAAGATGAAAACTCAAATAGGGAAGAGCCCATGTGGTGAGAATCACCCGTGTCAATGACCCATGAATATGTAGAAGCTATTGTAGCTACAAGGGCCTTATCATTTTCTTTCTCCCTACCCTTGCCTTTTGCCTTAGTAGAATTTTGGGTAGATGAATTTTGCTTGATGGACTCATGAACACCTATGTTGTGCTTCTCTATAAGATGAATTAGGTGATCTATTTGTTTCTTCATGCATTTGTGTTCATCATGCCCTATTTTCTTATAATAGGCATGCTTAACCTTCTCCTTCTTAGGTTTAGCATTGGAGGATGAAGACTCAGTGTTGTTTTTGGTAGGATTGTTTTTTCTTTCTTCTTCTCCTGGTCCTTGTTCTTTTTCTTCTTCTCCTTTGTTGAAGTCTTATCCTTACCATTTCCAATTATCAAAGCTTAGGGTTGAGTAGAGTTCATTGTACCCATTTGAATTAGCTTATCTTACTCCCTAGTCAAGTCAGTAATGAATGAATCCAAAGAAGGCATTTTCCATGTAGTGTCAAGGGTACTTTTTATGGCATGGAAAGTGGAGACAAAGACTAAATAGCTTGGACCTAACTTTGCAAGAATATAAAGGATGAGTTGATCATCTTTCTTCTCTATCCCACATTCTTTCAATTGCAATCTAAGGGCCTTAAACTTAGTGAATAAGTCCTATAGGGTGTCAAAGTTGCTAGGACTTAGACTTATGAGTTCATTTTTGAGCTCATGACCTCTCATCTCATCAAGCTTTCCAAATAAGGTTTCTAGGGTGTCCCATATGTCTTTGGGAGTCTTGGTGGTTTCTAAATGGAAGAGAAGTTCTAGAGACATGGACAAGCTTAGTAATCCATAGGTTTCATCACTACGGTTGTACCACTTGACCTTTTCAGCATCAGTGCTAGGTTCTACTTCATTACCCATGGTGATCCTATACAACCCTTTGCTTCTAAGAATGATTAACATTTTAACCTTCCATTCATGATAGGTGAAGGGTGTTAGGGGTTTTAGTTGAAAATAATCCATTTTAAGCTAAATTTAGGTGAAGTTGTGTTGATTTCAAGTTGTGAATTTATGTAGAAAGGAAAATGAAAGTAAAGATTTGCAAGTTTTGAAAAGCAAACACATCCCCCCAAAATGTTTATCCCCCCACCAAATATGCAAGTTCACACTGAAAATACATCTGGCTTAGCTGAAAATGCATCTTAAAGAAATTAGTGCAAGACTTTAAGAAAATAGGACGTCAGACTCGACTGAAAATGCGTCCCAAGGGACCCAAAATTTAGGCACTTTATAAACTAGTGAATTTTTAACAAATAACAAGCCTATAGTGTGGAGAATTGAAATAAAAACACTTTTTCAAAAAATGGCACCTAAATCTGAGCTACCATTTACAAGATATTAAAGATTCAATTTCTCGTAACCTAGTGTTTTTGAAAAAAATATCACTAAAACATTAAAAAGTGCCTATTTTGAGAGATAAAGTGGCCTTCCAATCACTCATTAGACTTAGAATGAATCGAGGAATCCAAATGAGGTCTTTGTGAGGGGGAATTGGCCTCCTGCCAACTCGAGCCTCACCCTTCATCTTCATAGGTCAAAGATACAAGTTATTTTAAAAACCTTTAAATTGCTCTTATTTAAAAATATTTTCAACTTACCTATTTTCTAGCATACTAAATGACATTGTAAATTCATTAAAGTTAGAAAAAATATAAAAATCAATTACCATCACCCCAGTTCAAGTCACCATGGACTCCTATGTTCTATTCTCCACCCTCCATGTGGTTGCAATTTTCAGATGCTACGACCAAAAGCCCAGGCCGTGACTGGCTACCCAGATGTCTACATGGCATTGTTGAAGGACACAAGAAAGGATGGAAAGAATGCATGGCCTCCCTGCACACAATAATGCTACCTGAGTGCATCAAGTCTGTAGATCTTTATCTACAAATAGCTTTATTTGTCATATATTGATCTGTACGACTAGGACTTACTCATCTATAATCACAAGAACTGGATCAGCCTCAACACCATCTCCTTCTTTCTCTACTACTACCATTGGTTGCTTAACATTCTTGATGCCTAGGTGCCCATGGGACCCAAGGGCAAGATCTGAATGGAAGCAGGCAGGCTGCTCACCAGCCTTGAAATGGAGAAGTCAATCTATACAATCCATACAAATTCACTATAAAAGCCAATGCCTTCAGATTTGAAACAAAAAAAAAATAGTCCAATGTAGGTTTACCTCCTCCAACATAGATATCTAAAGGGCATATTAGAATGAAACTCAATAGATGTAATTTTTTTAACATATTTTCGTATGGATTTGCAAGAGTTTTCAAGAAACTCTACCAAAATTTTCAAATGCAACAGAGTTAAAAAAAACTACTAAGAAATCAAAGTAAGAATATCAAAATAAACTAATAGCATAACCAGAAACATGATTACCTGGGTGGCTCTGATACCATATCAGAGTTGTTGCTAGAATCTGGATAATACGAATGCAATGGAGACATGATCACATGAGATGAAGCTAGTGCACATCACATAGATGCTATAGCAATTTTAAATTATACAAGAAGAAAAATTGCACAAGACAAATAGGAGAAAACCCAATATCTGATTAACATGAGATGGCTAAAGTGAAGAATACATATAGGAGAGCATGTAAGTAACTCCTCCACAAAAGGTGGTCAAGGCACCCCAAGAATAGACTGTAACTCCTCCATGAAAGGTGGTGACAAGGTGCTAAGAATAGATAAGTAACTCCCATAAAGGAGTTACTTAAGACATTCTTATGACACCTATGACACATCTATGACACACATCTCCACATAAGCTAGCCTATCCCACTAATGTAGGAAAACTCCAAGTATGCACATATATAATTTCCCTAATTAATAAATAGGGGAAAATAAAAACCTACACTAAAATAACATAATTACTATCATTCTTTTCCACCTCAAATTATAGATATAACTTATTTAAAACTAATATTGAATCTTGGGTAATATTATGTTTGAAAATATAAAATTTATCTTTCTACTTATTATCCTAAATAAAAGTCTCTCCACTTACTATAATGGCATGCAAAAGTGAAACTATGGAATAAAAAGCCTTAATTAACTTCCTCAAATATTTAATTGTACCCAAAACACTCTTTATTTTGGTCAAATTATAAGGCTTTGTCCATTCATGATGGTCTACATCTTTGTCAAACCAATATTCAACTCCTGATGTCTAATTACATTCCCAAAGTAAATAAATGATTGTTGAGAAAAATCGCATTTATTCTCAATTAAGAAAATTTTCTTGTTTAAAACTTTGAAAACATGTTTTAAATGATTTATATGACCATTAAAAGTTTTGGTGAACATAATAATATCATATAAATATGTAGTGACAAGAGAATCAATAAATGACATTATTACCTCATTCATCAATTTCGTTAAAGTTTATAATTTATTACATATAGAAAAAGGAAACCATTCATACAATGATTTCATTTTCTTGAATGTTGTCTTCTAGATAAAATCTTCTTTAATCCTAAATTTATGATATCAAATTTATAATATAGCTTAGTAAAATCCCTGACATGATAAATTTGATATTGAATAGCATCAATATGTTGAAGTAATTATCTATTATTTATGGTTATTTTTTTAAGTCATTTATAATCAACACACATTCTCCATGAATCATATTTATTAGGTACTAAAAAAATATGATAACCACATGGATAAGTACTAGGATGTATTACACATTGTCTAATTAAAGACTTTAACTATTATTATAGTTTAATGTCATCCTTGAATACAACCTATACAACCCAATATTTGGAAGTGGAATATCCATTAAAAACTGATTTTTATGCTCAATAGGACTCATCGATGGAAACCCTGTGCACTCATGAAATACTTCCTTAAACTATTACACCAACTCTCCCATACACTTTTTCTCTTTTTTAGTAATCATTATACAACAATTTTTGTGTAGGCACTTATTTATCTTGAAAATATCCCAAAAATAGTAAAATAAATGTTCTACTTGCATTAAGAAACTTATTATCTTTAGAAGCACTTACCAAATAGATTTTATAATCATGTTTTTAGGATAAAATGTTGTATCTCTTTCCACTATTTAAAAAATGGTGTTGATTAGCTCTCCTCATGAACATAAAATCCTATATATACAAATAAGGTATTTCAACCACTATACCACATACATCAAGAGTCACAAAATCCACTATAATTTCATCAATGAAATGTGAATTAATAAGAAACTTAATTTTATATTATTTTTCCACATTGATGTCTACATATTTCATTACAAATTTCTTCACCCATCCCAAATCATATATGCATGGATTATTTAAAATATCTATCCCCAATTTGTCTATTAACTCTTTGCTCATAAAAGTTTGTTTTTAATAAGTATAAAAAATAGCATCCAATTTATTTATTTCATATATATTTTAAAATGGATAAGCTTAGAAATTGAACTTTATTGAGAACCAAAACTACCTAAACATATCTATTTATTAACAAAGGTACAACACAAATCCTCATCCACATAATAGGTACAACTAATGTATTCACATTTTATAAATGGCATAACCTTCTTATTATTATTAATCTTGAATGGATGTCATCCTAGATGTAACTTCCAATAGTTTTCCTTAGAATTACTATAAACATCACAATGACTTTTAGTGTCTTTCTTGAAAATAAATTTATCTTTTTTAATAGCTTTTTATCTACCCTTATGATTAAATATACCTTGTTATTTTGGTGTTATTTTAGAAGTATATGGATTCTTACTCTTCGTTTTCATTACTAACTAGTGAGATTGAGTATGAGACTCATCTACATGTAGGCTTGGTTGATAGGATAGGTATCCTCAAATGAATATGATGTCCACAAACATACTTCATCAATATTTCATGATCCACTATATATTTTCCCATTTGTAAAACTTTCTTTAGGAACTCATTTTTTTTCTTTTATACACTTTAGCCTTGCTTTTGCCTAAGATATTTCCAATACATATCCCTCTCTTACCTATATAATATAGGATAAAAATACTTATTGGTTAAATTCTTAAAATAATATGGGATGGTTAATTATAAATCAAACTAAATATTAGATTTCTTTGAAGGCCAAATTTGTTAATCTAAAATAAAAAGGCTTTAGATAGCTATAGAGTTAAGGGAGTTGGAAAACAAGTTGTAAATATGAAATTAAGACACCCATGATAGATAATTATGCAAGGGTGTAAAAAATTCCTTTTTGAAATCCCCTCCAAGATAAATTTAAAAAAAATGAGAGTGGTAAAGGAAATAATAGGGTTGAAAAGGTAGGATGGCTATTTAGGATAAGGTAGTTAAAACTTATTCCAAAATTATAGATAAGAAGAAGGGTGAAATAGACTCAGCTTAAGGCCTAATAAAGTTCACTATAGATTGATCAAAAAAACATAAGGTTAATAAGGACAAGGATATTACTAGATTTACTATGCTTGTGGAATACTTTAAAATTTAGGAGTCAACTATTTAATACTTGGTTGTCATGTTTGTTTATTTTATACTTTTTTTCTAAAGTTTACCATTAGACTAGAGAGTGGTTTGGTATAAGTTTCTCTATTTATTGATTTAGCCTGGGGGATAGGTTTTTTTGGTTATAAAATATTCTAATGTTTTTTTTTTCAATTTTTTGAACTCTTCCTAGTTATATAAACCATGTAAAACCTATGTTCTTACCCAATCAAATTAAAAAAATCATCCCACCTAGTAATAGGAGGAATATTCTTAACAACCAAGGTATTAAAATAAATTTAAACCAAGTTAAATCATGGTTGTTTAATTTTAATCTTGGAAAATAAAAAATTTATGATGTGGACTAAAATATACCTCTATTTGGTCCAGCCAATGATTTAGCCTCTATGCATTCACAACTCCTTCATATGGTTGAATATATATCATTTACACATCCTTTAATAAAGGTGGAGCTTGGTTTTCATGAAATTTTTATTAATATTCTCATGATTTGGATCATCTTATTTATTTACTTTCAATGACTTCATATAAACACCAAGCTTCTCCATGAGAATCCACATGACAAACTCTAGCTGATCAAACTTGCTCATAGAAATAGAGATATTATCAACTCCTTCAAGATTTTTAATTAAAGAATCAATTTTATGGGAAAATTATTCATCATAATGAACCATAATTTTTATCTCTTTCTTTCACTTCATTTTGGGAGTGTCTTTTTCAAATGGAATTAGGAAACCTTGACCACTATCATTACTTGTTATAGAGATGACGATATACTAAAATTTAGTCACAAAGACACAAAACCACACAAAATTATTAAAAATACTACTAATATGATACCTATATAATCCATAAAATAAATGGATATTACACTCTAAGCTTTAACAACATGGATATTATACTCCTAGATCAACATATAATTGATAGATGATTATTCTAGACTATTTAAAATGCTAAAACAAAGATAAGAAAGTGTTGGGAATGAAAATTAAAAAATAATAAACATAAAAATAATCATAACATAATAAAAATTATGATTGATCACACTATATGACCTAGATAAACTTGGTGTGGGAAAAAATTTACTGGGTGAGGCAAATTATTCTCCCACACCACTATGTAAATTGACAATTGTGCAAGTCAATGTCAGACATAGACTTCATGGATAGAGATTTAATTACTACACTATATAAATCTTGCACAAATTAATATTTTTTACTTATTATAAACTTAGTAGTGATCAAACACACCTATAAAAAAACACTCACAACTAATAAACAATGAGACAACATGAATAAGGACCCAAACTTGTAAACTACCATGTGAACCTAGCTTCAAGACGTCTCACTAGCTTCTCTAATTATTTATACCTTCATTAAATATTATATTTTACCCTTCACCTTGAAACCTACTAAAGAAATCAAATTTAATGTCACAAATAATAAAAATCATATAAAACTACTCCTCTGCCCATATTTTGATTAGTTATGAAACCACTAGGGTGGTTTCATAACGATCACCCATAGACCCTAGTGGTTATAAAATGACTACATAGAAATACTAATATTTATAAAATTACCACCTATGCTTACTAATAGTTTCCTCATATTTTACTAAACTCTCACATTCAAAGGCTTTAATATTATGAATTAATCAATACAATAATCTCCCAACCATCCTAACACTAATTATACCTCTGCAACTTAATTGAATAATTAAATTTAGATGAAAAAGATTTAATATGTTCCTTACATGGTTATTTTCATAAATGAGTTACATAATTGAGTATAGTGGAAAGGAACTATACAACATTCCTAATGAAATAGGTCCATATTTTGAATGAAAGTAAAATTTCATGACAAGTGTATAAAGGTGAGGAGAAGACCACAAGTGGAGGTTTTATGAGGTAAGGTAGTAATTTCACTAGGTAATCCATGTGATATAATGATAGGTCTAAAATAAAAAAAGGGTATTAAAACCTATTATGGGAAGATAAAACTAAGAGGAGAATATCCTAACAAAGATAAATATACCAAATAATCACAAATGGATGTAGTGTATGGATAAACCCAAGAGGGAAAGTCTATAAAAGAAAGATACCAAAGAATCAAAAACTATTTAATGGTTTAATAAACCCATGAGGTACATTGAAATAATAGTAAATAGATTAAAGAATCACATAAGATTCAAGGGTTATATAAAATAAAGAGGGAGATATAGTAAAAATCAAGCACCAAAGAATCACAAAGGATGCAATGGATGAATAAACCCAAGAAAAATATAAGATAGTAATACATAAAGTAAATAACATGATATATAAAAATTAAAAAGTGATAAATTATTTAATGACAAATATAATGAAACAATATTAAAAAATGTCAAAATAATATGAGAAAAAATATATATTAAATATATAATTACTCATAAATGTCTCAATATATCATTACATGTATTCTCAAAAGAATCATAAATGTCATGTTATAATTAATATTGATCCTTAATAATCCTCTCTTCTACTCTCTTGGGGATCCACACAAAAAACACCTTGAAAATAACCTCAATACATAAATTAGGTGTGTTCTAATTTAGA
>JARHVA010001285.1:2822500-2935000 GCA_037957365.1 Torreya grandis | reverse complement strand
TTATTCTTTCCATAATGATATATATGTTTCCAATGGTAAATTTGAGAATAATACTAATTGATTTGTCTCTAAGTTTATAACCATGATGAGATGATGGAAAGTGCTTGGCATCGATGGCCAAGGAATGAAAAATCTAAGAAAGGTTGAGAAAAGGTATTAACATCTAGATTTGGGATATGATAGTGGAAAATAAGTAGATGGATAAATATCCAAAATAATTTAAATAATTAAATCTTACAAAAATAAAGATCCCAAGCCAATATCTCAACAAAAACAACCTATGCAAACTAATGAAATAACTTCTTTTATCAAATATAATGAGGATTTTGACTCTAAAAAGAATGGGCATATATTTAATGAAGATGAAGGTATAATTTTTCCACATAAAAATGCTAAATAATAATCTCTAAAAAAGGAAAAATCTATGAAGAAGGAGATAACACATTATCACTCCATGACCTTATGAGTGAATGTAAGTAGGAAATAAGGAGGAAACATTTAAAAAATAATAACATAAAATATGAATGAAAATCATATAAAAATAGAGGTAAACATACAAAAGGAGTAGGTAACACATTAGCAAATCATCATGCTTGCACAAAGGGAATCCCAAGAAGGTATGAAAAAAAACAAATCTTTAATTTTTTTTTAAATGTAATAAAAGTAGCCATATGGCAAAATAATTATTGGTATACATAACAATGTTATTTTTGTTTAATAAATAAATATTGTGTGTCCATGTGTTATAAGAGGAATTACATCCAAAATAATACTATGTCCTTCAATAATAATGATTTAAATTGAAAACACCACTCCATAATTATAATGTGGAGAAGGGAAAGAAGGGAAACTTGTTTAAGAGAACTAGTAAAATACATTACACTAATTGAAACATGAGTGGGAATTAACATTAAAAATGTTTAGATTTTCATTTAAAAACTCTCTAGAATAATTTATAGTAGCATTACAAGAAGGATGAGGCATCTACAAGCAAGAGGAAATTTTTTCATGATCATAAAAATAATTAGGTATAAAATGAAGAATATTTCTAAGAATTTCCAAATAAAGAGGTATAAAATTAATAAGATTAACTATATAATGAATAATATATGAAGTGGTATCATCCCATTGAGGATCACCCATCACCATTTATAAAATGTAAACATAGTAAGATATCAATCCTTGATAGGATGCTTACAAAACTTATATTTTTTTATTTGCATCTAATTAAAGAGATATCCAAGATAGAATCAAAAAATAGGCAAATGCCCATATATTATTCATCATCACTATCACACTAGGTAATGGTAATAATTTATTATGGGTTTCATGGATAGATTATTTTCATAATTGAAATCTTATTTAGCATGCATCTATAAAGACTTTTAAATTGATTGTTATGTTCCAATGTTTTTGATTAAGTAAGGTGGCAAACTAGGGGCCAAACCCTATATAGTCAAAAAAGACAAGAAGGTAGGCAAGCAAAAGCTGCCAGCAAAGGAACAATGACATAGCCGAGAAACACAATCAAAAGCAAAACAAAAACAATAGAAAGACTAGATTCAGAAAGGTCTAAGCTACATAACTATAGAAGTAACAAGGTCCTTAAGTTTCTCAGTCTCTACATTGTCATTATTCCCAGGATTACCCACCACTTCTAACATAGACATATTCAGTAGAATTGTGTTCCAAAGGCCTTTGGCGAAGACCTTTTCTAGCTTTTGAATTCGGTCCTTCAAGGCCCCAATTTCAGTTTTCCAATCATTCTCATTCTCCGTACCCTCACCAGCTTCCTCAACATGCATCTTCCCCTTATTGTCAATAGTTCCCATAGAGTCAGCACCCTGCTCTTTAGTGACCTCAAAAACCCGAGAAGCTTATTTCCCTCCCATGTCCTCCAAAATTTCCTAGATTTCTAGCTCTTCAGACTCTTCATCATGGGTTGCTTCATCCAAAGCACTTTTTGAATAGTCAATCAACTTGGCCTTTGGGACTGGTTTGCCAACAATCCTCCCTAACCTAAGTACTCTAGAAGGGAAACCTTCCTTACTTATTTTGGAAGGCTTGTGAGGTTTGCCACCTTGGCCCCCCATGGCCCTGCCTGGATTCTTGTGAGTCCCTTCTGTATTCTCTTCAAAATTTTATTCTTCTCCATCAACCTTCCTCTTCTTTCCCTTTTTACTAGCAAGGGAGCTATGGGTATTAATAGGTGTCTTAACAGGGGTGGATAAAGGGGCATCATTGGTTTTGGTAGGAGCATGGGAAACCCATGATTCATCAATTGCATCGCTAGACACTAGGTTTGAGGGAATGTCTTCATTAACACCTCTGATATTATTGTTTGGCTCAAGGGCATGGTGAAATTTGTAGAGACAAAAAATAAGCCCCTAGTTTAGGGGAATAGGTTTTATGTCTGGCTTTATGGCCATTTTGGCTCTCACCCTCAAGATAGAGTGTTCCAATGAGGAAAGCAGGTAGAATGGAAAGTTGATAATGGCATTACATCTAAAATGATTTAACGAAGGAAGGGGTAGTTATAAAACCTGGTATAACATCCCTCAAGAGTGAAGTATTTCATGAGAATGTAGCAGACTCCATCCCATGGCTCTGGAAGTTTGGCGCGTTCAAACCCTCCTTGATACAGGATGAGTTCCTCTCCTTCACCCAGAAATAATTTGTGACTAGCTAAATCCATGATTTTGGTTTTCCTTTGGAGCTTTAAACCCTACATGGTCATTCCCATGGCCATAGAAATCACCTTTTTAGAGATTTCAAAGCTAATACCACCCACAGTGACCTGCCTATTCAACCAAGATCTCATGAACTGCTTGGACAAATTTTCATCATAACCATTCAAACTTTCCAAATATGGGTTTATACCTCCTTTAGAATAATGCCAGACTAATGGGTTGTCTTTAAATTTGTAGCAAGATACAAGTTCAATTTGAATATGGTCTCCCCCCATTCTGTGATTGTAGACCCAGCTGATGAAATTCCCAATTTTTACCTTGAGCTTCTAACAAGTAGCTAGCTCTCGCTTTCATTTGCATTGAATGTAGATGTGAAGGATCATTTTATGAAATGCCCTACCATGGTGATGACTACTCCCATGCTTGAAAATAATTTCCCCTTGGTTTTCATGATGCGACTCTCGTGCCTCCCCCTCATGATACAAGGAATTAATAATGATAATCAAGGAAGTACTAAGGTTATCATTTTTTGAGATCCCCAATGGCCTTCTCCACATGGACCACCTTCTAAAGCTATCTTTGTCATCAATGTGCATCATTCCTAATCTATCATCTCCTTCTGAATGTTCTCTCTAATGTTTATGGGAATATGAGCATCTTGTCGCCATACCCTCCATCTTGAGAATTGATGACCAAGGTTGGCACAAGCATCAACGAACTTGTTGCCTTCTCTATAGGTATGGGTAATCTCAACTTCAGAAATTTTTTGTAAAAGAAATTGGATATCAGTAATGATGTCTTTTAGCTAAATTCCAATATTAGATGCTTTATTAATGGCATCTATGACCATCTTAAAATCTCTTTGAATATTCAAATTTCTTATTCCTATGGATATAGCTAACTTTAATCCCCATAGTAAAGCCATAGCTTTAGTGTAGTTATTACTCTGGCAACCAATTCCACCAACATAGACAACAGACATCCATCCTTTTTTATTCCTTATAATTCCTCCTCCACTAGCTTTACCACTCAACTTGGATGCCCCATCAAAGTTGAGTTTCATCCAATTGGGCTTAGGTGGTATCCATTTAGTATGAAGTCTCTGTAGAATTTTGGAATTATCATGCCTAGGGATAAGGTTTAAAACCTTCCATTTGGCTACAATTTGTCTTTCAAATTGAGATAGGGGTTTCTCTGCAACACTAATATGAGTTGTTATAACACTTTCCAAGATGGTCCTAGCAAAGGAGTTAAACACGTGAGAAGCATTTCTAGTAGTGTCCCTAAAATTTTTGTGATTGCGCTCTTTCCATAAAGTCCAACTTAAACATGGAAGAGCTTGCTTCCATAATTCCTTAATCTAGGGATGTGTGAAGGTTGAGTTCCAACTAATAATTACTTCTTTAAGGTCAGAATTGCAAACCCATTCAATACCAAAGTTGTTAAGTATTATGCCCCATAAATCCCAAGCAAACTCATAGTGGATAAATAGGTGTGAAACTAATTCCTCTTTTGAACCACACAAAAAACATCTATTTACCAAAGTAAACCCTCTCTTTTGAAGGTTATCCTAAGTAAGGATTTTGTTATGGGTAGTATCCCACCAAAACAAGTTAATATTTGGAATAATTTTATGATTCCAAACCCTTTTCCACACCTCCTTATTCTAAGCTTTAGGAGTAAGCAAATGGTAGGTAGATTTGATAGAGAACAATCCATTCTTATTCGCCCACCAGTATTGTTCATCCTCATGAGGGAAGAGTAGGATTTTGATCTCCTGAACACATTACTGGATCTCCCAGATTCTTGGGAGAAGCTTAGGCCTATGCACACAACAATCCAAAAGGTTTTTCTAGCTCCTTATCCCATTGTTGTTTTCCATATAATCACTGACCCTATCTCCAAAGAACTGGGTAGTCAAGTTAGCAATTTCTCCATAGTTTCCTTGAGAGATGAGAGCCTTGTCCCTTAACCAGGTATCCTCCTAGAATTTAATCTACCAGCTATTTCCAAGCTTCCAGCTAATTCCCTCTTTGAGAAGGCTTCTACCTTTTAGCATTTTATTCCATATCACAGACCCCTAGGGTAATCCCGCTTATTGAAGAAAGTTGGAATCATCAATGCTATGCATATATTTGGCATACATTATTTCCCCCCACTCACTATTGTTATGGATCAGATTCCAACTAACTTTTGAGAGAAGGGCTTTATTCATGTTCCTAGTGGATCTTATATTAAGTCCACCTGAGATTTTGGGAGACACACTTTTTCCCATCTGACTAAAGACATTCTCTATTTGTCTTCCACTCCCATCCATAAAAATTTCCTTAGGATATATTCTAGCTTTTCAACAAAATACGTAGGAATTTTAAAAAGAGACATGAATTAGGAATACCTTGCAATGATGCTCGAAGAAGTTGCAGCTTGCTAGCACTACTGAGTAGTTTCCCCTTCCACCCAAGAAGTTTCCTCTGTGTTCTTTCCACAATTCCATTCCAAAAACTTAGAGATACCTCTTTGATCGAGAGTGGGAGACCTAGGCAGGTAGCTAGTAGGCTAGCTTTAGCACATTCTAATATCACAATGATTATATGTCTAAGTTCATTGGAAGTGTTGAAGAAGTACACATTGCTTTTTTGGAAATTTATGCTTTGTCTCAAGTCTCTAGCATAATCATTTAATATATTCTTCCATCTTCTAGATTTGATCACCGATGAGATGCCAAATAAGATGGTATCATCTATAAACTATTGTATAACCATAGGATGAAGGGAAGAGGCAGGTTTGATGCCTACTAGCTTTTTTGAGACTATATCAGCTTGTATGTATCTTTCCAGTGCCTCAGCCATAATGATGAATAGGTATGGGGAGAGAGGGTCTCCCTGATGAATTCATCTCAAGGACAAGGAAAACCCTCTAGGAACACCATTAACCAGCACTAAGAATTTAGTAGAAGAGACCGCATTCCATAATAAGCAAGACAATTTATCATTAATCCCAAATTTTTTGATCACTTGGAATAGAAAAGTCCATGAGACTCTATCATAGGCTTTAGAAATGTCAAGCTTTAGGGCCATCCCAAGGATTTTGCTCTTATCCATGGAGTGAATAGTCTCATGTGTGGTGATCACAACATCAAGAATCTGTTTGCCTGAGATGAAACCTTTTTGAGCAGGAGAAATAATTTTGTCAAGCAAGGGTTGAATCCTCATGACCAACAGTTTAGTACATATCTTATACACAGTGTTGCATAAACTAATGGGTCTGAAATCAATGAGGTGTGATGTTTGATATTTTCTAGGAACAAGTACGATGAAGGTATTATTAATTTGTTTCAAAAGTTTTCTAGATCTAAAAAAATCACGAACGACAGTCATGAGGTCCGCTCCTACAATCTCCCAATATTCTTGAAAGAATATAGGAGGAAAGCCATCAGGACCTGAGGCTTTAAAAGCACCCATGGAGAATAAAACCTCATAGAATTCTTCCTCACATATAGGATTTGACATTTCCATATTATCTTCTTCTATTATCAAATAGGGAATTTTATCAATGAATTGATTCATAGATCTATCAATTCTATCATTATTGTTGTCTTCCATAAGCAGGTTCTAAAAGAATGCCCTAGCTTGCTCCCCTATTTCATTATCCTCAGTAATAATGTCACCATTATCTAGGACAAGCTTAGTTATTGAGTTGGATTTCCTATGTTTCATAGCTGAGAGATGAAAAAAAGTAGTGTTCCTATCGCCCTCCTTAAGCCACTGAACACAAGATTTTTATTTCCAAAAAACCTCTTCTCTTTCTATAAGATTCTTCCATTCTAAAGATAGGATATTCTCTTCTTCTAATGTGTCCTTAGAGTCATCCCCTTGATCTATCAGTTGTTGTATAGCCTTGAGTTTTCCCATTATATTTTTCTTCTGCTAGAAGACTTGCCCAAAGCTGTATCTATTCCAGCCATAAACTTCTTGTTTAATGTGCTGGAGTTTCTTGACTATTCTAAACATGGAAGTACCTTGAATGGGAATATTCCACCATTGAGCCACCATTTGTCTAAAACCTTTGTGTTTAATCCACATATCTTCAAAATGGAATGGGGGAGGTTTGTGATGTTCCTGTTCCCTCCAATTGAGGACAATCGGGCAGTGGTCAGACATGGTTCAAGGTAAAGCCTATGTCTGCATATTCTGATAATCATTCTAGTTGCTTGATATCAAAAATATATCTAATTTAACCTGAATCATTTGATCTCTTCTTCTATTGGTCCAAGTAAAATTTTGGTTCTACAGCTCTATGTCCAATAGTCCCCAATCATTAATGAATTCAGTAAAGTCAAACATGTTGTCTGAGTAATCAATAATTCCACCCTACTTTTTAGAAGGGTATAAAGGAGTGTTGAAATCACTGGCTAACATCCATTTAGTTTTCTAAAGATTATTCTTGAAGCTGCTCAAGTCTATCCATAATTTCTATCTCAGAGCTCTGTTATTCGGTCCATAGACATTGACCAATGTCCAGTTCAAGGAATTCATGAAAAAATTGATAATCAAGAAGTGCTTATTATGGGCCATAAGATATCCTTGTATTTTAGCACTATTCCACATGTTCCAATGTTGAAATAAGAAAGCTATCCTCTTTTGTATGATAAAGTATATAGGAATGTCACTCATTAAGAGTGGATATGGATCATCCTTATAATTAGTTTTATAATCACATGTGTTTATAACCCATTGCATCAAAGAGGTTGTATCATTTTTAGCATTATCATGTCTATTTTTATTGGAAAGTTATGTTGAGAGAGATTTTTAAGAACATATTTAATGACAAGGTATCAAAAATGTGTAAAAATGTTTATTTCTTTTCATCTCTATGAAAATTTAGAATTACATAATGTGTATCATGTCTAGTTGTTTATCAATGTTATATCATGAATTTGAGAACTCACATGATTATAACATGGATTTATAAGCTATTTTTCATTATAAAAAAACTATTATATCATGAATATGATAGTTTTGGTATGTATCATAATAATTGTATGAATTTTTAACATCACATAGAATTGTTATATGTGCATGAAATAAGGTGACTATAGGTTATCCAAAATAACTTTTGGTATGACATGTGTTTTGATAACACTATTGCATGCTCATGATCCCAAGGTTTATTATATGAAATAATAATAAGTATAATGGCATTAAGTGATTTTTACATGGTAAAAAGTGTGTATACACATAATATTTTATTTTTATAACTTTAATAATACTTTCTCTCATAGTGTCTTGTCAACACATAAATATCCCTAATTGCATGCCTTGAATACTGCATTAAGAATGGGGTGAGAATGGATTGAGGTATTTTTTGAGATATATTGGAATTATATAATGTTACATAATCACTATTATCATCCTAACCTCCTTCAAGTTTTTATTTTTATTTCCCTTATATCTACTTTTTATATAGATTTTCTAGCTTCTCTATATCCTATAATATCTACCTGATAAATACCATTTATTTTTCACCTTTGTCCCCTTTATTATATCAAAAAACCCAATATAATTTTAGTTATATCTTCTAAAAATTTAATTTATTACCCTATATGATACTATACAATAATATTTTACATCTTCCAATTGCATTGACCTTATTGCTATTGTCACCTTAATGTTTAGGGTTAGTTTTAGGCATTGCAAGAATATATTTGTGGGTCATATTTCATTACCGATAATATATATCACATTGATACACTCTTATCTTGCACACACTTCTACCATTAGAAGTATTTGGGATAATCAGTGGTTTATAACCTTATCTTAGAGGTCTTATCTCATAGTGTCATTGAATCTCAATAAGAGAGGTCATTTGGAGTTCCTAACTACGGATATCTATGTCTTCATAAAAAAATTTTAATTATTCAACCTATAAAATCTCTTTAAAATACCCACTTGAGTTGAGGGGGATATTTAGGTGTTGAAAAGTCCACCTAAGGTAAGTATTTGTATCTCTATACTCTTTTATTTACTTATTAGATTATATAGTTTTATTATTTTGTGGATGTATGTGTATATCCTTTCTTAGATTCTTATATATATTGAATATGTTGGTATAGATATAGGATTGATTAAATTTCAATCAATCACCTTAAGTTGTTTAAACACATAATTTTAAAAAATGTTATTTCATGTTAGAATGAAAAATAAGCATAGAATAATAAGTAACATAACATCCTAGTAATGGTCCTAAGATTGGACAAGGCCTAGGAGAACATAAAAGAATAGAAAGACATAAACCAAAAAGCTAAACCTTACCAATGGATTCATTATCCAATCCATATTTTAAGTGTGTTGATCCAAGATTGTAGAGCTAGGAGTATTTATCAATGTTGTAGTATCATGTGGATGGAATTTAACCTTTAATACTTGTGATTTGGGTGAAGAGTAGAATAAATTTTGAAGCTTTTATTTTATTTAAATAGATTAAATTTTCACCATAAAATATTGTCTATTATTCTAAATGGTCATTGTATTTATAGACTTCTTAAACTTATTTCAACTGTTGGATGGAGATCAATAGGTGTGGTTGGAATTACATTTAATTTAGAGAGTTAATGCCATTAACATTTGGGGTTTGAGTTTGTATTAATTAGGCATGGGTTTGAATTTTATAATATTTTTTAAAATATATCCTAATTATTGACTAATTTCCATGTGATGTCATGATTCTATGTATTTGAATCTACTTACCATGCGAGTGGACGAATAATTTAATTAATGAATTAATAAAATAAATAATTCTAAAAAGCTATATAATTTCCCATTAGAGGAAGATTAGGTTAATTAAAAGTTGATAATTAAATCAATGCAAAGTGATGTGACTTTTGAAATTTAAAAATCTTTTCAACCTAATTAATACAAAATATATCTTTCATAATCATGATTTAACTTAGGATGAAATAAGTAAATTTTATGATTCGATACAATGTATTGCCCTAATTAGGGATGCCCTAATGTGTTTCATAATATGTATGTTAAGTGCATGAGTAAATTTTGGTGTTTTAGTGATTTTTAACCTAGTTTACACATTATTACATCAAGTCATTCTGATTGAAAAAGTGACATGAATGTGAGAAAAATGGAGTGTCTAATTTTTAGCTTGTTTGAAAGGGTGTTGTGAGACATCAAATGAACTAATAGGTTTTGAAAGAATGAAAAAGTCATTGTAATAATTAGATAATTATTTAATAGAGAGTGGTGGAAGAGAGGACTGATTGGGAAAAGGATTTTTTGAATAAGGACTTAGAGAAGGTGAAGGGATATGGTAATTGATATAATTATTAGGAAACACATATGAGCCATGTGAGACTATTAGTCAAAAATTGTCTTGATTGGGATAGTATGGATAACATTTTTAATGGATTTTATAAGGTGGAAGGGATGAAGAAAGTGACATTTAAATATTGATGTGGAGCTTCCCAAGGTAAGTCATCTTTGGCTTCTATACTCAAAGATAAATTTTGTAAACAACAATAAATTCACTTGAAGTAGGATCTTCCAATAGTAAAAGACACTAAGGGATCTTGATTCAAAAAGATTATTTAGAAATAGAATGTGATCTTGTAGGAAAATTTATGGGATCAAGGCCTAATATATATGTTTTAAGGTAGTAGGTTGAAATAAAATGGAATACTAAGAAGCATATGGAAATTTATACCATGACCAATGGTTTCTTCTTGATCCATTTAAACAATGTAGAGGATTGTACTCAAATATTATTAGGGCGGCTTGGTTCTTAGGTAATTTTGGTCTATTTATGAGTAAATGTCAATCTTGATTTTACCTAAAGAAGGAAGACATTAATATTATGCCTATCCAAATTTGTCTCCCAGGTCTCCATATTAAATTTTTGGATGAATATTTGTTCATTACTATGGTTATAAATTTCTAGTATCTAATAGATTTTGATGGAGCCATAAATGCAAGATAAATATTTTTCTATGCAATAGTTTATTTCAACATGTTTTTGAATCAAGAGTTAATAGCTTGATTACATATACATTATTCTAAATGGGAATGAAACTAAAGGATTGAATATGATCACTCAACCTTATTGTGTATTAAATGAAAGAAGTGGCTCATCTTCCTAAGATTTTCCCTTCATAGACTAAGAATAAGGTGGGAAAAATGACAAAATACACAATAGAATCCTAATGCATAATACAATCAACCAATAAGACCACCAAAACAATAAACTATAATGTCACCCACTATTTTCCAACATCTAGAACAAGTTAATCAGCCCCCAATGCCTACACAACTAATAGCCAATATAAATAATAAGTAGCCACCACCTATTTACGTTAGTGAACAAGATGACACAAATAATGTAGGAGAAATTAACTGCTCTAATATTTAGTTAAGATCAGGGAAAATTGTAAAGGAACCACCAATTCTCATTTTTAAAACACTAAATGGAAATGAAGAAACAAAAAAATCTTAGCTAAAAATAAAGGAAATGAAAATCAATGATTTTTTTTAAAAATGAAAGGAAAACACCATTATGCCAATAGTTCCTTTTCTTTAAAGGTTAAAGGAAGATGAAATTAGATAAGAATCAGATTTGATCCATGAATTACAAAAGATCAACATTGAAATACCTTTGTTACAAGCTATAAGGTATATTCCTGAATTGAATAAAATCATCAAGAATTTGTGTGTTAAGAAACCTGCAAGAAAGAAACAATATCCAAAAACCATACATTTTGATGGCAATCTTGTTGATTTTTTAGTAGCAAAAGTCTTAATAACTAAGTATTTAGACCCAGATAGTCTTGTCATAATAGTCACAATAGGAGGAAAGGAAATTCCAAATGTTCTAGTGGGTTTAGGGGAAACAATCAATGTCATGACAATTTATACTCTCCAAAAACTATCCCTAATAGGAATGTAACCTACCAATACCATCCTTCAAATGATAGATCAATCTATGGCTAAATTAGAAGAAACTATAGAGAATGTTGCAGTACTTATTGAATCATGAGAGTATCTAGTTGAATTTATGGTGTTGTAGCCTAAAACCAAGAATTTAGGATATCCCATAATCCTATGAAGACCTTGGTTATCTATTGTGGTATCACTAATTGTTTTTAGTTCAAGAGACATGACGATTTCCAATGGTTTAAAATCTATAAACATTTATTTGTACCCTCCTGTAAAACCATCAGTCAACCACATAGAAAAACTTTGGGTAGATAAGTCAGATAATATAACAAATGACTTTTCATCTTTAGCTATAATTACAGTTAAAAATCATCTATAAGAATTGAATGAATAAGTAATCCAAGGTTATGAATAACATGACCATTCAGTAGAAATCTCTGCTAGTCTAGAATCTACAGACTCTGTCAATAAAAAAATTATGAACTCGGCTAGTCCAAAACCTATAAACTCTATTAACTTTCTTGGGGCATATCATCTCAACCTTTATTCTACCTCTTCATCATATGATCATATATTGATTCAATCATATATTTGTAATTGTATAGGAACACAACAAACCCATTTATTGAGTGCATTTAATTACCCATTATCAAGAGCTATTCCTCTTGAAAAAGGATTTGTTGAAAAGGTAATTGCATTCCATATGATACTTCCTTATCCATGTCCTTTAAATTCATTAATGAGTGAATTTAAGTAAGTGGAACCTAATCATCTAGGTACTAAACCTCTCATGGTGTTAATAGGAAAAGTCTTGAACATTAATATTTGGCTAACAAATGATAAAGAAGATCAACCTTTTGAATTCTTAGAATGACACACCAAGGTTTTTGCTTGGGATTAAATTGATATGAAGGGAATTCACATAAGTTTATATACACATCATATCTACATAGAATTAATAAAATCAATAATACAACCATAAAGAATAATAAATCTAGCATTGAAAGACATATTCAAAATAAAAATTCAAAAATTGCTAGATGTAGGATTTATTTACCCCATTTCAAATAGATGGTGGGTTTCACCATTGTTAATTATACCTAAAAAGAATGGGAAATGGAATGTATGTGTAGATTATATAGAATTAAACAAATCCACTTGGAGAGATTATTTTCCATTGCCTTTCATTTACCAAGTTTTGGACAATTTGGTAAGAAAAAATATCTGTTTTCTAGGTGGGTTTAGTGGATACAACAAAATAATGGTAGCAACCAAAGATCAAGATAAAACAACATTAACCTATCCTTGGGGAACATTTGCCTATCAATTACTTCCATTTGGACTTTGTAATGATCCTAAAACCTTTCAAAGAGTAGTCCTAGCAATGTTTTTTGACCTCACTAATGACTGTGTGGAGGTTTACATGGATAATTTCATTGTCCATGGAGAAACCTATGAAGAAGCTCTTACTAATTTAGAAAGAGTTTTGACAAGATGTGAGGCACATCAATTATCATTAAGTCATGAAAAATGATTATTGATGATAGATCAATAAATAGTGTTAAGACATCACATTTCTATAAGAGGCATGTCAAGTAGATCCCAATAAAGTTGAGATAATCTCCAACCTACCCATTCCATGTACACAAACATAGGTTACAAGTTTCTTAGTACATGTTGGATATTATAAATGCTTTATAGATAACTTCAGTAAAATAGTTGCTCCTGTGTTTTCTTTGCTCACAAAGGATAGTGAGTTTGTATGGAGTGTTGCTTGCCAATAAGATTTTGAAACAATAAAAACCAAGCTTAGTATTGCCCCAGTATTAAGAGGACTATATTGGACACAACCTTTTCATCTATATATATATGCTTCCAACATAGTAATGGGTACAATCTTGGGAAAAAAGATGAGAATGATCAAATGCATTCTATCTATTATATCAAAAAAAATATGACACTTGCTAAAATAAATTACACCACAACTGAAAAGAATTTCTTGCTATAGTCTATGAAACAAATAAATTTAGACACTATATAACATGCTACAAGGTGTTTATCTATATAAACCATTCAATTATTAGATACCTTACCAAAAAACCAATAGTGGGAGGAATGATTATCAAATGGTTGTTGCTTTTATAGTAATTTGATATAACTATTATAGATACACCAAGAAAATTTAATGTGGTTGCTGATTTGTTGTCCAGACTTGACACTTTAGGTGAAGAAGAACTAGTGGAAGATGATTTTCCAAATGAATAATTGTTTTTTGTTTTAGTATAATCTCCATGGTTTTTTGATATAGCTAATTATCTTGTTATAGGGAAGTTTCCTCTATATTTTAAAAGAAAACAAAGAAAATATTTAATCAGATAATTTTGTTATCAAATGTATTAATAGATTGTTATTTAAATCTAGACTTGATCATGTGTTTGGAAAGTGTGTAATCAATAATGAAGCCTATGATATCATCAAAGATTACCATGATGAACTAGGAGGAGGACATTACTCAACTTATAGGAGTATGCAAAAAAATCCTAGGAGCAGGCTACTACTAGCCTTCCCTTCGTAAAAAAGTAACAATATATGTTAGATAATGTAATGCATGTCAAAGAATGGGACAACCCACTCTTTCAGGTGAGATGCCTCTACATCCTCATTTGGCTCTAGAATCATTTGATAAATGGTTAATTAACTTCATAAGAACTATGGGTCCCTCATCTGGATGAAAGGAATATCTATTAGTCTGGATAGACTATGTTACCAAATGGGTAAAAATTGAGGTTTTAACACATGCTCGAGAAGATGCTATAGCAGATTTCCTATATTTTAGAATTACGTAGAGATTTGGTACTCCAAGCGAGATAGTCTTAGATCAAGGACCCTAGTTCATTTTAAACATGATAAAGTACTTCATGAAATTATATCAAGCATAGCACATAAATCCTTCTCCATATCACCCATAAGATAATGGACAAGTTGAAGTTACCAACAAACAATTGGAAACCATTCTGACCAAGATTATTAGTACCAGTAGAAAATATTGGGTATATAAAGTACCAAATGTAGTTTGGACCTATAATACTACCTATAAAATAACTACTGGTTTTTCTCCTTATGAGCTACTTTATGGTAAGAGACCCTTATTCTCTGTTGAATTTGAATTATAAACATTGAAAACAACATTAGAAGTAGGAATTGAATTCAAAAAAGTACCAAAGGTGAGACTCATGCAACTCAATCAACTTGATGATATGAGAATTGAATCAATATAGAGGACTAAATTGGTACAAAATCAAAGGAAAATTTAGCATGACTCACACATCAAATAATGAAAGTTTTAGAAAGGAGACTGGGAATTATTACTTGACTCAAAATTTAAACAATTCAAAGGTAAACTAAAGACAAGGTGGTTAGGATCATATAAAATAGATAAAGTCTTTGAAAATGGTTCTATCAAGTCAATTCCCATTGATGATAGTAGAAGGACTCTTCTGGTCCATGGGCATAGACTGAAACTTTATCAAAAACCTCTCAGTAAAGATGAATTTGTTCAGAAAATGAAAATTGAAATAACTTTCTTAGAGGAATTAGTTTCCCCTAGGGAACCTATTATTTAAATTATTTATCTTTGAGGTCAATAAAAAACTAAAAAAAAATTTAATAGTGAAAATCCTTTCGGGAATGCTATTGATAATGTGTAGTTGAAAAATTAGCTTGTTGGCTAGTTATGGATTATTAAAAAGGGCCTTGACTAGAAAACCAGTAATGGCTAGTCAAGGGGAAAAAACTTTAATTTTTTTTTTGATCATGCACATCATGATTAATCTCCACATATAATAAATCTCTGAATTGATCCTTAAAATATTCTAACTAATTCATGCAAATTTTCTTGTACAAGACAAATGGCACAAGATGGACAAGATATGAGGTATGATTAAGTGATTTATAAGTTTTATTTTTTCATGTTTTACTAAATTAGAAGTATTTTGATTTAAATAAGGTTATTCCTATGGAGATGAAAAAAATACAACTAGATAATCATTTATTCCCTAAAAAAAGGAATAACCATAACATGCAAAAGAAAGAGATGAAGGAACACATGTCATAATGGATAAATATATCTAATGAAAGTAATTACATCATTATAATTATTATGACATCATCTTATAAAAAGCCTCAAAATAAAAGGGTCTCTAATCATTATTGATCAAATACATCAAAAGCCTATGATGGCAGGAGTAATAATTATCCCTTCCACATGAGCAATAAAATTGCCACCATGCCACACCATCATTAAAATGGTCATGTCAGTGTTCAAGTCACCTCAAAATTTATTAATCCCACTCCATAGACATCAAGTGAAGCCAAAATTCATGTAAACTAATGATTGCAACTACCACCAACTCATAGAGAATTAAACTCACACACATAGCATGCTCACAGAAGTTACCAGTCTCTATGAAGTGCACTAGATACTTTCATCTATGAATTCTAAAGGAAAATAAGTGTAAAACTTGGTTTAAATTTGGAAAACCACTCCATAATTAGTGGAAATTTGGTTGACATTTATAAATTTAGGAAAGAATGGGGAAAAAGATAAGGTCAAAACTGAAAAAGGCAACCAAATTCCTTAATGATAGGGATTCTATTATAGTATTTGAGGCAAATGGCTAGCTATCATTCATCTAGAAATTATAGGGTTTTCATGAACCACTAGTAAGTGAATTTTTGAAAAAACTTACTCCCAATTTTTATATTATTGAAGTAGTAGTTATTCCAGTGTCTAATAAGGTTATTAGTGAAATCATAAAAATCCCAGATGAAGGAATGAAAGTAATAGAAATAATTCCATTTAATGACATAATTTATCAATTTAATGGCCATGAATAGACTAAATTTACATGCTTGATTAATAAAAAATGGAAAGCTAAGGGGATCTATAGAGATTCAATTTTATATCCATGGTAGTTTATGGCATTACGGGTAATCAAGTATATCACCCATGAAGGGTAATGTAGTCTTTGGGAAGAGATGCCATGAAAATCTTGATGCATCTTTAAAATGGAAGGCAAAACCCCTAGTGCAAAATTAACCTTCCATATTTATTGTATGGTCACCTCCAAGTGATGACCATAACTTGTAACACTTCCCTTAAAGATCATGGCATCATTCACCTTGTTATTTAGAATCATTTCCTGCAAAAGGGAAAATAAATTTGGTAATAATGGGAAAACAAGATCACTAGATGATTTCTATCCCTAGCTAAACAAGAAGAAACTAGAACATTAGGTTTAATTCACTCACAAAGTCAATCTCTTATAGCTACTACACCCACCAAAAAATTGAGCTCAAGGAAAAAACATAAACAACCTACAATTTGAAATGAAAATCCTCTCTCTTCAAGAAGGGTTACAAGATATAAAGCTACTCAAACCCTCACTATTTTAGAGCCTCCACAAGAACTACAAGAATCCATTAAGCAACCGGTCCTCTATTTTGGAAGCAAAAAATTAAAAAGACAAGTTACGACCTCAATAGGACTTGAAAAGGCTAAGGGTTTGACTGCTATAGTAGAAGAATAGTCAAGTGTAGCCTAGAAAACTAAGAAAAGGAGAAGGAAGCTAATTATTTTGGATTGAGATGAAAAAGAATCAAAGAATATTTTGGATAGTCTTAGATAACTATCTCAACCTTTAGAATAGTATAATATTGAAGAATAAAAGACTCCTAAAATAACTCTTATGGAAGAATATGTTGAAAGCCCTGTCATGCAACCATTGAAGGAATTAAAAAGCTCTCTAATAAGGGAACCATAATCTGAACAAGGTAATTCAATAAGAGAAAAAAATGATTAAATTGAAGTTTCATTAGACAAAGGTAAATCTTTATATACATTTGAAGAAGGAGAACCATCCAGTCCCAAGGATCCTATCATGTACCTAACCATAGAAATATCTAAAGCCCAAAATTTGATTCAACAATAAGCAACAGATATTACAAATCTACTCAACCAACTACAGATTTAGGATCAATTCAACTCTATGTTAGTACAAAAATTAGAAATAACATCTTTGAATTTTTCTTTGAAAGTTAATAAACTAGAAGAAATAATAGAATATAAAGAGGAGGAAGAAGTCGATTCATAGACATATATAAAGATCCTTGAGAAGGAAAATAGAAAGTTAAAGCAAAAATTGTTGAATTATTCTCAAACATTTTCCATTAAGGATAATAAGTCTACCTCTTCTCTAAAAAAAATTTTCTAATCAAGGATGTCAAACCAATTATCTATATATTTTTCCATTATAAATGTTACATCAATATCAAGAGGAATATCAATAAATAAAATATAATAATGAAGTTTTTGTCAATACTAACAAGACATTAGAAAATGAAAAACAAATATTAGAAACTAAAACTCAGACTTTGGAGGAAAACTTGCAGAATGCTTACAAATTATAAGAGATTCTTTTGGCTTGTAGAAGTCCAGCTCTTGCATATAGTCTATTCCTATTTGAACAATTCTATAGATGGAAATTTTTTAAGATATCCTATCATATTTTTAATATGATTCTGGATCCATCTACATTTTTTAAAACATTCTACAATTCTGGGCCTGATACTCAAGATCTCCTCTGTGAATTTTATTTACATGATTTGATAATAAGAGATCATAAACATAATGTATTCTTCATAAATTTACATGTAGGAGAATTTTATTTGAGATAAATTCATTACACTTTCAAGAATCATTTGACATAGAAATATAGATTTGAAGAATATACAGATCATATTAAAAGTATAGGGTAATGTATTAGACTAGCCTTCTCTATTTTGAGATTGATTGACCACAAATTCAAAAGAGATTATTTAAATACTGCCATCAAAAACCACTATTTGTAAGCTTTGTATAATTTTATTATTTCATTTGACCTATTTTTAAGATAAATCTTTGATTCAGTTGTTGTTGCTAGTGTGAAAAGAAGGGTCCAATTATCAATATCTCTCAAAAGATGAGAAGTTGTCTCCTAACAATTTGAGGTGGATCAGAAGAAGATATAAATTAATTCTTGAATAAATTATAGAATTAATAAACTCTAGAGGAGAGAAAACATGGATTGGAATGAGGTATAGATCTTCATTGTTTATCATACCACCTCCTGGATGGTAGAATTGGGCATCACAATCTGATGAAGAGTTTAACATATGGAAAATATAATGGTTCAAACATATAAAAGATTTACAAGAAATACAAATCAACATATCAAAGATTAATTTTTGATTAATATAATCTCAATAAGGGCATGGAAAATAGACAAAGAACCAATGAAGCTAGATGAATGTTTGCAATGGGACTTGAAAAAGCTAAAGTCTAGGGGATATGATGAGCCAAAAATATGGCTCATTATTTACATGGAATTTCCCTAATTTCATCTCTTTAAGGATATAATATTATGTAAATCATAGACCTTTAGCTAACCATTACATGGAAAATACCTACTTTATCTCATTTATGTCAAACCAAAGGTTGAGTTTCCATTTTATCATTTATAATTAATAAGTAGCATGTTTAGTGTTTTTGTTTTGAAGAATACATAGAAAGGATGGTAGAAATAGCATTTTGGAAAAGTTCCAATTTTGACCTCAATTTCTTGAAGCTACAGACTCTACATAACCACTTGTATGGAATCTACAAAACTACTTATATGGACTCTACCAATCTAAGATCTATGGACTCTACCAGTCTAAAATCTATGGACTCTCTCAGTTCAAAATCTATGAACTCTGCAAGTCTATTTCTATGGACTTTGTAGATCCAAGATTTGGGAGATATGGGAGCTACAGGAGAGAAGGATGGTTAAAGCTATAATCACATCAATGAAATATTTGCCTCCTATTTTGAAGGATTCAATCTTGATATATTTTGTATATATTTGGACATTAAAACTATTATAGGGATAGTATAACTATTTTGTGATAATAGTTAGATTCTCTAGGATTATAATCAATCTAAATCTCCTATTTTTGGGGAGAAACAAATTGACTAGTAGTTATATTTTTTACCATATTGTCTTTAGTTTGAGGAATGAGTATAAATATGTATGTTTTCATATAGAATAATAATAAGAATGAATATAGATATATTTTGAGCTCCAAGAATATTGTAAGCTCTCTAGCTTTCATGAGTTAATGTAGAATTATTATAGTTTTCAGTACTGAGTATATTTCATTCCTTAATCTAAGAAGCGCAAGGGCCCACTCTCCCTAAAACCAAGATTTTCTATATGGTATTTATATTTATGTTAAATTAATAATCAAAGTATCTTCAATCATTGTATGTCTTAGTCATTCATAAAACAATAAATTATGGGTTTACATTTCAATATTATTTCATTTTTCCAAAAAATGTGAATGAAGAGTTAAATTTACATTTTTAAGCAAAGTGTTAATTAGATTTAAATTTACATTTTAAAATAATGTTTGAATTAGATTTAGATTTACAGTTCAAGTAAAGTGTGAATTATATTTAGATTTACAGTTTTATCATGTGTGAATTAGATAAAATTATAATTCCAAACAAGTGTAAAGTAGATTAAGGGTGCTTTAATTTCAAAAAAAATATTGAATTAGTTAGTGTAATGGTTAATATCTTCTTTTAGAAAGTGTGTGAATTAAATAGATTATAATAATTCTTTCATTGGTAAAAGTTAGATTAGAATCATTAAAATCCCCCCCAAGACCAAGTTATAGATCTACCACCTTAAACCTTACTGTAGATAGCTTTGGACATCGACCCTAGTTTGATAGACATCAATCTAAAAGATTGATTGAATGAAGACTTGAACGACACTCATAAATGGGTACCATTTAAATATTCTTGTAAGGCTAATTATGCACCTACATAACTCTTTTTGTACTTAGTTTCATGACCTAAAATTTCATGTATAAAATCCTCTTACATATGGAATTCCATCCATATATCCAATTTCTCCTAAAACCTTCATATATGTAATATATGACATCATAAAAATGTGTTCTCAACTTTTTCTTGAAATGTACAAATTTGACTATGGAAAAACACTATCAAAATGCCTAGGAGCCCAACTTTTCTCATGTATATATTTTGTTATGCTACATTTCATGACCTAAAATTTAGCACAAAAAAACTAGGTACAAAAATGATCAAACCCATATGATCATTTTATCCTAACACCTCCATGTGTGAAAATTTTAACCTCATCAACATGTTTACTTCACTTTATTTATCCCTTTTACAAATTTATCTGTGTTAAAACTTAATGAATTCTATCCAAGTATCCAACTTTTCATCCCCATATCTTCAACTGCACTTCATTTCATGTCTTTAAATATGTTACATAATAACTAGGGATTAATGTGATCATAACCATATGAACAACTCCCCAATACTCATCCATATATGGTAATGGTGATGTAAGTAAAATACCTACTCAAATTTTCCTCTATAGACCCTAAATGTCTAAATAAATAATATGAGGAACCAAATGACATCCACTCATGCACACAAGTACTCCATTCATACTTGACCTCTAATAGTATTCCTTACACATCCTTGAGCATCAATGACATCCATAATCTCACTTTCGACAATAATTACATGTTCATAATTTCCCTTTTTACATCAGTGATAATCAAATTACCAACAAGATCTTGAGATAAAAATCTCATCAAGATATGAATGTTGAAAAGTAAGATCTTGACATGAAAACCATCATTTCTTTATAACCTTTCAACCCTAGTAGGCATCCTAAGCATATTTATAAAATGTACAAATAAGTTGACCTATTCATTCTTATGTGACATCATGATGACATTATAGCTCTCCAAATCTTGAGATATGATCTTTTACCTAATCCTTGAAAGATATAATGATATTATAAGGCATATTAAATCTTTTTCCATGATCCTTCCTACTTTGATGACCATTAGGACCTACTTCCTCAAAATTTCACAAACTACACTAAGTTTACTTAAAATGTTTCAAAGGATTTGCAAGATACATGTGATCTTTGGACCACTCATTCCATCTAGAACTTTTCTTTACTATGCAATCCATTTCTAAGAAAAAAAAAATATGTGGGCCAAATTTGGCTAACATTTTTGGTGACTCAATTGGCTTGACCAGTCTGCTAGTCATGAAACATAAAACTTCATCAAGCTTGCTCATGATAACTAGATAAAGTGAGTATTACTTATAGAAGTATTTTTCCTAACTCCTTAAATTTTTTGAAGCAACAAGACTCACACAAATAATAATAAAGAAATAAAAACACCAAATAACTACTAGAATAGAAGAAAAACAACAAATAGAATAATGTGCAAGGGCACTTAGAGATAAGGATATACCTATCTACCTATGTACAAATATCATGAAATAACATTAGTATCATAATTTAAGCTACCTCTAATTGATATGGATTGGAAGGATCTCTCCATTAAACCTAGCAAGATCAAAGGCATTTCTCTCTTTTCAACCTATGATAATATAAGGTCCACTCTAAAGACTATCAAACTCGGAGTATTTTCCTAGTTTTTCATGATCCTCATCCCATTTAAGGAATATATCACCTTGTAGGAATGTCTTTAAAGAATATCTCTTATTAAATTACCTTTTCACTTGGTTTTGGTTAGACCACATAATGTGCATGGTAGTGTCACTTTTCTCCTCTAGTTGTCTTAACTCATTTAGTCTTGTCTTCATGGCATCATCTTCTAAGAGCTCAAGTTGATGTGAAAGCTCTAATGAAAGAAGTTAAAGAGATATAGGAAGTTTTGATTATTTCCATAGATAAAAAGATATGAAGAGTGTCTAGTAGCCTTTTTAGGTGTTATTCTATCTACCCATTCATCTAAGTACAAATCTATATTTCCTTTAATATGGTCATGAGGCTCATACTCACTAAAATTTTCATCCTCTTCAAATATGGTATAGGTGACAAGTACAAGGTTAGGCATGTAGGGATCTAGGTTGAACCTAGATATACGTTCTGACCTAATAGTGACCTTAGTCCTATATTTTGTACTTAAAACCATGTATGACCAATCAAAGGACAAATAACCCCCAATTTTTCTAGTAAAGTCCCTAGATAGTCATACAACAATATATGGGGGTAAGTCTATAACCCTTACATCTTGAGTCATGACATAATTTTAGAAATATGCCAATGTGATCTTAAGATCTTACATAATACCTAGTATTTTAGTGGGAGAACCATATAATTGGAAAACACCTTTTTCATTAGTCACATATTTAAGCTCAATCTTATCTATTATGGATTTAGGTATACCTGAGGTTGAATCACTTGAATCTATCATAAAATTATACATCAAACAGTCCCCTATAATGATTGATAAATAAAATGGAGGGGGTTTCACAACCTTAGGGGGATCAACAACATTATGATATTTACCTTGATTAGGAATTTGACTAGGAACTTGAATTTGGCTAGGTTGAATACTATTTATAAAAATAGTGTTTACCTTATCAACTATCTCATTTATATGACAAGGCTTAGAGAGCTCTTTCTAAATAATTTATTTTTGTCCCATAATAGATATGGAATCATACATAGACATAATTACATTAGAATTTTTCATATGATCCAAAATATTTAAATGAGAAATAGTCCCTTTGAACTACACCTTGGAAGTAGAAGTATCACTTGGAGCTTAAGTGACATGAGGAACAAAAGGAGGCTTATGCTATTGTCCATGATTTTGAGGTATTTTTTGACTTTCATGAGAATTATCAGTTATATTTGAAGTGGTAGGATACTAAATGGCTTGTGGAGGTGTTGAATAATCCCCAGGTTACCCCAAATTATCATCCAATATCCTCATCTTGGATCTTATATTAGCTACAATTGGTTCATATACGCTTTATGTAGTTTTCCCCACGTTTGCTTCTACATGATCAAACATATTCTCCCCTTATTAGAGGTTTATGCACTTGGTGTTATATGATGCCTTACCCATTCTTGTTTGCTATTGAATATAAGCTTCCATTGGTGTCAAGGCAGGCATATTACCTTGATTCATTAGAGGGCCTTATGGTAGAGGGGGCATTAAGTCATGGACTTGGAATGAAGGAACATGCTACCAACTAGGATTTTGATACATTTTTCCACTTGTAGCCATTACCCTATAATTGGATTTCCCTCCTAATTTTCATTGACCCTCTTTTACAAGGTTGTTTTGTGTGGGGACAAAGACTCTTGAGCTAATTGCACATATGGGGTTGTAAATATTTTAAGATCTACCCTAAGTAATTTGGCCTTGGTCTTGTTTATTTGATGGATAAGGGGGTATATTTTAGTATTGATTATGGTATTGGGATTATAAGGGACATTGTTATGGCCTATATGAATTTTGTTGTTGTCTCTCTGAAGCCACTATCTTGTTGTTTTGTTCCTTCAATAAGCTCTCAATATTTTCAAATTTATCTACTTGGCTATCATCAAGATGGGGTTGATTATCTGGAGTTGGTAATAGATAAATTTTAGGTGGGGTTAGATGAATATTAGGAAAAAGTGGCATGATATATCTTAACATGAGTTTCCTTGCCTATATCAAATAATTATTTTCCCTTATATTTATCTCATAAGCCCAAAATAGAGTTGTTCCACCCGTAGATTAGATCATGACTACTATGTATAAGCTCAATTCTCTCAGATCGTAAAGAAAATCATAATTATGTGTAGGATTAATGATGATAGGGATCATATCCCAAATCTTTTGGAATCTATATTTGAAATCAACATTAGATTCTAGGGATGCACTCTTGATTGAGGTGAGTTTTTAAACTAGTAAAACATGGTCACTTATATCATCAAAATGTTTACATAGGTACTCACCAAGATCATCCCATGTATCTATTGAGGTAGGATATATACCTTTATACAATTATATTACTTTACTTCTCAAGTATGTGGTTAGTAGTCTCATGGCTACATTCTCTTATGTGAGGTTATGTACTAAACAAAGGTTTGCAATGTTAGTAGTGTACTCTACAGGGGTGGTGGAGTTTTCCCCTATGAAATATGGTAGACTCTTCAAAGAGGAAACAATTATATCATCATTTCATTGAAGGTTAAGAGGGTTCTCACCAGTTAAGGGTACACAATCATCCAATTTGGGCCTTACCATTTGTATAGTGGGAGCTAAACTATTTAAAATAATACAATGATCAGGAGATGAATATTTATTTTGGGGTTAAGGACTTTTCCTATTGAATCTTGATCTTTTATATGAAATAGAAGGTATCTCAATGAATTTAAAAGGGATACCCTTACTAACTGACCTTCTAGTAACCCTTATCATGAGAGGGTTGTTTGAATGGTTTTATGAACTCTAAAATTTGGAGTATCTTCAAATTTTAATGATGGTGGCTGCTACCTCTACTAAAAATACTTATTCAAAACTCTAGAATTCAGAAATGACAAAGACAATGGGTCCCAATGGGGATGCTAGAACTATTTTAGACTTAGATTTCACCATAGTTAAGTAAATGGTTGTTCATATCCTCTACCTAAATCTAGTCCAACATGGGAATGACTCTAGCTATGGGTTGCCTAAACTCAAGTTAGACCTTTAGGATTTTCAATGAGGCTAGATCTTATGATGAATCATTAGAATAATATTCTTAAAACTTTATCTATTGGGGTTAAAAGGGGACCGAATGCATGAATTAAAACCTAATTTAAGTGTGGTGATGCACCAATGCTCATGCATCCACTATCATCTTAGAAACTTCTATGACTACTAATTAATACAATAGTGACAAAGATTGATCATATTCTATGACAAAGTTACAAATATGATATTTTATATGAAGGTTGAAAAGGGGCCTATAACTTACAAGATGGAAATAAATAGGTATATGCAAGACACTGTGGATATATGACACTTAAAGGGAAAATTCACTAGCTAACATTTCACATAATCTTCAAGAACTAAAAGTCTTAAAGTAAGGTACATGAAGGATCTATATATAATGAATAGAAAACATATAGTCTATAAATCAAACTTAAATAGAACACACTTAACATTAAATAGAAGTTGAACTTGTCTTATATTGTTTCAAAGAGTTTACAGAGTGATTTTTGTAGAGGTTTGTTATACCCAGTTGAGGGATATAAATAAAGAGATAAAAGCTAACATTAATAGGAATAAATAAGGTAAGAGAGAAATTAGTGTTGAAGGGGTCATAAAATGATCATAATTCCATTCATGGAATCCACCACTACAATCTTTCTTGAGCCTTTATATTGCATTAATGTCACTGTATCTTTCTCTGGCATGATGGAGAATGGGAAGATCAAGATTATACATAAGAATAAATCCATACCACTACATGAACCTCTCTCAATCTCATTATAATTAATTCCCTTCCCTATCTTTCTCAATCATACTTGATATTTTTCATGCTGCTAGGTAGCTACTTGAGCTTACTCATGATGTTCTTTTTGACATTCCTTTCATACTCAACATTCTACCATTACTTCTATATCCCAAATATAGATATTCTTTGGATGAAAACTAGTCTCCTTTATTGGTTTTCATATAGTCATGATTAAAAATGGAGGTCCACAGGATAAGGTCTCTTAAGTTTAAATGAGACGTGAAATTTTCATCTAAAAGCTCTCAAAAAGCTTTATAGAGATTTATTATCATTAGATGACTTTATAGGGTTTACTCCCAATTATCCAAATCATGTTTGATCTTGTATTTATGTCATTTACCTACTTGGGCTGGTGAGACCATTTTCCCAACATGTCTTCCTTCATGACTCCTATGGTTCTACTTAGATCCTATTCAAATTCGGTTCTTTTGTATTTAATTATCCCAAGTTAAAAACTACTTCTTCAACCTATAATGAAGAGACTCTTGGAATTTCCTTCACTCATTGGTTATCGATGTTGAATCAATCATGTTCACCCATTGGCCCATCTTTCACCATCAATCTACTTGATATGAATTTCCATTAATCATAGATCTACCTGAGCCCATTAACTCTATAAGGTGTTATGCACCATTGGATCTCTAGTACGATTGAATTCAAATAATTAATTTGCTTCTTTTGAATCTAAATAAATATATTACGAGGCCCAAAATTGACATCTACATACCCATCATTTTATGTCTACATGATCATCATTGACATCTACATGACCATCAATATTTGAAAACCAAAATTTTAATTGTTGAGCTTAATTTTGGCATATATACACCCATAATTTTATGTTCACATGAACATATAAGGAATTTTTAAATCATAATAGTTATTTTTTGGGGCTTAAACTTGACATTCACTACACATCCTATTCTATAAGTTATTTTTTGAAGGCTTAGATCTTGAGATAAAAATTTCATCAACACATGAATTTTGTAGAGTAAGATCTCAGTACAAAGAGAATCATTTCCTTGTAACATTTTAACCCTGATAAAAATCATAATTTTTTTTATAAAATATACAAGTGAGATGACCCATACATTCCTATGTGACATCTTGATGATGGTCAAGCTCTTCAAAGCTGGATCTATGAACTTTTTCCTGATCCTTGAAAGGTTTTATGAACTCTTGAGGCATATGTAAACTTTTTCCATGATCCTTTTTGCATTTATCACCATGAGAACCTGCTTTCTTCAAATTTCAAAAAATACACTTTAAGTTTACTTAAAGTGTTTCAAAGGCTTTACAAGCGACATGTGATCTTTATACCACTCATTCTATCTAGAACTTTGCTTGTCTATTTAAGCCATTTCTAGGCAAAATATATTTATGTGGGACAAATCTAGCCAATAGTTACCCAATAAATCGCTAAGGATAAAATGTTTTGGTAGAAATTAATTAAAAAATAAATTTCTCCTATGAGATTTGAGGATATTTTTATTACAAAGATATTTTTGAGGGGACATTATATATATTGTAATAGGTCATCTATTTTTGGGTCAAACTAATAAGTATTTTTTAGGATATTTGAAATGATTTATGTCATCATCTTGTTCATTCAAGGGTATGTTACATTCAATCATGAGTAGGGTCTACAAAGGATATTTATAATTATCATCGTATCCTATTCAACATTATTTTTTTCTTCACACAAAGGTTGAGTTGGTGGGTATAAAACCATCTTCCTTGTGATGTTGCATTTTGAGATCAATGTGTTCCATGACCTACATCTAATGAATGAATCAATTTTATTTATACAAGGTCTCCCTGGGATGATGGGGTATCCTTGTAGGTTGGATTTTAGATATAATATCATAAATTCTACAATGTAATCCTATGAATCCATGGTGATCAATAGGTCTTATATAACCCATTAAGGTTTAACCATAAATCTCTCTACCTTTTAAGAATGAAGGGGATTTGGAAAAATCCTTTGGGGTAAAGTATTTGCATATTTTTTTTTGTTATCACATTTATGGTTGGCCCTAAGTCTATTAAGGTATTCTAAATGAGGGTGTTATATATGTGGAAAATAAATATAGGGTTGCTTGAGTAAGAATTCTTAGGTGGGCTCATATTTCTTAAAATAATGTCCACAAATTATCCAAATACTTGATAATATTCGGATCTTTCCTTTTCTATCCAATATTCTTTAGACGTCATTCCCAAACAACCTTGGTGTAAATGGGAACATATCTTATGGCTTAAAATAGTGGAATCTTGACATAAATTTTTTTGATTTGTCAGATGAAATCAATCTAAGATTCTTGTTCTTGTTTTTACAGGTTTAGTTTCTCAAGAAAAAGAGGGGTTTTAAACACTCCTTGACTAGTGGATTTTCTTGGTTCAAGAGTGAAGAATTTATTAAATGGATATGGGTTATTTGCAATGTCAAGGAATTATTAAGAAGGTTGAATTATTATGGGTATGGTGGGTTTTGGGAGAATTCATGATGAATTAAATTTAACTTCATATAACTCCATTAAATAAGTTGGTATGTCATAGTTTCATTAGAATATCTCAATTTAACCAAAATACTATTGGGTTTAGGTATAGGTTGGGTATGAAATTGAGGAGTTATAATTTTATTTCAAGTAATATTATTTGGAATCAATGTTGGTTTTTTCTATTATTGTATTTATGGTGATTATTTGTAGTTTAAAAATTGGATAAATTATGGCTATTTTTTTTTATCTGTGGTTATTTCCATTGATTGGATGACTAGTATCATTAATAGTTATGATTTATTGGTTTCCGTAGTTCATATTAGAATTAATTCAAATTGGTATGGGGTTATAAATTTTTTTGTGATGAATATCAGGTTACTAATGATAATAACTTGATTCATATCGAATATTAGGTTACTAAATTCCATCCATGAGACCCCATTAGTAATATTAGAAGATGATGATGGGAATGATTTGTTGTTATGGTATTATTCACTATATACATAGATTAATTTATACATGTGAGTGATATCATTAAATGATATTTTTGAAACTTCCCAATCACTTATGAAATACATTTATTTCAAGCATTCCTCATTGATTCCTTTTATAAGTATTATCTTAATAGACTTTGCATCCAAATTATTTTATTTATATTTTTGGATACTAAACATAAATCTTTACACATAGTGCTCTAACAGTTCCTCCTCTTTTTATGACATTTGAAAGATGTAATACATTATAAAATATTTCCATTTGTAGTAGTCCTAATATTTGGATATAGATATATACCTCATATATTTCTAATCCATGGTTGCATTCTTCCCCAATCCCATTAACCATCAAAGGTTTGCATCTTTGAGAGTATATGAAAATAATTTTAGATTGTATGCCTCTTGAATATAGTTATAACTACAATGTCTAATGTCAAACATAAAAAGGAACATGTCAAAATCCTTGCTTACTATTAATTTTAATTTACGCAAAGCTAAAAGTGGAATATTATTCATGTGTGCAATACATTTAGGGGTTTTGATAGGAAATTCAAATGTTGTGGCTTCATTATCATGGTTTATATTTTCATGTATTCAATGCTTCTTCTAACCATTCATGCACACTTAGTGATTTTTACAACCTAAGCTTTGAAATCCTTGTCAATATTAATATCCAAAGGCAAGAAATGATCTATGGATCTAGGATTTTTTAGGGGAGAGGAAATATTCTAGATGGATGTGATGAAGTGAAATATTCTATGAATTATTTTGGAAATTTAAAAAATATGTCATCTTACTTGGTTGGGTCTAGAAATTTAGATTTAAACTTATTATTTGGGAATATAAGGGCTTAATAGAATATTTTGAAGAGAATTTAAGGTGAAGGGAAAGAGAACTGAATACCAAAATTTTGAGTATAAGGTGCCCAAGTTGGTACTCCCACAGGGATATATTTTTTAGGGGTCTAAAGATATTATTATTCCTTATCCTTAGATTTCCTAGCTAATTGAGCTAATATCATTTTTTTATTACATCTTTTTATATAATTTCAAGTGATAGGGGTGTACTAGTTATAGGTGTATTTATGTGACTTGTATTTGCTATAGATGAAGCCTCAACTTTTACTCATGTAGAAAAAAATAGTCTCTTAGGAAATAATGCACCTAAGTGATCCCTCTCACACTACATATACTCAATCATCATTTCTTTTGGATTTTTCCATGCTTTCCTACATGTGGTTAGTTCTATGAGGTAAAAATATGTTCTAATTAATCTATTTTACATAAATTTAACTCTTAACTAGAAATAAGTATAGTTAATCTAGAAAATAGGGGAAAATCTAGAAATCAAGAAATTTAACTCAACCTAATAAGATACTAATGTTTGACACATATCCAGATAAATAGTACCAAAATGATGATAATAATAAAACCATAATTTAAATTAATCCATTAAGGCTCACCTACAACATAATAGAGTCATCTAAGGGGTAATTATTTGATTAATTGATACTACTACATTCACTAATTATAAACGTATGGTATGTAGTTGAAACGGTGTTATAATTATATATGTGACCCTATTATCTTTCAAGGGTTAATGTGATTAAGGATTTGTAGAGGGAAACACACTTGATTAAAATAATGTAAAACACTTGCATGAATGATCTAACTCACTTGCATGGAAATTAAATAATAGGAAATTAAAGCTAAAGCTAAATTTAAGCTTCCTCACACTACATTGATTTAAACTTAAATAAATCAAAATTACTTATGTAAGGAATCAAACATAATATTAAATATCATATAATATAATTAGATAATGAAGAATTCATATACACAATGTATAAATTAATCGATACTAATGGATAGGATATTTAACATAATTACACTTGAGTGGGACCTACCTCAATTGGTTTCATGTTACAACCCCTTATTATTGTTATAAATTTTTACGTAAACCTAGTTATATTATAATAATAAACCTATAGCAATGATATTATTTCTACAATGAAATTATAAAATTCTCATAATAGGATTATTAATCTCTTATTCAAGATTTCTTAATTGCTACTTGATAACATATGCCATGTTGCTTTATATTTTAATAAAGAGGAAAATTTATTATTTAAATGTTTTAGTTACAAGGTATATTATAAATTCCATATGGATTTATCATAAATTATGAAAACAACCTACACATCACTGTAATATATATAACAATCAAACAACAACATAAACTATGATGAAAAAGGAAAGTAATTTGTTCCATCATTAAAATGGTATTAAAGATATGATCCAATGGAAAAATAATGATAATAATTAGTTTTAACATTGAATTTTTATTTTAATTTATTATAAGAACTATTTTACTCCTTAGATTGTGGAGGGTGTTTATTTCAGACCATCAACTAGTTTTCACATTTACAACAAGATGTTTAAAAATAGGCGTTATGGGTTACTTCTAGTTTTTAAAAATAACTCAAATATTAAATCCATTAGTATAATTTATATTACTTGGTTATTATAGGTTAGCTTACCTGCCAGCAAGGAGATGCTTGTCCTTATTAGCATTAATAAAATTGGAATGGTTAATGGGTTGATTTGATCAAGATGGGTGGAAGGATTTATGAAGGTAATAAGTAGAAACTTTTATGGTTCCATTGTTTTTACGACATCCTAAGCTAATTTTTGTTGTAGTACATGATGGTAGGCATCATGATAGAACACCATGAGGACTTGGTCAAAATATACATAAAGACTAACTGCCAATCTAATACTCAATTGAAAAAAAATGCATCAGTGATGAAAAACACAATGATTATGTTGATGTATGAATATGGATAGACTCAAGAATAATTTTTAATGAATCACCCAATGAATGCATAAAAACTAAGTCAAGGCAATAGTGCTGAAAGCAAAGAAATAGTACAGTGAACAAAAAAAAACAAAAAACAAAAATAGAAATCCT
Source organism: Torreya grandis (assembly GCA_037957365.1). Lineage (NCBI taxonomy): Eukaryota > Viridiplantae > Streptophyta > Pinopsida > Cupressales > Taxaceae > Torreya > Torreya grandis. The sequence goes on along the minus strand of JARHVA010001285.1, from coordinate 2,902,963 downwards.
AAAAACAAAAGAAATAGGAAGCATCTTAATAATGGGTTTGCCCTAGTAGGTCAATTTCAGGATGACTACCTAGGCTTAGATAAGACAAATGTTTTTATATTTTGAATTTTTGAAATGTTTTTAGAATTTTGAGAATCTAGAATCGATTGAGAATGATGAGAGTATATAAAACTTGAATTGATGCTCGTAAAACACTAAGAACATGATGGCAAAGGGGGTCTGAGCTAACCTCAATGTGAATCAAACATGAACCACATAGTCCTAAAATAGCCTTATTTCATATTAGTTCCAGCTTATACTAGAGGAATATGACTAGTGTAGTACCTAATTCAAAAAAAATGGTCACAATTGGTATGATTTCATAGTATGGCATATGAATGGCCAGTTGGTATGTCAAGGCACAATAAACAAATATTTCCCCTAGTTTTCCCATATGTGGTTATAGATAGGATAAAACTAAACATATCAATGATACTAATTTGCCCATAGTTGGTTATAATTAGTAGCAAGACTAGTGAAACACCGATTTGCCCATGTAGGTAGATATAATCAAGCTCAGATAAACAAACATGATAAGAATGGAATAATAAATGAAGGATGCAACTACCAAAAATTATATCTTACTAATCTAAAATACTACCTCTATCTATAATACATGAAATAAATGTTAAAATTGATCTAGTTTTGTGTGCAAAAAATGTGAAACTAATGGATAAACCAAAGTCAAATGAGTTAGGATAAGCTATGATGCAAAAAATTCTTCTGGTTGATAAAATGGAATGGTAGGATGAATAATAGATATGATGGTATAATTATAGGATAATGGCATGGTAGAATGGTATGGCATCTTGAATAATATGGATAATATGGTAAGATGGTTACCTCCAAGTGATAGAGTGAATGGCAAGGGTATACAATAATGGAAAAAGGAATATTAAATAATAATGACTTGGTATTTATCTGATGATGATGGTATGGTACATGTTTGTGGCCTAAGTGTGGGTTTTAATTCTTTTATTCTTGATGATGTGGAGATGCATGTCTTGATCAATAAATGATACAAAAAAAATAGTCAATCATGTTAATTTCTAGCCCACAACTCATATAAATAACTACTTTGTTAAGAATGGGTTATATATTTAGATGCCAATGATGTTGTTGTGATCTTCATTGGTCATTGATTCTAATTCGTTTGAGCATCAATAAAAATTATCTTTGTATCCTTTTACAAAGGAAAGTGTGGCCATGGATGGTAAATAGGGATAAACAATGGTTGATATGTTTGTTTTTGAAATGGAATGGTAGATGATAATAGAATGTATGACTATGGGGAAATAAATAAAGATTGATATTTTCAGGCACATACAATGTTGTTGATTCTAGATTTGACATAACTTTGGATGTGATGGGGTGAAATAATTCTAAATATTCTCTCAATAAGACCACCAAATGTTTATGTTGTTTGGGCCTAAGAGTAACTACCATATAATTAGATTTTAGATTGTAGTCTATTTTGATTTGATCATTGATTTTATCTTCATTAAATAGTGAATAACTTTTATACTAAACTATTGGTACCTCAAAGAGGTTTCTACCAATGAAGTTATCTTTATTTTCCCATTGTGCCTTTGATAAGGTTTCACTAAAGAATGTTAAATTTTGACTTTGATTATATTCTAGCACCTCTAAAAAGGTTTCATTAGGAGATTGTTCTTCTTCTTCATGAATTTGGTCTTGGCCTCCCTAATGGTCTTCAAATGATATGTCACGATGGATGTAGTTCAATAAGGTGTGATTTTGTCAGTCCCAATCATCACTTATGGGAGATGAAATGTCAATAATATGGCTATGTTGGCTGGTTGTAATGGCATGTGGAATGGTAATGGAATGGGGTGAGGCAACACAATCCTTGTAGAAGATAATAAGAAAACTTGTGTTTATGATAAATCAATCATCCTAAAAAACCATAAAAGGATCAGAAATGTATTCAAATTGATTTGATAGGCTTGTGTAACCAATATTGTAATAGTTTCAAACATATTCTGAATATGAATCTGATTATGACTCAATAAAATCTAAATCTAATGTCAAGACTATTGATTCTACTTCTGATACTAAATTTGATGTCAGTTCAATAATAAAATCTAACTCTAACTCTAATTCTTCATCTAATGGGTACTTCATTACATTTATGTCTTACTAAATGTTTGATAGTGGAAAAGTAATGGCTAATAATGGCATAAAAGGCTCCAAAGAGATTGGTTTATCAAAATGAGACTCTTCTAGGATGGGAAAAAGGTCAAGAGACAACTCCTTAGAGACTAGCTTCACAAAGGGAAGCTCTTGAAAAATAGGCATATAGTCGAGGTAATGATTTTTCCAAAGGCAATTATAATCATTAAAAAGTGACTTAGTAAATATTGGCTTGTCAAAGTAGGACTCCTTGATAATAGGTATAGGATTAAAAGGTGATTCATCATAGGTTAACTTATCACAAATGATTGGTTTAACAAAAAAAATTGTTTAGTTGGTTATCTTGGCCTTAGTTTCCAATGAGCTGGAAAATATCAATTTTGAATACTTCTTGGTCTTTGAAGGATTGGCTCGATTGAAGAGGTAATGATTGGCTTGATTTTGGTTCAATAATTGGTAGGGGAATCATAAATTGGGGAAGATTTTTAATGGATGAAGGATGAGTGATGGTTGGATAATGATAGGTTATCTTGTAAATTTATTTCTCACACAAGCCAAAGGATGAAGTCTTGGTATATAAATGGTAGGGAATTGCAAAACTTGGTTGCTCACACAAGCCAAATGATGAGGTCTTAGAATAGAAGTAGTAGGGTATTTTGGAGCTTGGTTTCTCATGTAGTTTGAAGGAGGGTTAATGGTATAGCTGGAGGAATGGGTGGCAATGAAAGGGAATGTTTTATATGGCAACTAGATAAAATTAGATATTACTAAACATGATGTTTGACTTTGTTCCCCAGATTGAGTATTACAAGGAGGATATGGATCCATCTCAAAAACCACTTATTCACCATAGGGGTCTTGATCAAATTAAATTCATGTAGCCATTATATCATAACTTAGATTATACATAAGTAAACCATAAGTGTATCTTCACATATCCTCATAAATAATGAAAGCTCCACAAAAAGACCTAGATTTCTACAAACTCTAAAAAATAATGTCCAAAGGATAAATGGTTCAAAATTTGTCTAACTATGTCTAGGGGAGTTTTATCTCCAAAATAGTTTGTGCTAAAACTTGGCATAAAAAATCCTAACATTAAATGTCAAATATCATACACAAAATGTCAAGTGACAAAATAATAACCAGTAGGTCAGAAGTCTAGGCCAAAGTGTTCTAAACATGGTCTAAACTAAGAAACGGAAAACAATCTCTAGGCCTTTTATCTAAACTTGGAGTCAAAACCTAGGCTCAAATAGGTTGTGATAGGACTTTTGTCCAAATGACATCAAAATCTAGTATTTAAATAATGATGATGTGATTAGATTTAAACTAACATGTTTGGAACAACTTTGATATAAACTTGACACACATAATAAAACATAAACATGATTAGTTGGTATAAGGCAAAAGGCAAAATGCACCTAGAAAAAGGTTGTGATTTCTAAAACAATTGCATAAAAAATGATGAGGATAGGCTCTAAACAAAAAAAAATAGTTGTCAAATTTGGATAAGTAATTAACCTAAATTATGCAACCCAAAAGAGAAAGATATGTGTATCAGCCCCTATGTGGTGAGGCCTAAATAGAAATCAATCAATGTTTTGATCCAAAATCATAAAAGTTAATTGAAATCTCAACATTTTATGAAAATGATTTTGATGATCAAAAAATTTTAGACAAGATCAAATAGCATGACTATGCTAAACAAAGATCCAAATGTCAGACATGACATGGTTTGACAATAATAATGATTGGCTTAGATACAAGATAAGACAAGCTATTTGAAATAACTTGGGTAGTATAAAGGTTTTATCAATCCTAGAATATATGATCAATGGTTATGTTTCAAAGAATTTTTAAATTCATAAACTTGATAATGATTTGGGTAGCATAATGGTACCCATTTTAGTCAAGAGACACACACACAAGCAATGTTAGTAAAAGGTGCAAGGCATAAGTGTGGTATAAAATGGCCAGCATAATGCCTCCTCAAATAAAGGAGTGACATATTTTTTTTTTGACATGGTATAAATAAACATATAGGTTTTAGCCTTAAAACAACAAGCAATAAATAATAAATGACCAAAATACAACTAAGTATAATCATCCTATATCCTAGCAAGGTGTGGCAAAGTGGGGTTAACTAAAACTAATTTGTTTTTTTATCATCTAGATTGATCCCATGTGTACACACTTCATGCATGCACACAAGAGAAGTAAAAAATAAATTAAGTATACATCAATTCAAATTTTATGAAAAGGTCTTGTCATTTTCATAACCATTACATTCATCACTTTTTTAGTGTAGTATGATGTCCATATTGATCATACATCCTAGGATTAGCCTCCTACTAATGGATATGGTTTAACCACTCAAACCAATATCCCAATGGGGTGATCCCAATTCAGATATCCTCTAATTAGAGAGGGGTTGAATATGATGCTAGGAGATGAAGCCATATGTCAAAAATTATTTAAATAACTTATGGGAGGTGATGAAATCCCCATTACAAGCCAAAATACAAGAAAATAAATGATAAGTAGAAAGACTTTGTAGTCACTTTCAGATCACCCAATACTATGCAAGTTTGGGGAGATCAGAGGTGACGTTATTTCTACACCTTGGACTAAGAACTAAAATGTAATGGAAAAGCACTTTTGACCTCATGAGTTCCCTATAGGGGATGAGGGGAGAGCGTACACACACTATCCTTTTTCACTAAAAAAAGATCAATAAACAACTTACAAGAAAAAAATGAACTTGATCAAAATCATGTAAACTAATATTATGTAAGGTTCATTTTAAGGCACAAAAATGAAATGTGTTTTGAAGTTTGTCCCCTTGGATTTGATTTAAACTTGTAAAAACTTGAAAAAATATTTAAGGATTAAAAAAGGAACTAAGTTCTTTTTAGATAACCTAAAGATGTTGTGAACAAGTTTGAAACAAGTATATACTTAATTAGGTTACTTTTAAGGCACAAATGGAAATGTTTGGATTAATGTTCATGGCCCCTTGGCATATTAACAAATTCAAAAGAACTTGCAAAAACAAAAACTAAGCAAAGACATAGTTATGTTCATTTTAAGCACCTTAAGTCTAAATGTTTTATTTAGCCTAATTCATTTTAAACACCAAATTTAAATGTTAGAAACCATATAAGAATGTAAATTTATGTTCAATGTTTGTCTTGACCTTGAAAAAACAAGAGAGTAATCCCCTACTTAGAAGCACTTTTAGTTGTGAGTAAATGAACTTTAGAAAAGAAGTTCTCAGGTTTGTGTTTCACCTATGAACCCAAAGGAAAAAAATTTATACTCACAAATACTTTTTATCTCAATAAAACATAAAAATTAATATTAAACTTATGAAAACATGCAAACAATAAGTTAGAAGGCTAAAAAAAAATAAACCAAACACACAAAAATATAAAAACTTATATATCATATTTTAATCATAACTTTTAAAATATATATAAGTTTGTCATGAAATTCTTAGAGGTTTTTTATAGGTCCAAAGTGCATCTCTCTAAAAACATTAAATTATAAAACATGAATAACAAAAAAGTTATTATCTCTTTACTAGACGTTTTTACCATAAAAATAGAAAACAAAAAGTGACTCACTAAAAGAGTCATAACATCTAAACTAAAAATTAGATTTAATGAAAATTTGAGATTATTAAGATGAAACCAATAAAAAAAACCTATTGAGATTTAAAATAAAGTCTATTTTAATAGTCTTTTTTTTCAAATATGCAAGGTACACAATCATGTCCCATTGGGCGTGTCATTTGTGATCATAAGAATTTAACAAAGGGGGAGTTTAGATCAAGTGTTAGTCCATAAAACCATGAAATCAGCACACTAAAATAAAAACATATCTAAGACTGTATATTAAGGGGATCTTAATGAACAAACAATAATTGAAAATTTAACTAAAACGGAAAGAACTACAATCTTTACCTTTTTTGAGAGCTCTAAAGGATTTGTTCATTAGCTTGCTAGGATTATGCTCAAAATGTCTTAATCAATAGGGATTGGATATCTCCATATCCTATTGGCATAATTATTGGCTTGGATTGGATTTATTTTGGAATTATAACACTATGTATTTTCTTTATGGATCAACTCTAGCATCATAACTTTACTATGTTTCAAGCTCTCTAAATGAAGAGATCTAGGATTGTGTTTATAAATTTTGAAATCAACTTGGAATGGGTTAAATCCTTACCTTGGTTGGTTTATAAGTAACTCCAGTAGAGTTATGATTTGTTAATCACTCATTATTTTCAATAAATAGGCATGGGCCTCCATAAAGATATTTTTAGATATTTTCCAAAAGTGATAACTCACAAAAGGTAATGATTAACTTTTAAGATGCTCTTGATATTTTAATTTTCCTTTTTGATAATTGATTTAATTTCTCATGGATGAATTCAATTAGGATTTCATTATAATTTGGTGTTATTTAACCCTTGTTATACATTTGAACATTTTTTAATGATTTTGAATTAATTGATGTGTGTATTTTGTCTTTTTAATTGATTTATGGGCTAAATTTATTTTTTTGCATGGTCATGAAGCCAAATTTGAGACTCTTAGAAATTATTAGGTTAGATGTTCAATGTTTGGTAATAATTGCTCTAATTTTTTATGAAGCCATTGGTGGCCAATTTTAGGTGTATACAATATCTATATGTTAACTTACTTAGTTTCTTTGGTTTATCTTATCTATTTTCTATGGGTAAGTTTATGAATAATCCAACCATGATATTTATTTACTACAATTACCTTTTTCAATTCATAATTTATCTTTAAGATATACATGTACTAGATTAATAATAAATCCAAAATAGAAATGATGATAAATGATAAAATATTATTCACAAAATAAAATAAAATTTAACATAAAACACCAAATAATTATACAAAATCTTCATTAAATACTATTTATCATAAAGGGATATAATATGTAACTTTGATATAATAATGGGATAATCTTAAGGATTAACAAAGTGGTTTTATGAGGTCATTAAGGGTTAATTTATGATCTTATTACCTGGGATAACAAGTGAACTATATATATATAGAACCATGAATTATAAACACATAAAAAAAGTATCCTACATTCCCACAACTTGCTCCTTGTTACTCAAGACCCCTATGGAGCCATCAGTCAACTATGAATATTGGAAAATTATATGAGAAATTATGTAACACTAAAAGTACATATGTATAGCATCATAACCTAATATACTCTCCTACTGCACTAAAATGGACCTTATGTCCATAATGAGGCCAAATGTTTTGTTCAAAATTAAAATAAGATGGGGGCATGTCAATGATATGATTTTTTTGGTGTAATTTTCAATTTTGAAAATTATTTTCCTTATTATTGTTATTGTTATTGTTATTATTATTACTTTGATATAGCTTGTGAACTAGTGACTGTGAATCTTAGATAATCCTATAATTACACTTTAAAATAGAGTGAAATTTATGTATTTTTATATTTACCTCCTTTATGGAGATTCAAAATACCAATAATGGGTGATAATATGAATACCACATGATATTTTACACCTATCCACTAAATAAGAGAACCTAGTGACTGCGAATCTTAGATAATCCTATAATTACGCTTTAAAATAGAGTGAAATATCATCGCTAAACTAAGTCTGCCTCAAGTCAAATATAAGAAAGGTAAATATGGGGACTATGGTAGATCTAAAAAATTTAAGATAATATAATGAAGATATTATAGTAGTTGACCACATGAAAGAATATTTTTGACTCATATATACTAGGCATAAATGGATCTAATTATAATAAAGTAAGTCTAATATTTAAATTAGGTGAATATTCCACAATAATCTTCACCAACATGGATCATATATTCCTATCTCAACATGTGATTTATAAATGACTATTTTATATTAGTTTCAATGATAAAACGAGTTAAAAAATTGATGGAAATGAAATTTAAATCATACTAAAACTAAAAAAAAAGCATAAGATAAGACAAATAATGAGATTAACACACTATATGATTTGTATAAACCCAAAGTATAAAAAAATCTATTTGATGAGGAAAATTATTCTCCTTTTCCACTATGTAATTTTAAAATTATACAAGTTACTGGTAAACATACCTTCATGGATATATATTTCATTACTACATTCTCCAAAGCTTTCACACAACATTTATTTTCACTCTCTAGACTCTACATATTGATCCAACACAACTTTAGAAACCACTCACAACTAGGAAATAATGAGACAACATGAAAAAGGAAACACACTTGAAAACTATAATGTGAACCCAAATTTAAGACTTATCAGTAATTTCTCTAATGATACATGAATTTAATAAATAACTTATTATGCCCTTCCATATTTTAACCTACCAAGGACTTAAAATGAACTATCTACAAGGAGAATAATAATTTATAATCACTTATTTTCATGTGTTTTTATTGATAGTGAAATAACCAATTTAATCAAATTGGTGGCTTTGAAATAATTAGAGCAGTTTAATAAATGTTTCCTGTAGATAATAATAGTCATGAAACTATTGCCTAAAAATTCCATTGGTTACATAACTACCTCTTATATTTACTAGTATTTTCATCATTGTTGATGCTACCCTCAGATTAAGGTTTGAAATCTATTAACTTCATGAATACAATAATTAATAGACCATACCACCTCTAATTTTTACACTAAAACTTAACAGTTTAAATTACATGAATAATATTGAATAAGTGTCTTACATTGTGGTTTACATACATGAATTACATAATTGAGTATATTTGAAATGAGCTATACAACATGCATATTAAACTAGATCCATAATTTTGATCATGCCTCCCTAATTTGAGGATGTTAAGTCCCTAGAATCTTCAATAACTCTTTAAGTGAGGAAATATATTCCCTACATCTTATCTAATATACCATTTGTCCTTACTAGGTAAATGATCCTTTAACCTAAACAACAAATGATTTTACACTCTTCTTCTTCTTGTCCTCTCCTAATTCTATAACATAACATCCTCCTCTAATTACAACTAAATATTATGGTCAAGGTATTCAATTGAATGTATCAAAAAATCATCTTCTTCAATGTATAACTTGGAAGGTTTAAATAGACATAATTTCTCAACATTGACAATGAACTAAATATTCATATAAGGAGGAAAATCAAGTATAAATATTTTCTTTCCCATTTGTTGTAGAATTTAAAATGACACATACCTAGGATCCTTAATTTTCTTAATATTTCCTTATATCCTCTCATAACTCAATTATAACCATACATTATCCTCAAATTTGAAACTATGCTAAATGATGTGTTGATCATGATTTTATTTGTCCTTTTATTGTGACTCATTCAACCTCTCTTGAAATTGAACTTGAATTTTATTAATCTTATCAATGAACCTTTTAGATTTGTTGGCATTTGGATCCATTTTTTATTTCCTTTGTATGGTTATCTCAAGATAACATCAAATAAAAAATGAGGTAAGTAATTAAAATGAGTTTCAAAATGAGTTTTTCTAGTAGAATAATGCACTACCCTATTATTTAAATGTTGGATATACACTAGATTTTCATCCCATGTATTAGGAGGATTCTTATTGTGTCATCTAAATATATATACCAATGTCTTGTTCATAAATTATATCTAACCATACATTTTTGGATGAAAAGTGGTATATTGTCTTACTTGGTATCCATCTTCTCCCACAATGTGGCCTAAAGCTTACAAAAAAAAATTGAGTCCTGATATAAAAAATTATAACTAAGAAAACTAAAATAACACATTAGAAAATAAAAAATATTATAAAACACCACCTTTGAGAGTATTATTACAAGGAATAAGAATACACATCTTATTAAACTAGTCCACAACCATAAAAACATAGTCATGTCCCTTCATTGACATAGACAACCCACCTAAAAAATACATGGAAATTCTTTCCAATGGTCTCTAGGGAACTAATAATGGTATATACACACACAAATTATTATTAATAGGCTTTTTTGACCTATAAAGCACACATCTCCTTATGAACTTAGAAAAATAAAACTTCATATTATTCCACTAAAGTTTTTATAACACCAAAATTCCATAAACTATGTTATGTATGTGCTTATATAATTATATAAACTCTAATTATTAGGTATAAAAAGCTTATACAACTTGTAGATAAACCAATTTTTAGGGTAATAATCCCCATAAGCTTAAATCCCACACTTTGGGACCTCTTTGCTAGCAAAAAGGGCTCCCCAAAATATACATCAAGCTTATATCCTTGTAAATAAGACTGACACATAAAATCAACATATCAAATAGTTTTTTAGTAATAATATTTATGATGTACATGGATGAAATCAACATATCAACTATTTTTTTAGTAGTACCTTTCTTAAATTTGATAATCAAATGTGATTATCAAAAAACTCCATCCATTTATATTGTCTAGTTTTCTAAAGTTTGGTTTGTGCCTGTAAATATTGGACATGTTAATGATATATGTGGAAATAATTTCCTCACCCATAAGATAGTATTTCCATTTCTTGATCAATTGAAAAATAACATATAGTTTTTATCATATGCATAATAATTAATAATTTCATTGTGAAATAATTATGAATGGTAACATATGGGATCACCTCTTTGTAATATTAAAACAACCATAACATACTTACTATCATTCATTTCCACCTCAAATTATAGATAAAATTTATTTAAAACTAATATTGAATCATGGGTAATATTATGTTTGAACATATAAAATGCATCTTGCTACTAATTATCCTAAATAAAAGTCTCTCCACTTACTATAATGGCATGCAAAAGTGAAACTATGGAATAGAAAGCCTTAATTAACATCCTCAAATATTGAATTGTACCCATAAAACTCATTATTTTGGTCAAATTATAAGTCTTTTTCCATTCATGATGGTCTACATCTTTTTCAAACCAATATTAAACTCCCCATGTCCAATTACATTCACAAAGCAAATAAATGATTATTGAGAAAAATCACATTTATTCTCAATTAAGAAAATTTTCCTATTTAAAACTTTCAAAACATGTTTTAATGTTATTGATATGATCATTAATATTTTTGGTGAACACAATAATATCATATAAATATGTAGTGAAAAGTGAATCAATAAATGACATCATTACCTCATTCGTTAATTTCATGAAAGTTTATAATGCATTACATATACAAATAGGGAACCATTCAGACAACCATTTCATTTTCTTGAATGTTGTCTTCCAAATAAACTCTTCTTTAATCCTAAATTTATGATATAAAAGTTATAATATAGCTTAGTAAAATACCTGACATGATAAATTTGATATTGAATAGCATCAATATGTGGAAGTGGTACCTATTATATATGGTTATTTTTTTAAATCATTTATAATCAACACATATTCTCCATGAACCATATTTATTAGGTACTAAAAAAATATGATAACCACATGGATAAGTACTAGGATGTATTACACCTTGTTTAATTAAGTACTTGAACTATTATTATAGTTTAATGTCATCCTTGAATATAACCTATACAACCCAAGATTTGGAAGTGGAATATCCATCATAAACTAACTTTTATGCCCAATAGGACTCATCGGTGGAAACCCTATGCACTCATGAAATACTTCCTTATACTGTTACACCAACTCTCCCATACACGTTTTCTCTTTTTTATTAATCATTATAGAAAAAGTTTTGTGTAGGCATTTATTTATCTTGAAATTATCCTAAAAGTAGTAAAATAAATGTTCTACTTGAATTAATAAACATCTTATCTTTAGAATTAGTTACCAAATAGATTTATAATCATGTTTTTAGGATAAAATGTTGTAGCTCTTTCCACTATTTAAAAAATGGTATTGATTATCTCTCCTCATGAACAGGAAATCCTAGATATACAAATAAAGGATTTCAACCACTACACCACACACATCAAGAGTCATAAAATCCACTATAACTTCATCAATGAAATGTGAATTAATACTAGAATTAATTTTATATTATTTGTCCACCTTGATGTCTACACATTTCATTACACATTTCTTCACCCATCCCAAATCATATATGCATGGATTCTTTTAAATATCTATCCCTAATTTTTCTATTAACTATTTTCTCATAAAAGTTTGTTTATAATAAGTATAAAAAATAACATCCAATTTTATTTATTTCATATATATTTTAAAATGGATAAGCTTAGAAATTTAACTTTATTGAGAACCACAACTACCCAAACATATCTATTATTTAACAAATGTACAACATAAATTCTCATCCACATAATAGGCACAACTAATGTATTCACATTTTAGAAATGGCATAACCTTCTTATTCTTATTGTTCTTGAATGGATGTCATCCTAGATGTAACTTCCAATAGTTTTCCTTAGAATGGCTATAACCATCACAATGAATTTTAGTATCTTTCTTGAGAATAAATGTATATTTTTTCTTACCTTTTTCTTTACCCTTATGATTAAGACACCTTGTTCTGTTGGAGTTATTTGAGAAGTATATGGATTATTATTCTTCTTTTTCATTACTAACTAGTGAGATTGAGAATGAGCCTCATCTACATGTAGGCTTGGTTGATAGGATAGGTATCCTCAAATGAATATTATGTCCACAAACATACTTCATCAATATTTCATGACCTACTATATATTTTCCCATTTGGAAAACATTCTTCAGGAACTTAGTTTTATTCTTCAATACACTTTAGCCTTGCTTTTGCTTAAGATATTTCCTATACAAAGCCCTATCTTACCTATATAAAATAGGATAAAAATAGTTATTGGTTAACTTCTTAAAATAATATGGAATGGTTAATTATAAATCAAACTAAATATTAGAATGCTCTGAAGGACAAATTTGAGAATACAAAAAGAAGGCTTTAGATAGCTATAGATTTGAGGGAGTTGGAAAACAAGTTGTAAATATGAAAATTAAGACACCCATGATAGATAAATATGCATGGGTGTAACAAATTCCTATTATAAATACCCTCCAAGATAAATTAAAAAAATGAGAGTGGTAAAGGAAATAATAGGGTTGAAAAGGTAGGCTGGCTATTTAGGATAAGGTAGCTAAAAATTATTCCAAAAGTATAGATAAGAAGAAGGGTGAAACAGACTCAGCTTAAGGCCTGATAAAATTCACTATAGATTGATTAAGAAAACACAAGGTTAAAAAGGATAAGGATAGTGCTAGATTTACTAATCTTTTGGAATACTTTAACATTTAGTAGTCAACTATTTAATACTTGGTTGTCATATTTTTTTATTTTATACTTTATTTTTTTCTAAAGTTTACCATTGGACTAGAGAGTGGTTTGGTATAAGTTTCTCTATTTATTGATTTATCATGGGGGATAGGTTTTTTTGGTTATGAAATATTCTAATGTTTTTTTTTTCTAATTTTTGAACTCTTCCTAGTTATATAAACCATGTAAAACCTATGTTCTTACCCAATCAAATTAAAAAAATCATCCCACCTAGTAATAGGAGGAATCTTCTTAACAACCAAGGTATTAAAATAAATTTAAAACCAAGTTAAATCATGGTTGTTTAATTTTAATCTTTGAAAATAAAAAAATTGTGATGTAAACTAAAATATACATATATTTGGTCTAACCAATGGTTTAGCCTCTCTGCATTCACACCTCCTTCATATGGTTGAATATAAATAATTTACACATCCTTTAATAAATGTGGATCTTGGTTTTCATGAAATTTTTATTAATATTCTCATTATTTGGATCATCTTATTTATTTAATTTCAATGACTTCATATAAACACCAAGCTTCTCCATGAGAATCCACATGATAAACTCTAGCTGATCAAACATGATCATAGAAATAGAGATGTTATCAACCACTTTGATATTTTTAAGTAAATAATCAATTTTATGGGAAAATTATTCATCATAATGAATGATAATTTTTATCTCTTTCTTTCACTTCCTTGTGGGAGAATCTTTTTCAAAAGGAATTAGGAAACCTTTACCACTATCATTACTTTCTATAGTGATGAGGATATACTAAAATTTAGTCACAAAGACATAAAACCACACAAAATGATTAAAAATAATACTAATATGATACAAATATAATCCATAAAATAAATGTATATTACACTCTAATCTTTAACAACATATATCTTATACTCCTAGATCAACATATAACTGCTAGATGATTGTTCTCAACTATTTAAAATGCTAAAACAAAGATAATAAAGTGTTGGGAATGAAAATTAAAAAAAAATAAACATAAAATTAAGCATAACATAATCAAAATTATGATTGATCACATTATATGACCTAGATAAACTTGGTGTGGGAAAAAATTTAGTGGGTGAGGCAAATTATTCTCCAACACCACTATGTAAATTTATAATTGTGCAAGTCAATGTTAGACATAGACTTCATGGATAGAGATTTCATTACTACACTATATTAATCTTGCAAAAAATAATAATTTTCACTTATTATACACTTATTAGTGATCAACACACTTATATAAACCACTCACAACTAATAAATAATGAGACAACATGAATAATGACCCAATCTTGTAAACTACCATGTGAACCTAGCTTCAAGATGTCTCACTAGCTTCTCTAATTATTTATACCTTTAATAAATATTATATTTTTACCTTCACCTTGAAACATAATAAATACATCAAATGTAATCTCACAAAGAATAACAATCATATAAAACTACCCATCTACCCATATTTTGATTGGTTATAAAACCACAAGGGTGGTTTCATAACTATCACCCATAGAACGTAGTGGTTATAAAATGACTACCTAAAAATACTTATTTTTGAAATTAACACCTATTATTACCAATAGTTTCCTCATATTTGACTAAACCATCAAATTTAAAGGCTTTAATATTATGAATTAATCAGTACAATAATCTCCCAACCATCCTAACACTAATTCTACCTCTATAACTTAATTAAACAATTAAATTTACATCAAAAAGGTTTAAGATGTACCTTACATGGTTATTTTCATACATGAATCAAATAATTCAGTATAGTGGAAAGTAAATATACAACATCCCTAATAAATAGGTCCATATTTTTAATGAAATTAAATTTTCATGACAAGTGTATAAAGGTGAAGAGAACACCACATGTGGAGGTTTTATGAGGTAAGGTAGTAATTTCATTAGGCAATCCATGTAATATAATGATAGGTATAAAATAAAAAAGTTAATATTATAACCTATTATGGGAAGAAAAACCTAAGAGGGGAATATCCTAACAAAGATAAATATACCAAATAATCACAAATGGATGTAGTGGATGGATAAACCTAAGAGTGAAAGTCTATAAAAGAAAGCTACCAGAGAATCAAAAACTATGTAATGGTTGAATAAAGCCATGAGGTACATTGAAATAATAGTAAATAGACTAAAGAATCACATAAGATGCAAGGGCTATATAAAATCAAGAAGGAGAGATAGTAAAAACCAAGTACCAAAGAATCACAAAGGATGCAATGGATGAATAAACCCAAGAAAAATATAAGATAGTAATAAATAAAGTAAATAACATGATATATAAAAATTTAAAAGTGATAAGCTATTAAATGACAAATATAATGAAACAATATTAAAAAATGTGAAAATAATATTAGAAAAAATATATAGTAAATATATAATTACTCATATATGTCTCAACATATCAGTACATGTATTATCAAAAGAATCACAAATTTCATGTTGAAATTAATATTGATCCTTAATAATTATCTCTTCTAATCTTTTGGGGATCCACAAAAAAAAACTTGAAAATAACCTCAATACAAAAATTAGGTGTGTTCTAATTTAGAGGATATAGATCCTCTATCTAAAATTAAGGAACAAAGGGAAGAAAATATTTCAACATGAGAGGACATTATAACTATAGGGTAGGTTATTCCTCTTTCCTATGAACATGATGTGATGGTCATAGAGAAGCTTTGTTCCCCTATCTCTAATATTTGTGTATATGATGTTGACATGTACTACTCTTAGCTACAAAGTGAGAATGACACTCTATCTAATGAAAATAATGATTTATTTCTTGGGGTCATATTTTGGACTTGTCTTGGAATAAAACACATATATCCAAGGATATGAAGGTGGCTCATGTTAAATTGTCTTTAAATTTTTTCAAAAGGAATTAAAATCTATTACATAATTATTATTTATTATAAAATATTAACAAAAGTGCCTATTAGGAAATAAAAAAGTGGTATTCATGTATCCAATATAGGAGTGTTTTTTCTTTAAGTATTTATTATATACTCCACATTTTTGGACTAAATTACCATGGTAATTGTGAAATGCACAAAATTTTATTACATAATGAAGTCATAAATCCTCCATCAAAAACCTTAGTGTTGGTGGGCATGGTAAAATATAAAATAACTAGGGAGGAACAATGTTATACATGGTGGAAGACATAAAAACCTAAGTTATTAATATGGTCATTAGATATACCACTAGGAATATTTAAAGGAAATAAATCATCATGTATTTTTAAAGAAGAAATAATAATCATATTAATAGAAGAGTTGAAACATTCTTATTCATGATATTATTGAAGTGATAATTGATAACATATTATTTACATATATTTTCTTGGACATCACATAAAATAAAAATCTTATTACTATAAAACATCATCATAATTAAAAGTGGTGAGATCAACATTGAGGGATTCATCCACAATGTCACTAGAAGTGTCAATAAAAGAATATTTTTTTGGTATGGATTTCATCCATTGAAATATTAAAATAATGGGGACACAAGGTGGGATACAATTGAGATATAATTATAAGTTCATAAGTTTTTATTTTATAAGGTACATCTCAGAATTATAAAAGTTATGTGGGATATTCCCCACAAGCTCGAGGTCGTCATTATATCATATTACTAAATATTTTGTATAGTTAGAATTTTTATATTCATAAAAATGAATAATTGGAATATTTTCAAAGGTAGTAATATTATAAACACCATATTTTTAAAAAAATCATAATTCTAAGGATTGATGTTAACTTAAATTTTCTAGATAGATACCAATTAGGTAAATTTAATACATCGATATATAGAGAAACTATGGCCCTCATATGATGAGTACAAGGATAGACAAACAATATATTATAGTAAATGGGAAATTTGAATATCATAACCTTCATAATGTCCATTATAGGAGGTATCATGATAAGAATCCAAGAGTACCTCATATAAGGAATTTATCTTTGGTCATATCCTTGGCACATGTTATGAGTGGTGTTAAGTTTGTTTTATAATGTAAAATGGATTAAATGAATTAAAAATAATAAAATAAGTATCTAAGCCTTCATCAAAGAGGACTCTCTAAGCTTAGACATCACTAATTTGGAATATAATAAAAATTGGAGGTTCATCCACATGAATAAGGAATTTTTTGGGAATCATAGTTTGGATTATAAATTTAATAAAAAATGCATTGTTTATTGTCTTATCAAATTTAATAGATAAATATTGACATTGTTACTTTATAATTTTCTTAAAATCAAGAAAGGTCTCTTCTTTTCCCATTAGTGATAATAGAGAAATGTTAATATTAAATAGGGTTTATATTAAAATATTACAATTTTTGGGACAGGTACAATGAATTCAACTAGAGATGTTAAAGAGTTATATAAAGGTATCCAAAAATTTAAGGTTCAGGTGTGTTGGACATGATTATAAATAAGAAATAAAATTTTCAATGATATCAAGTTTGACTGTATAAGGATTTACACCTAGATTTTGTTATTTTTTATTTATTTTCATGGTGTCAACCTAAAAAATATAGTATAATTAATAAAAAATGATTTTATCTAACCAACCAATACATTTGAATTAGTCACATATGATTGTCTCAGTCTGGCTAATATATCTTAATCAATTATAGATGGATCATATAATTATATCAGCCTAGTTGATATAGTAGAAAAATCAAATGAATTTATTAGTTTGGTTGATACAATTGTAGAATTTTTTTTTTATTTCCATGGTTGATGTAGCTAAAACATAGGGAAAATATTTATTGCCCATTCCATTAAATGATTTTTATTTTTTAGATTCCAATGGTTATGATGGAATAGAGATAAAATTTTACTTATAGGTTTTGGGAGGTATTTTAGGCTTATTTTTGGTTATTAAGTAAGAATTGATATGAGTTATAATGCACTTCATGTAATTCATGATGATTAAGCTTTCTTCATGAGTGAAGGAACTAGGGTTAACCAATTTTTGTATAGATTTCATAGCTATATTTGGATTTGGTTGATTTTTAATTTGAGACTAATATTTTTATCAAGGTTTATCTAAAAAAATGAATTCTCTATAAAATTATTTTTATATATCCCAAGGTGGGTATTATCTTGGTTAAGTAAATCACACTTGACATGACCTTCATGATGTTTAGAAACGTTTGTCAATGAGTGGTATTATTCTTTTTCCATATCATCATGGTAAAAGATATGACGAATGAGTAATTCATATAATAAAGTGTTAGGGGTATGGAAATTTTCATGATTGATCCCAATTGATATTAAATAAAAAAATTGATTATCATACCATTTAGTATTTAGTTATTAATAATTGAATTATTTTGGTTGATTTCTATAAATTTTTTAGATTAAGGTAAAATCAAGTTTTGAAGGGGCCCTAAAACCCTTTAACAGAATCATGAAAGATAAAACATTAACATCAACCAGGAAAAGCATTCCTAAAACATACTAAAGAACAATATCTAAATCAAGTTTTAAAAGGAACTGAAACCACCAATATAAACCAATAAAAGCACCCAAGTTTTACAAGGACCTGAAACCTAAACAAAACTAGGCTATACGACCTAAAATCCAAGTTTTACATGGACCTAAAACCTCAAACCCCAGAACCAACATCACCAGCGCCCAATCCATCCACCCGATCATCTACCCATTCTTCCCCTCTACTAAGCTCAAAGGATTCACCACCATGGCATTCAAAACATTGTCAAATAAATCCCCAACATCTGGAAGCACACCAACATGAGCCATGACCCCAGTCGACAGAAGGCAATGGCTAATAACCAGATCTGGTCGCCAAAATCCGAGCAGGCTTTATAAAACATGGTTCTAAAGTGAACCATCTTCTACAAAATGCACACCAACAAAAAGGAAACAGAGTTTCCCCCATCCATTCACTATTTCCATTGTAAACCAAATTGGAATGGTAGTCTAACTCAGGCCAAAAAACCAACCTGAGTTCCATCTACAATACAGAAATACGAGGTAAAAATATAGTTCCACGCAATAATAGATCTCCCATTACAATGCCATGCAAACATGAGCTTCCTCTATTGAAATCACTCCTCCCATCTAGAAAATAAATGAGATCCCTCCATGGCCATGCAAATGATTTACTACTTCAGCACTGTTGTTCAGTCCCCAAACAGTCTCTCTATGCATTTATGGCAATGAGGCTAGGGTTTGTTCGTTAAGTGATGTAGCTAAGCCTCGCTGTCCACATTGGTAACATTTCAGCCAGATCCTAGCCCTTCTCCCCATGGTGACCTCCTTGAGACACTATGTGGCTCCCCTGCAGGATTCAGATGACCTTCTCCCCATGGTGGCCTCCATGAGACCCTGTGCGCCTCCCCCATCGATTTCTATAAATGTTTCTCTTAAGCTCCTAAATTATAAAATTTTGATGGGTATCATTATTAGGATTTGATGGATAAGGTGGTTAAAATGTAACTAACTTTGTTAATAAGGGAAGATAAACATTTTATGAATCACCTCACATGATTACATGGGTAGTCATATTAGATTAAAATCTATGATCATAGGTATTTGTGACACCATCATCACTATCATTCTTGTTTCTATTATGTCTCATAATAATTATAGTGTTTTTTTATGTCGAGAGAAGTAAATAATCTCATGAGATGATCATATATTTGATATTGATTGAAGGCTTATTGTAATGACTCAGGAGAAAAATACCTAGTTTGGTAATATAATATTAGTTCTAAAGTGGTTTTAAAATAATTTAATGGGTTCTCTTCAAACATGTAATGCTTATATTTATTGGATATGTATTTTCAACATTTAATGATGTCATGGCATGCCTCCTTACCCCATTGTTTACAATTTTAAAAAATTCCCAAGTTATTTTTAAGTAAATCATGATATTGGAACTATTTAACCAATATATTAATAAGCATTATAAATAAATGATATATCTAAGCTAAAGGTGATGTTACCATTATAAATCATCACATGTTAAAGTTTTATAAATTATTTTAATATTTACATATGTGTTAAGTTTTATCCAATATTTTTAAATATTCCTAACGACTTTAAGATGCAAATTACTATTGGTAGATCCATCATAGGTGATGTTGGGAGTAAATTCCCCATTTTTTATGGTTTAGATATGAGGTAATTTGGGTTTTATTTGGATTTGATGACTTTATTATGTATAAGAGGTTGAGGGATTATATTTGGGGTGGGGAACATTGATTTGGCACTCACCAATTAAATTTTGTAGGATTTTTTTCTTTTTTAAATTTTAAATAAATAAAATTAAATTTTGACAAGTTAGTTGGATATAGGTTATTTCATGTGATCCATTTTATTCAAAACATATATCATCACTTTAGGAGTATGAGGTACATTTTTATTGGTTTGAGATGCTTAAGTGGCATGTCAACTAGAGGGATAATCTTGGGTAACACTATATATGTACTTGACATTGGTGTTTATGTTATTGTTTTGAGTATGGGAATTAAAAGTAACATTTAACATACTCATTATTATGTTATTTTTAATGGATTAAGGTTTTTATAAATTTCACACCAACCTTAATTTTTTTGGGTTTAATGTTTCATGTAGAAATTGGTCCAACTAAATCTTAAATTTAACTAAGAATTTAAAATTCTTATTTTATTTTTACGTGGTTTCAAGATTTGTTTTAATGATTCGATCACCCCATTATTTAAATAAAATATCATATTTTAAAATAATTAATCTATCTTAAAATAAAAGAAGATATGGAAGCATAAAGGAATTGAATATTTTTATTTTAAAAAGAAGAGAATCGTTACGATCCCAAAATCTTTGTTTAAATATTCAAAATAATATGGTTGAAAGTTAAAGTCAAAAAATAGATTTCATGGAACAACATGGGTAATATGGGTAGATTTTGTGAACTAAAAAAATTGAAAATGAGGTTATAAAAAATAAGGATGGGAAAAATTAAAATATTTTATACATGAGCTACTTAGAATATTTTTTTACACACACACACACACACACACACACACACACACACACACACACACACACACACACACACACACACACACACACACACACACACACACACACACACACACACACACACACACACACACACACACACACACACACACACACACACATGCACACACACACACACGCACACACACACGCACACACACACGCACACACACACACACACATGCACACACACACACACGCACACACACACGCACACACACACGCACACACACACACACACACGCACACACACACGCACACACACACGCACACACACACACACACACACACACACACACACACACACACACACACACACACACACATCTATCTTTTGAGTAGGTGATTTCTTCCTTAATTTAGTTAAGTTCCTATTTTCTTGGGAATAAGATCTAAATCTTATACAACTATTATGCATTATTTTATTAAAGTTTCTATATATATAGTTGTATAAGATTCATATCTTATTCCCAAGAAAATAGGGACTTAACTAGCTGAAGGAAAAAATCACCTACTCAAAAGATCATATATACATGTGTGTGTATATACACACACACATGCATATACTATCTTTTGAGTAGGTGATTTCTTCCTTAGACTAGTTAAGTCCCTATTTTCTTGGGAATAAGATCAGAATATTATGCATACATATATAAATACATACATACATATATATAATATTTTGAGAAGGTGATTTCTTCCTTAGACTAGTTAAGTCCCTATTTTCTTGGGAATAAGATGTGAATCTTATACAGCTATATATATAGAAAATTAAATAAAATAATTCATAATAGTTGTGTGTGTGTGTGTGTGTGTGTGTGTGTGTGTGTGTGTGTGTGTGTGTGTGTGTGTGTGTGTGTGTGTGTGTGTGTGTGTGTGTGTGTGTGTGTATTTTAAGAAAATAATTCATAATAGTTGTATAAGATTTAGATCTTATTCCCCAAAAAATAGGAACTTAACTAAAGTAAGGAAGAAATCACCTACTCAAAATATATATTCTATTTGAATTTTATGAAATTAATGAAGGTAGTCATGATTATAAATTATCATCCTTCTATTTTTTCTTGTTTCTTATAATTTCATTGCCATATTTCGATAATATCTCTTCTCTTTAATTTTTTTAGGCATCTTGTTGATTTTTTTGCATATAAAATTAGTTTTATGCTAATTAGATCAGAACTCAACCCATTTACATCTTGGTGAATCACTACTTTAATATTTATTTATTGTTTACCTTTACCCCTAAAATATTTCATTTAGGTAAATTAAAACTAGGACAAGAGATAATACCGATTGTAATTGGAGGTTGTCTACAAAAACTAGTTCCAAAATGAGTAGACTTCCCATATTATGAATATTTTTTTGTTGTAACTAATCAGAGACATTAGACTATCAAAGGAAGGATTGGAATATGTTTGGAAATTAATTTACCCAACCCTTGTAGAAATTTTAGGTTTGAAAGGAGTCTCAAGAAAAGGATCTATCATAAGAGCATGAATCCCTTCTTGGGATTTTCCTAAGTGTTCAAGCTGATATTTAAGAGATATTTTTATCTCATGAGAATTCTCATTATAGTCACCTACTACACCCTCATAATTTTATTCTTTATGGGGTTGATTTCTATCCCTATATCTTTTGTTAACATTAGGCTTAGGATTAAAATGTATATTTTTTTCATATGCATGTTATCATCATTGGAAGGATACTCTAGATAGGTAGGAAAATAAAAAGAAAAATATTTTTGATAATTTTCACTAGTGTCAAATTTGGACATATCATTAGGATTGTTGGTATTTAACCCTTAGAAACCACCAAAATCTTGGTCATCTTTGTCTTGGTTATTGATGTTGAACAATTTCATTATAGGAATGTAATGATAGCATTTAGGGATTTAAAATGGAAATAAATTTGGAGAACAAGGAATTTTTGGAGTATTCAAATAATTAAGAAGCTAAGGAAAAGGAAAGTTGTTAACTTTTTTATTGACAAATCAACATTGATAAGAAGCTAGAAAGAGAAAAAAAATTGAAAATGGCCCAACACAATAGTGGGGTAATAATCAAGTCAAGTTCAGCATAAAATATGTAGGTTTAAGATGGAAAAATATAAATATAATCTAATATAATAAAATATAGATTACCATATTAGATCTAACATACATACAATATATTACACCACAAAATAGGCTGGGGGTACATGAAATAGTTCTTTGTAATAATAAGGAATTATATACAAGAAACTAATGAACAAAGAATCACCTAGATCTAAGATGTAACTAGGGTAAACTAGAGAGATATAAATTCCATTAAGTAGTAACCAAGAGGTATCTAAACTAACTAATATTCTAATCAAGAGGTGTAATTATAAATTATAATAAAGTATATTATCTAATTCAGTTAGTAAGACAATCAACTACAAACAAGGGCATTCATGACAATCCATGACCATTAAATAGTTAGTTTATATTGTATGGGATTAAAAACATATGATTATAATAAATAGTACCTTTATATTACATATTTATAATCCTCTTCGAAAGTTATGAAATTAAAAAAAAATGTGATTTTGAGTTCATATCAAAAATTTATGGCATCCATAAATTATAGGACTTTTCATAATTTAGAAACCACTGGTATATGTAGAATGGATTTTTTGAAACTTGAGTTTTTTCAACCATTAATATGGTTTTTAACCATCCTAGTGGTATCATAATGACAATAGTAGTTGCATACCACATATAGCTATGGTTTGCCCCACACGAGAAGTTGAAAGAAGAAAAATGCATTTTGGCTTCAGATTCCAACTCTTGGACTTCTTGTTCAAGCCTAAGTGCTATTATTATGCATATATATGAATGTTTAGAGTTTATAGAAGGTATAAAACCATTAAATCATATATATATATATATATATAGTAATTCATTTAAATATTTCTTCATCAGCTCATCCTTTCATGCATTTGGTTGAGTTAAATACTACACAACCAAGATAAATGAATTCAATTGTCTTTCTTTCTTAATAGGAAAGATTTCACTCAAAATTGCATACATAATTATGATTATAGGATCCCATGATGTTGGCACTATTGTAATCCTAATAAGAAAAAATATTTTAAACTACAAAGCATATTGGAGATAAGGAATTATTGGTGTTTTCTCATATTGATTTTATTCATGGTATGTATTGTGTTATTTATCTTAGTTGATGCATTTGTTTCCTTTTAATTGCATGTTTTCCATCCCTTGAAACTATTAAAACATGAAAAAACTAAATATAGATCAAGAATCATCTATCAACATGATATTACTTTTTCATAAAGGTTAAATAATTTCACATTGGTATTTCACTTCTATGCGAGAATGTAAATTATAGTGATGTATGGAGTAGTAACATGTTTATAATGTGGATAAATGTATGAAATGGATGTAGAAATAGCATGTAGGATTTCATGTGAATGGTTATCTATTATCTTTTATTTTTTTATATGATATCCATAAGATTTGGGACACATTTATATATATATATATATATATCTATATATATATATATATAGGGTGTTTCTCTATGGCATATAAATTTAGGACCACCTCTTCTATTGAAATGATTTATGTTGGTGTAATCTAGAGTAGAATATTAAAAAGGTGTATTGATCACATTGGTATTAGATAAAATTTTCCTTTTGACTTGAAAGTGTGTTTGAAAATATTTCTAAATTATCTTAAATTTTCTTCTATAATTTTTTATTAACAATTAAGTGAAGGTTCATTGGTTTTAAAATTTAAACCTTGGGAAATTATTTGAAGAGAGAGAAACTTCAATATCTTGAACAAACTAGAAAATTATAGAGGAAAACTTTTAATTAATATGAATGTGGTGTATCTTAGAAGATGAGAATCAAGATCTATATGATATATTGATAAGTCATGGATAATTTTAATGGGTATCAGTTAATATTTTCAACTTTAGTTGAAAATAAAAGAATAATATTTTGATAAATTTACAATATTATGGTGAATAATTAAGGGAGAGAGAAGAGTATACCATGCCAAGGATATGTTTTATACCAATATTGCACAAACCATGACCAATGCATGCAAATTAAGAAATCCATGATATTATCTTCTTTACATAATGATATAGATGTTTCCAATGGTAAATTTGAGAAGAATAATAAGTGATTTGTCTCTATGTTTCTAACCATGATGAGATGATGGAAAGGGCCTTGGCATCGATGGCTAAGGAATGAATAATCAGAGAAAGGTTGAGAAAAAGTATTAATATCTAGATTGGGGTATGATAGTGGAAAATAAGTAGATGGATAAATATAAAAAATAGTTTAAATAGTTAAATCATATAAATATAAAGATCCCAAGCCAATATCTCAACAAAAACAACCTATGCAAGCTAATGAAATAATTTATTTTGTCAAATATAATGATGATTTTGACTCTAAAAAGAATGGGCATGTATTTAATGAAGATGAAGGTATAATTTTTCCACATAAAAATGCTAAATAATAATCTCTAAAAAAAGGACAACTCTATGAAGAAGGAGATAACACATTATCACTCCATGACCCTATGAGTGAATGCAAGTAGGAAATAAGAAGGGGGCAACATTTAAAAAATAATGAGAGCATAAAAAATGAATGAAAATAATATAAAAATATAGGTAAACATAAAAAAGGAGTAGGTAACACACTAACACATCATCATGCTTGCACAAAGGGAATCCCAAGAAGGTATGGAGAAAAACAAATCTTTGATTTTTTTGTAAATGTAATAAAAGTAGCCATATGGAAAAATAATTATTGGTATACATATCAATGTTATTTTTGTGTAATATATAAATATTGTGTTTCCATGTGTTGTAAAAGGAATTCCATCCAAAATAATATTATGTCCTTCAATAATAAGGTTTTAAATTGAAAATAAAACTCCATAATTAGAATGTTGAAAAGGGAAAGAAGGCCAAGTTGTTCAAGAGAACTGGTAAGAATCATTACACTCATTGAAACATGAGTGGGAATTAACAATAACAATGTTTGGATTTTTTTGGAGAATTTTGAAATGGAGAATTTTGAAATTGGTATGAGCGGGAAAAGAATTGGGGAGAATTTGGCAGGAGGAACAGATCCAGGTGGAACAGTAGAGGAAGGAGGAAAACGTGGAGGGTCAGGATTCCTAACTGAGGTAGACATAAAAAAGTCGTTAGTAGTCTCTAGGCTCTATAGTGGGGCCAGAGAGTTTCCATCGAAAGAAGTAGTAGAAATACCCACGGAGACAGAGAAAGACAAAACTATTTTTAACACAGAGAAGAACCTTGAAAGGCAGAAAGGGGCCCACGAACAAAGGACCTGGTCGTCGCTGTTTGGGAAAAAACCGACAGGGAAATCCATCTTCCCCCCGGTGACATCAAAATCTTGCTAGGATAAAGGTGAGTTTCAAATATTCATCCCAGATCCATTACTTGATTTTTCAGTTTCTTCAATGGATCTCACCCTAGTAGGGAAATTTCAAGGAGCAAGACCAAATCTAGATTCACTCAGGTCTATGACCAAAAAGAGATGGGCCTTACGAGGAGAAGTTGACATTGCACCTATGGTGAATGGTTTTTTCTCCTTCATCTTTAACTGTGAAGAAGATCTGAATAAGATCCTGAGTGAAGGACCTTGGTCTTTTGGAAGAAGCACCCTTACTATCAAGAAATGGGAACCAAATATGGATTTATCTGATTCTTTTTTCTCAATAACTCCTGTTTGGGTGAAGCTACCTGGGCTCCCTTTAGAATACTGGCACGAGGACATCTTCAAAGGAATAGCTAGTTCATTTGGTGAGTTAGTGGCTGTGGATAAAGCCACGGCTTCAAGAACAAAACTCCAAAGTGCCAGAATCTTCGTTAAAGTGGCAGATCTAAACCTCCTTCCCAAAAAAGTGGATCTTATATCCAAACTTGGTAAGAAAACCCAAGTGATTGTTTTCGAAGATCTACCAAACTCTTGTTATGTGTGCAAGAAGCAGGGGCATTGGGCTAAGAACTGCCCCAATAGGGGAAGACCCACTCCAAAAAACTTTCAGGTAGGGAAAAATATTAAGACCCAACAAAAGAAAATATGGAAGGTTAAAGAAAATAATCGAAAGATAGGGAAGCCTCAAGAGGCCTTACCTGACCTACACACAGATAAGGTTATTTCTACTGCTTTAGAAGAAGTGAACGACCCTAATATAAAAGGAAAAATAGACCCCCTTGTAAAGACTGCTGATGTCCTGATGGAAGAAAAGGGGAAGGGAACTGAGGACAAAGTATTAGATCTTTAATCTGAAGAAGAGGTTATTGTTTCTACTCAAAATTCTCAAAGCTTAGAAATTCAAGTTTCAAAGATGCATGATAATGAAGAATTAGAGGAAGGAGAAGTAGATCCTAAAAGAAGAAACAATATAGAAGAAGCTGAGGATGAACTGAGTGAAGGTCAGCTCGGGGAAAAGTAGGATGAACCAAAGGTTGAAATTACTACTCCAGCTAAAGAAGTCCTCAAGGCAGAAGAAATGGTTGAAGATGGTAAAAAACCTAAAAACCAAAAGATTAAAGGAGAGACAAAGAACAACTCTAACCACATTATGACAAGAAAAGGTGGAGTGAAAGCTAATAGCTCTCAAAGGAGTAAAGGAGGAAAAGAACCTGGAAAACAAGCCAAATTAAAACCGGATGTAGGTTCGCCAGAAAAACCTAGGAAAAAATATGCTAAGAAGAACAGAGAATTGGAAAGCAATCTCAATATAGCAGATGGAAAGCAGACAACCATGGGGCACTATATGAATGACAACAAAAAGAAATGAAGATTCTTAGTTGGAATATAAGGGGTCTAAATAGCCTTTTTAAAGTAGATCTTGTTAGGAATTTTGTTAGAGAGTAAAAGCCAGATATCCTCCTGCTTCAAGAAACTAAAATGAGTAAGGAGAAAGCTGAACAAATCAAAGACTTTACAAATTACACCTTAAAAGCTAGTAGCTCTGAAGGCGCTTCAGGAGGTACTGCGATTTTATGGAGAAAAAATATTTTTGCTGGTTCGATTCTGTTGGAAAGTAAAAATTTTTTGGCGGTTGAATTAACAAATGTTAACCAAAAGGATAGTTGGTATGTTGTTAATATTTATGCTCCTAATATCAGGAATGAAAGGAAAAAGGTATGGGAAACTCTCTTAAAGCTCAGAAGGAATGATCACTGTGGGCGTTGGATTTTAATGGGAGACTTTAATGTCCCTCTATATGATTATGAGAAAATGGGTGGTAATACAATCCAAATGGAAGGGATAATTGACCTTATGGAGTTTATAAGCAAAGAAGGTTTAGTGGATGTGGAGCTGCAAGGAATTCAGTACACCTGGAGCAATAAGAGACTGAATAAGGAATGCATACAGGCCAAGCTTGATAGGGCTCTTATCTCCCCAAACTAGATAAAAGACTATAATTGCAAGTTGGAAGCATGCCACAGAATAGGCTCAGATCATTCCCCTCTAATTTTCTTAGTGGATAAACTAAACCAAAAAAAGAATCATCCTTTCAGATTTGAAAATATGTGGCTGCAGCATCCACAGTTTGAAGACAAAATAAAAGAGTGGTGGAATATCTCCATAGAGGGATCAACTCTCTTTCAAGTTGTTTCCAAACTCAAAAACGTTAAAAAGAAAGTTAAGAAATGGAATAAGGACTGTTTTGGAAATATTTTTGCAGAAAAGAAGATCATCAAGGAGAATATCAAAAGAATACAGGAAAAAATCCAGCAATATGGATATACTTCTGAATCCCAAAGAGAAGAAAGTGAACAATTGGTTCAGTACCAAGACCTAATAACAAAGGAGGAAATTTATTGGAGACAAAGATCAAGGGTGCAATGGTTGAAAGATGGAGATAAAAATACAAAGTTTTTCCACCTCTCCACTTTGAAACACAGGGCAAAAACACATATTCATCATTTGAAAAAAGGAGATCAGAAGATAACAGAGGAAAAGGAAATTAAGGAGGAAATGATTTCATTTTTCTCCTCCCTGATGAAGGCAGATAGAAACATCAACTTGAAAGGTCAGGCTGACATTCTACGAGTGATTCCCCCATTGATCACAAAGGAGCAGAATAATATGTTATGTTCTATACCTAAGGAGGAGGAAATTTTTAAAGCTGTAAGATCTCTTGGAGGAGAAAAAGCTCCCGGACCAGATAGTTTCCCCATGTTCTTTTTCCAAAAGTTCTGGAAATTAATAGGAAAGGATGTCAGCAATGCGGTGAAGGAGTTTTTTGGAGCTAAACAGATGCTGAAGGAAATTATTGCCACTTTTCTTTGCCTTATTCCGAAGAAAGCAGGTGCGGATAGTCCAGATCAGTTCAGGCCGATTAGTCTATGCAACTCCCTCTATAAGATAATTTCCAAAGTACTTACGACCAGACTAATCCTTGTAATCCCTTCTATAATTGCTGATCAGCAAAATGGATTCATTCCTGGTAGACAAATCCTTAACTCAGTTATAACGGCCCATGAGAATATTCATTCACTTCTCAAATCCAACACCGAGGGGTTCTTAATGAAAGTAGTATAGCAAAAGCATATGATAGGGTGGATTGGCATTTCCTTTCTAAAAGCCTAATTGCCTTTGGATTTGAACAAAGAGTGGTGGATATTATTAAACATTTGATATCTACAACTTCTATAGCTGTGTTGGTAAATGGGGCCTCATCTCATTTTTTCAATCTGTCTAGGGGATTAAGACAAGGGGATCCTATATCCCCTATTCTGTTTATTATCATGGCAGATAGTATGGGACAATACCTTGGGGACTTGGTTCATAGAAGTTAGTATAAAGGTCTAAGACCCTCTTCGCATCCTTTTTCTTGCTCCCATGGTCAATTTGTGGACGATACTATTTTCATGGGACAGTCTGAAGTTAATGAAGCAAGGACTCTGAAGGAAGCAATTAATCTGTACACCTCTGCCTCTGGACAACTGATAAACTGGAATAAAAGTGCAGTTTTCTTTACTAATACCCCAGTTTATAGACAGAACAAAATTGCTAGTATTCTTGATTGCTCTATAGGCTCTTTTCCTTCCACATACCTTGGTCTCCCTTTTGGATTGAAAGTCCCTGAAGCTTTTTGGGAAGGTCTTATTAATAAATTTAGTAAGAAGTTAGCAGGATGGAAAGGTTGTCTTCTAAGCCAAGGAGGAAAGTTAACTCTCCTCAAAGAAAGTCTTCAAAGTATACCTACGTATGCTTTGAGTCTTTTTAAAATCCCCTCTAAATTTGCTGAGGCAATTGAAAAAATCCAAAGAAACTTTCTTTGGTCAGGTTCTGAGGAGAAAAAGAGAATGCCTCTTATTGCATGGGATAATATTTGCAAACCGGTTAAGGATGGTGGATTGGGTATAAGGAAAATAAGAAGTATGAACACTGCCCTTTTAGCTAAACAGGGATGGAGGGTCTATCAGGAAAATAAAGAATGGAGTAAAATATGGAAGCATAAGTATTTATTTAAGGCACAGTCAATTCATGACTTCTTTACTACTCCAGATATTTCTCAATCATCTGCTATCTGGGGGGCAGTCCAGGGAACTAAACATGTTATTGAAGAAGGTAGTGCATGGAAAGTAGGTAATGGTAAAAAGGTGAAATTCTGGGAAGATATTTGGGTAAGAGGTAAACCCTTACAGGAAGAAATCCAAAAAAAAGATGTTATAGAAAGATGTAAACAAAGAGTGGGGATAATGGTTAATCAATATTGGCAGAACAACACCTGGGTAAACCTCACTGACTATGATCAAGATCTCAAGGATATTCAATTATCCCTAAATGCTATCTCCCTATATACCAATCAAGAAGATAAAATTGTTTGGTATCAGGAGCCAAGTGGACAGTTTAAAGTCTCTTCCATCTTCATCTCCAAGGGAAATGGCAGAAAACCGTTATGGACAAGAGCCTGGATCAAGGGACTCACTCCTAAAATCAAGTTCTTTTATTGGACCCTTCTCCAAAATAAAATTTTGACTCTGGATAATTTACAGAAACGCGGAATCAATATTGTAAACAGGTGTATTTTGTGTAAGAGAGACCTTGAAGATGGAGATCATCTGTTTGTGAATTGTTCCTTCACTCAGCTTGTTTGGAAGGAAGTTCTCAATCTGTGGGGCATTACATGGATTCATCAAAAGAATGTTGAACTCTCTCTCAAAAGCTGGTATTGCCCTTGAAAGAACCCTGAAGTTCTATTCTTATGGAAAATTAATCTTCCCCATGTCTGGTGGGGAATTTGGAAGGAAAGAAATAACCGAATATTCAGAAACAAAGAGCTCCCTGGATGGGTGGTTGGCCAGAACATCATTAGAGCTCTAAAGGAAAATTTTTCTTCTCAAAAAAATCCAAGATCTAATCTCAATATGGATAATCCTCTGAGGAAGGATATTATTCTCAGTGAACCTGAAAACCCCAGATCAGGTGTGACTTGGATTAGTCCACCTCAAGATTGGATTAAAGGTAACTTTGACGGTGCAGCAAAAGGGAATCTGGGAAATGCTGGTTGTGGTGGTGTTCTGAGAAATCATGTGGGAAGGGTTATTGATGCTATTTCAATTCCCATTGGTATATCTAATTACCACATTGCCGAAGCAACAGTTGCCCTCCAGACCCTTAAATTAGCTGTGGACTCTAGATATTCCAAATTGTGGCTTAAAGGGGACTCTTTGAATGTTATTAATATCCTTAATAATAAGAATATTGTATCTTGGACCATAGAGGATAAGGTAAAGGAGATGAAAACATTATTGAACAAATTTGAAGAAATAAAAATTACCCATACCTACCGCGAAGCCAATGGAGTTGCAGATTGGCTTGCCAATTGTGCTGTCTGAGAAGGGAA
Source organism: Torreya grandis (assembly GCA_037957365.1). Classification (NCBI taxonomy): domain Eukaryota; kingdom Viridiplantae; phylum Streptophyta; class Pinopsida; order Cupressales; family Taxaceae; genus Torreya; species Torreya grandis. The sequence goes on along the minus strand of JARHVA010001285.1, from coordinate 2,870,466 downwards.
AAAAGCGAGGTGGGATGAAACCTTAGAAAGGAACATGGATTTAAGGGCTATCATTCATCTCGATGCCACACATGCGAAAGAAGGGAGGATTGGAGTGTAATAAAATCCTAATGAGTAGGAGGAGTGGTAGCACGGGGAAAGGAACCCAATTATTAAAAAGTAAGGTCCTCTATGGGGAGAAATGGATCCTGAAAAGCCAGAAACAAATTCGACGTCCCAATCAACTTGACAGCAGGAGGATCCAGGGTAATTTCCACAGTAATCAGGTTTCAAAGAAAATGAGCATGGCACGAGAAAGAAAGGGAGAACCCCGTAAGCAGGAGCCCAAGAGTTGTGCAGAATGGAGAGATAAACCCCAAGTCTGGAAAATTATGCAGAAAGGAAATGTAACTAGCTACATGGAAATACTCCACGGCTCTAAACCGCACATCACGATGGCCTTCTTCAAAAATTAGTCCGACGACAGGGTCACCCTGCATGGCATAACCGTAAATTTAACTGAGGATTTTCTTGCTGAGGTTACAGGGTTGTCAATGGAAGGAATCAAATTTTCAAAGCAGACCAGCATTTCAAACGAAGCATTTTGCAAGTTCCCCAAAATGGATGAGGAGGAGCAGAAGTTGGTCAAAAATGGGGATTTTTATGAGCTGGATCAGATCAAAGAGATATGGAGGGACGTCCTAAGTTGTATAAGGGAGTACTTCATCCTAGACGGTAGAAGCAAATGAGTGCATAAGTTCCATTTTGTTTTCCTCAACCACTTCAGGCATAAGGTCAGCTTGTCTTTTCCTTTCTATCTTCTCTACTCCCTGATTCAAAGCCTTTATGCTCATAGAAAAAAGGATCCATGCCCTATTCTTCACGAAGGCCTAATCCTGCTTATTGAAGGCTATTGCAAGAATAGGGCACTAGTTAAGTATCCCAAACAGGGGAAAAATAAGTTGCCAGGGAATAAAAAGAAAGAAAGTGTAAGCATAAGAGGTAAAATTAAGACCCCTAGTCCTAATAAATAGATTGCAGATGAAGAAAGGGGTCGGGAGAGACTTGAAGAACCCGAGGAGGAAAAATCGGAGGATGAAGATGGAACAGAGAGTTGGGAAACCAACTCTAGCAATGATGAAGAAGGATCGGAGGAAATTGAAAAGGATAAAGTCAATACTGAGGAGGAATCTGTTACCAGAACAGAAGAGGTGGAGGAAAACCAGAAAGTGGTGGAGGAAGACACTGTCCAGGAAGATCCTGGTGAGGACCCAACTTCTAAGAAAGAAAAGGAAATATCTGTCCAAGAAGATATTCAAAATGTGGAGATGGAAATTGAAGAAGGAATCAATGAGAGAGAACAAAAGAGCAAAGATGACTTTTTTGAAGAAGATAGGAATAGCCCGAATAAAAAATCTGAAGATTGGAGAGGAAAGAATCAGAATGATGAAATTAACATTCCTATGACTTGGGTTAACAGTAAAGCTGAGTCTTCTTCCCAATTAGATTCTTGGATGTGTAGGGACATCATTGAACTCAAGAAAAAAGTGGAAATGTTGGAAGAGTCTCTGAAAGCTGCTTGGAACAAATTAAATAGCATGGAAATTCAGCTAAGCGAGATCCCTGTGAAGCTCAAAGCTTACGAAATCAATCTCTGGGAGTTAATAAAGGATAACAGAAAGAAAATGGATGAAGTAACGTCTAACATTTGTGTAGCAGCTATCAATATAGGTAAACGAGCCAATGAGGAGACCAAAGCACTAGAGGGTCCCAGAAAAAGGACAAGGCAAAGTTCCAGAAAGAAAGATACACAAAAAGGAGCTTTGCTGGAGGCTACCACACAGAAAACTGCTTTTAAAGAAAAAGAAGCCATGAACTTGATTCTGGAACTGGATGAATAATCTGGTCCTTCTTGGTGGTAAAGAAACTGGTACAGTTCTTTGTTTTTTGCTTGTTAGCTTTTGTTTGTTGTTTCTCCAGACTTCTGTATCTGGGTTTTGATCGGATGTATCTCTGGTGGTTTCAGGACCATTCAAAACCTGATTTTGCTACTTCTCTGTAGTGTTTTTTAGGCGTTGCCTATGGGCATTGTTGTTTTTTATGTTTTTTGCTCTTTGTTAAAGGGTTTTGGGGCCCCTTCAAAACCTGCTTTTACCTCTAATCTAAAACAATGTTTGGATTTTTATTTTAAAACTCTCTAGAATAATTTAAAGTAGCATTCTAAGAAGGATGAGTCATCTAAAAGCAAGAGGAAAGTTGTTCATGATCATAAAAATAATTAGGTATCAAATGAAGAAGATTTTTAAGAATTTCCAAATAAAGAGGTATAAAATTAATAAGATTAACTATATAAGGAATAATATATGAAGTGGTAGCATCCCATTGAGGATCACCCATCACCATTTATAAAATGTAAACATCATAAGTTATCAATCCTTGATAGGATGCTTACAAAATATAGATTTTTATTTGCATCTAACTAAAGAGATATCCAAGATAGAATCCAAAAAGAGGTAGATGACCATATATTATTCATCATCACTATCACACATGGGTAATGGTAATAATTTATTATGGGTTTCATGGATAGATTATTTTCATAACTGATATCTTATTTAACATGCATGTATAAGCACTTTTAAATTAATTGTTATGTTCCAATGTTGAAAGAAGAAAGCTATCCTCTTTTGTATGATAAAGTATATAAGAATGTCACTCATTAATAGTGGATATGGATCATCCTTATAATTAGTTTTATAATCACATTTTTTAATAACCCATTTCATCAAAGAGGTTGTATAATTTTTAGATTTATCTATATTTTGATTGGCAAGTTGGCATTTTTTCCTTCCCAACTTCTTGTATCATGTGACAAGATGCGTAGAAGAGGCACTCTATGTTGAGAGTGATTTTTAAGAACATATTTAATGCTAAGGTATAAAAAATGTGTAAAAATGTTTTTTTCTTTTCATCTCCATGCAAATTTAAAATTACATAATGTGTATCATGTCTAGTTATTTATCAATGTTATATCATGAATTTGAGAACTCACATGATTATAACATGGATTTATAAGCTATTTTTCATTATAAAAAAACTATTATATCATGCCTATGATAGTTTTGGTATGTATGAAAAGAATTGTATCAATTTCTAGCATCACATTTAATTGTTATATGTGCATAAAATAAGTTGACAATAGTTTATCCAAAATAACTTTTGGTATGACATGTGTTTTGGGAACACGATTGCATGCTCATGATCCCAAGGATTCTTCTATAAAATAATAATAACTAGCATGAAATCAAGTCATTTTTACATGGTAAAAAGCGTGTATACACATAATATTTTCTTTTTATCACTTTAATAATACTTTCTCTCATAGTGTCTTGTCAACACATAAATATCCCTACTTGCATGCTTTAAATAGTGCATTAAGAATGGGGTGGGAATGGATTGAGGTAATTTTAAATATATATTAGAATTATATCATGTTACATAATCATTATTATTAGCCTAACCTCCTTCAATTTTTTATTTTTATTTCCCTTAAATATACTTTTTATATAGATTTTATTGCTTCTCTATATCCTATAATATCTACCTGATCAATACCATTTATTTTTCATCTTTTTCCCCTTTGTATTATATCAACAAAGAAAATATAATTTTAGTTATTCTTCTAAAACTTTAATTTATTTCCCTATATGATACTATATAATAATATTTTACATCTTCCAATTGCATTGACCTTACTGATATTGTCACCTTAATGTTTAGGGTTGGTTTTGGGAATTGAAAGCATATATTTATGGGTCATATTTCATTACCAATAATATATATCAAATTGATACACTCTTATCATGCACACACTTCTACCATTAGAAGTATTTTGGAGAATCAGTGGTCTATAACCTTATCTTAGAGGTCTTGTCTCATAGTGAAATCTCAATAAGAGAGTTCATTTAGAGTTCCTAACTAAGGATATTTAGGTCTTCATCTAACCATTTTAAGTATTCAATCTACATCTCTTTCAAAGACCCACTTGATTTGAGGTGGATATTTAAGTGTTGACAAGTCCACCTAAGGTAAGTATTTGTATCTCTATACTCTTTCACTTACTTATTAGATTATATAGTTTTATTACTTTGTGGATGTATGTGTTTATCCTTGCTTAGATTATTATATATACTAAATATGTTGGTATAGATATAGGATTGATTAAATTTCAATTAATCGCCTTAGGCTTTTTAAACACATGATTTCAAGAAATGTTATTTCATGTTAGAATGAAAAATAAGCATAAAGTAATAAGTAACATAACATCCTAGGAATGTTCCTAAGATTGGACAAGGCCCAGGAGAATGTAAACAAATAGAAAGACATAAACCAAAAAGCTAAACCTTACAAATGGAATCATTATCCAAGCCATAGTTTAAGTGTGTTGATCCAATATTGTAGAGCTAGGAGTATTTATCAATGTTGTAACATTATGTGGATGGCATTTAACCTTTAATACTTGTGATTTGGGTAAAGAGTAGAATAAAGTTTGAAGCTTTTGTTTTATTGAAATAGATTAAGTTTTCACCATAAAATAGTGTCTATTATTCCAAATGGTAATTGTATTTATAGACTTCTTAAACTTATTTCAACCATTGGATGGAGATCAATATGTGTGGTTGGAATTAAATCCAATTTAGAGAGTTAATGCCATTAAAATTTGGGGTTTGAGTTTGTCTTAATTAGTCATGGGTTTGAATTTTATAATATTTTCTTAAATTTATCCTAATTATTGACTAATTTTCATGTGATGTCATGATTCTATGTATTTGAAACTAGTTTCCATGTGAGTGGAGGAATAATTTAATTAATGAATTAATAAAATAAATAATTCTAAAAAGCTATATAATTTCCCATTAGAGGAAGATTAGGTTAATTAAAAATTGATAATTACATCCATGAAAAGTGATGTGACTTTTGAAATTTGAAAATATTTTCAACCTAATTAATACAAAATATATCTTTCATAATCATGATTTAACTTAGGATGAAATAAGTAAAGTTTATGATTGGATACAATGTATTACCCTAATCAAGGATGCTCTAATGTGTTTCATAATATGTATGTTAAGTGCATGAGTAAATTTAGGTGTTTTAGTGATTTTTAACCTAGTTTACGCATTATTACATGAACTCATTCTGATTGAAAAAGTGACATGAATGTGATGAAAATGGAGTGTTTAATTTTTACCTTATTTGAAAGGGTGTTGTGAGACATCAGATGAACTAATAGGTTTTGAAATAATGAAAAAGTCATTGTAATAATTAGATAATTATTTAATAGAGAGTGGTGAAAGAGAGGACTGATTGCGAAAATGATTTTTTGAATAAGGACTCAGAGAAGGTGAAGGGATATGGTAATGGATCTAATTATTGGGAAATACATAGGAGCCACATGAGACTATTTGTCAAAAAATTTCTTGATTGGGATAGTATGGATAACATTTTTAATGGATTTTCCAAGGTGGAAGGGATGAAGAAAGTGACATTTAAATATTCATGTGGAGCTTCCCAAGGTAAGTCATCTCAGGCTTTTATACTCAAAGATAAAATTTGTAAACAATAATAAATTCAACTGAAGTAGGATCTTCCAATAGTAAAAGACACTAGGGGATCTTTATTCAAAGATATTGTTTAGGAATAGAATGTGATATACACAATATTTTATGTCAACATGTTTATGAATCAAGAGTTACCAACATCATTACTTATACATTATTCTAAAGGGGAATGAAACTAAAGTATTGAATATGATCACTCAACCTTATTGTGTATTAAATGAAAGAATTTGGGTCATATTCCTAAGATTTTCCACTCATGGACTAAGTATAAGGTGGGAAAAATGAAAAAATCCACAATAGAATCCTAATCCATAATACAATCAACCAAGAAGACCACCACAACAGCAAACTATAATGCCACCCCCTATTTTCCAACATCCACAATAAGTTAATTAGCCCCTAATGCCTACACAACTAATAGCCAATACAACTAATAAGTAACCACAACCTATTTATGTCAGTGAACAAGATGACACAATGAATGTAGGAGTAATTTACTACTCTGATATTTAGTTAATATTAGGGAAAACTATAAAGGAACCACCAATTCTCATTTCTAAAATACCAAATGGAAATGAAGAAACAAAACAATCTCATTCAAATAACAAGGAAATGGAAATCAATGACTTTTCTAAAAAATGTAAGGAAAAAACCATTATGCCAGTAGTTCTTTTTCTTGAAATATTAAAGGAAGATGAAATGAGATAAGAATCATACTTGATCCAATAATTACAAAAGATCAACATTGAAGTACCTTTGTTATAAGATATAAGTGATATTCTTGAATTGAATAAAATCATCAAGAATTTGTGTGTTAAGACACCTAAAAGAAAGCAATAATATCCAAAAACCATACATGTTGATGGTAAGCTTGCTGATTTGTTAGCATGAAAAGTCTTAATAGCTAACTATGCAGACCCAAGTAGTCTTGTCATAATAGTCACAATAGGAGGAAAGGAAATTCCAAATATTCTAGTGGGTTTATGGGAAATAATCAATGTCATGACAAATGATACTCTCCAAACACTATCCCTAATAAGAATTTAGCCTACCACTACCATCATTCAAATGATAGATCAATCTATGACTAAATCAAAAGGAACTATAGAGAATGTTGTAGTACTTGTTGAATCATGAGAGTATCTAGCTAAATTTATGTTGTAGCTTAAAACACAAAATTTAGGATATCCCCTAATCCTAGGAATAACATGGTTAAATACTATGGTAACACTAATTGATTTCAATTCATGAGACATGACCATTTTCAAAGGTTTAAAATCCAAAAATATTTCTTTGTACCCTCTTGCAAAACCATCGGTCAACAACATAGAAAAACTTTTGGTGGATAAGCCAAATAATATAAAAAATGAATTTTTATGTTTGGATAAAATTAAATCTAATGAGAATATAGAATAATTTAATGAAGAAGTAATCTAAGGTTATGAATAACATGACCATTTAGTAGAAATCTCTACTAGTCTAGAATCTATAGACTCTGCCAGTCTAAAAACTACTGACTCTATGAATCCAAAATATATAGAATATAAAAGCTGTCTTAGGACATATTATATAAAAATTTCTTCTATTTATTCATCATATGATCATATATTTATTTAATAAAATATTTGTAATTGGATAGAAACACAATAGACCCATTTATTGAGTGCATTTCACTGCCCGTTAGCAAGAGCTATTCCTCCTAGAAAAGGATCTGTTGAAAAGGTAACTACATTCCAAATGATACTTCCTCATCCATGTACATTGAATTAATTAATGAGTGAATTTAATAAAATGGACCTAATCATGTAGGTACTAAACCTATCATGGTGTTACTAGGAAAATCTTAAACATTAATAGTTGGCTAACAAATGATGAAGAGGATCAACTTTTTAAATTCTTAGAATGACACACCAAGGAGTTTTATTGGGATTACATTGATATCAAGGTATTTAAAATAAGTTTATATACACATCATATCTACATATAATCAATAAAATTAATAAGACAACCACAAATAAGAATAAATCCAAAATTGAAAGACAGTCAAAACAAAAATTCAAAAATTGTTGGATGTAGGATTTATTTACCCCATTTCAGATAGATATTAGGTTTCAAAAATTGTAATCATACCTAAAAATAATGGGAAATTTCATGTATGTGTAGATTATATATAATTTAACAAATCCACTTTAAGAGATTATTTTCCATTGTCTTTCATTGACCAAGTTCTGGATAATTGGTAGGAAAAAATCTCTTTTCTAGGTGGGTTTAGTGGATACAACCAAATAATGGTAGCAGCCAAAGATCGAGATAAAACCACATTAACCTATCCTTATGGAAACTTTGCCTATTATTTACTTCCATTTGGACTTTGTAATGCTCCTAAAACCTTTCAAAGAGTAATCCTAGAAATATTTTTTGACCTCACTCATGATTATGTGGAGTTTTACATGGATTATTTAACTATCCATGGAGAAACCTATGAATAAGAACTTACTAATTTATAAAGAGTTTTGAAAATATGTGAGGAACATCAATTATCATTAAGTCATGAAAAATGATTATTGATGATGGATCAATAAATAGTGTTAGGACATCACATTTCTATAAGAGGCATTCAAATATATCCCAAGAAAGTTGAGATAATCTCCAACCTACCCATTCCATGTCCAAAAACATAGGTTATAAGTTTCTTATGACATGTTGGATATTAGAAATATTTTATAGAAAAATTTAGTAAAATAGTTGTTCCTATGTTTTATTTGCTCACAAAGGATAATGAGTTTGTATGGAGTGTTGATTGCCAATAAGATTTTGAAACAATCAAAACCAAGCTTAGTACTACCCTAGTATTAAGAGGACCAACTTGGACATAACCTTTTCATATATATATATCTGTGTGTGTGTGTGTGTGTGTGTGTGTGTGTGTGTGTGTGTGTGTGTGTGTGTGTGTGTGTGTGTGTGTGTGTGTGTGTGTGTGTGTGTGTGTGTGTGTGTGTATGTGTGTGTGTGTGTATATATATATATATGTATATCTATATATATATGTAAATATATATATGTATATGTATATATATATATGTATATGTATATGTATGTATATATATATATATGTATTTGTATATATATGTATATATATATATGTATATGTATATATATATATATATATATATGTATACATATATGTATATATATATATATATATACATACACACACACATATATATACATTTATACATATATACATATACACACACACACATATATACATACATACATACATATATATATATATATATATATATATATATATATATATATATATACACTTACATACATACACACACACACATATACATTTATACATATATATAGACACACACACACACACACACACACACACATATACATAAATACATACATACATATATATATATATATATATATATATATATATATATATATATACATATATATACATACATATATACATATATGTTTCCAACATAGCAATGGGTGCAGTCTTGGGAAAAAAAGATGAGAATGATCACATGCATGCTATCTATTATATCAATAAAAATATAACACCTACTAAAAGAAATTACACCACAATTGAAAAAGAATTTCTTGTTTTAGTCCATGAAATAAATGAATTCAGACACTATATAATAGGCTACAAGGTGTTTATCTATTAGACCATTTAGTTATTAGATAAATTACCAACAAACCAATAGTGGGAGGAAGGACTATCAAATGGTTGTTTATTTTATATGAATTTGATATAACTATTATAAATAAACCAAGAAAATTTAATGTGGTTATTGATTTCTTGTCTAGACTTGACACTTCAGGTGAAGAAGAACTAGTGGAAGATGATTTTCCAGATGAATAATTATTTTTTATTTCAGTAGAATCTCCATGGTTTTCTGATAGAGCTAATTATTTTTCTATAGGGAAGTTTCCTCTATATTTTTCAAGAAAGAAAAGAAAACATTTAATCAGAGAAAGTTCTTATTTAAATGTGTCAATGGATTGTTATTTAAATTTGGATTTGATCATGTGTTTGAAAAGTGTGTAACCAATAATGAAGCCTATGATATCATCAAATCTTATAATGATGAACTAGGAGGATGACATTACTCAAATTAGAGGACTATGGATAAAATCCTAGGAGTAGGCTACTACTAGCCTTCCCTTCACAAAAAAGTAGCAATATATATGTCAGATAATGTGATGCATGTAAAAGAATGGGAAAATCCACTCTTTTAGTTGAGATACCTCTCCATCCTCATATGGTTCTAGAACCATTTGAGAAATGGTTAATTTATTTTGTAGGACCTATGTATCCCCCATCTAGAGGAAAGAAATATTTATTAGTTTGCATAGACTATGTTACCAAATGGGTAAAATTTGAGGTTTTAACACATGCTCAAGAAGAAGCTATAGTATATTTCCTATATTTTAGAATTACGTAGAGATTTGGTGCTCCAAGGGAGATAGTCTCATATCAAGGAACCTAATTCATGTTAAACATGATAAAGTACTTCATGAAATTATATCATGCATAGCATAGGAAGTCTTCTCCATATCACCCACAAGCCAATGGATAAGTTGAAGTCACCAACAAAGAACTAGAAACCATTCTGACCAAGATTATTAGTACCAGTAGAAAAGACTAGGTAGATAAAGTAATAGAAGAAATTTGGACCTATAATACCACCTAGAAAACAACTACTAGTTTCTCTCCTTATGAGCTAGTTTATGGTAAGAGACCCTTATTCTCTGTTGAATTTGAATTACAAACATTGAAAATAACATTAGAAGTAAGAATTGAATTGGAAAAAGTACAAAAGGAGAGACTCGTGCAACTAAATAAACTTGATGAAATGAGAATTGAAGCAATACAGAGGATTGAATTGGTACAAAATCAAAGGAAAATTTAGCATGACTCACACGTCAAATAATGAAAGTTTTAGAAAGAAGACTAGGCATTATTGTTTGACTCAAAATTTCAACCATTCAAATGTAAACTATAGACAAGGTGGTTAAGACCATATCAAATAGAGTAAGTCTTTGAAAATGGTTTTGTCAAGTTGATGCCCATTGATGATAGCAGAAGGACTCTTCTAGTCAATGGGCATAGACTAAAACTTTATAAAAAACCTCTCGGTAAAGATGAGTTTGTACAGAAAATGAAAAGTGAAATAGATTTATTATAGGAATTAGTTTCCCCTAGTTAACCTATTATTCAAATTATTGCTATCTAAGGTCAATAAAAAACTAAAAAAAAATCAATATTGAAAATCCTTTTGGGAACACTATTGATAATGTGTAGTTGGAAAACTAGCTTGCTAGCTGGTTATGGATTATTAAAAAGGGCCTTGACTAGAAAACCAATAATGGATAGTCAAGGGGAATTAAATTTTAAAAAAATTAATCATGCAGATCATGATTGAACTCCACACATAATAAATCTCTAAATTGATCCTTAAAAAATGCTAATTAATTCATGCAAATCTACTTGTACAGGAAAAATGGCACAAGATGGACAAGATTTGAGGTATGACTAAGTGAGTTATAAGTTTTATTTATTCATGTTTTACTAAATTAGAAATATTTTGATTTCAATAAGGTTATTACTATGGAAATGAAAAAAATACAACTAGATAATCATTTATTCACTAAAAAAAGGAATAATCATAGCATGCAAAAGAAAGAGAGGAAGGAACACATGTCATAATGGATAAATATATCCAATACAATCAATTGAATCATTATAATTATGATGAAATGATCCTATAATAATCCTCAAAATAAAAGTGTTTCTAATAATTATTGATCAAATACATCAACAACCTATGGCGGTAGAAGTAATAACTGTCCCTTCCACGTGAGCAATAAAACTACCACCATGCCATTCCATCATTCAACTAGTCATGTCAGTGTTTAAGTCACCTCAATAGTTAGTAGTCCCACTCCATAGACATAAATTGAAGCCAAAATTCATGTAAAAAAATGATTACAACTACCACCAGCTCATAGAGAATTAAACTCACACACATAACATGCTCCTAAAAGTTACCAATCTCTACAAAGTGCATCAGATACTTTCATCTATGAATTCTAAAGGAAAATAAGTGTAAAACTTGGTTTAAATTTGGAAAAATTCTCCATAATTAGTGGAAATTTGGTTGACATTTATAAATTTAGGAAAGAAAGGGGCAAAAGATAAGGTCAAAACTAAAAAAGGTAACCAAATTCCTCAATGATAAGGCTTCTGTTGTAGTATTTGAGGCAAATGGATAGCTACCATTCATCTAAAAATTATAGGGCATCTATGAAGCATTGGTAAGTGAATTTGTGAGAAACCTTACTCTTAATTTTTATATTGTTGAAGTAGTATTTATTCCAATGTCTAGTCAGGTTAATAGTGAAATCATAAAAATCCTAGATGAAGGAATGAAAGTAATAGAAATAATTCCATTTAATGACCTAATTTATCAATTTAATGGCCATGAATAGACTAAAGTTACATGCTTTATTAATAAAAAATGGAAAGCTAATGGGATATATAGATATTCAATTCCATATCCATGGTAGTTTGTGGCATTATGGGTAATCAAGTATATCACCCATGAAGGGTAATGTAGTCTTTAGGAGGAGATGCCATGAAAATATTGATGCATCTTTAAAATGGAAGGAAAAACCCCTAGTGAAAAATTAACCTTCCATATTTCTTGTATGGTCACCTCCAGGTGATGACCACAACTTGTAACACTTCCCTTAGACATCATGGCATCATTCACCTTGTTATTTAGAATCATTTCCTGTAAAAGGTAAAAGAAGTTTGGGAAGCATGGGCAAACAAGATCACTACATGAATTCTATCCCTACTTGAGAAAGAATCAAATAGAACATTAGGTTTAATTTACTCACAAAGATAATCTCTTATAGTTACTACACCTACCCAAAAAATGAGCTCAAGTAAAAAACAAAAACAACCTACAATTGTAAAGGAAACTCCTCTCTCTTCAAGAAGGGTTACAAGATCTCAAGATTATCAAACCCTCACTATTTTAGAGGCTCCACAAGAACCTCAAGAATATATTAATCAACCAGTCCTCTACTCAAGAATAATAAAATTAAAAAGACAATTTGCTACCTCAATAGGACCTAAGAAGGTTAAGGGTTTCATTGCTATAGTAGAAGAATTGTCAAGTGTAGCCCAGAGAACTAAGAAAAAGAGAAGGAAGCTTATTCTTTTGTATGAAGATGAAAAAGAAGCAAAGAATATTTTGGATAGTCTTAAACAACTATCTCAACCTTTATAATAGTAGAATATTGAAGAATAAAAGACTCCTAAAACAACTCCTATGGAAGAATATGTTGAAATCCTTATCATGCAACCATTGAAGGAATTAGAAAGCTCTCTAATAAGGGAGACATAATCTAAACAAGGTAATTCAATAAGAGAAAAAAATTATCAAATTTAAGTTAAAGAAAAAAATACAAAGTTAAAGAAAAAAATTTTGAATTATTCTCAGACATTTTCTATTAAGGATAATCAGTCTACCTCTTCTCTGAAAACATTTACTGGTCAAGGATGTCAGACCAGATATTTATATATTTATCCATTATAAATGTTACATGAATATAAAGAGGAATATCAATCAATAAAATAGAATAATGAATTTTTATTCATTACTAACAAGACATTTGAAAATTAAAAACAAATATTAGAAACTAAAACTCAGACTTTGGAGGAAGATTTGAAGAATGCTTGCAAATTAGGAGATATTATTTTGGCTTGAGAACAATAGGGTTATGTATTAGACTAGACTTCTCCATTTTGAGATTGATTGAAAATAATTTCAAGAGAGATTATTTAAATACTATCATCAAAAACCACAATTTAGAAGCTCTGTATAATTGTATTATTTCATTTAACCTATTTTTGAGACAAAGATTTGATTCAGTTGTCGTTGCTAGTGTGAAAAGATGGGACCACTTATTAGTATCTATCAAAAGATGAGAAGTTGTGTCTCCTAAAAATTTAAGGTGGAGAAAAATAATATCTAAATAAATTATAGAAGTAATAAAATCTAGAGAGAAAACATGGATTGGAATGAGGTATAGACCTTCATTGTTTATCATACCAACTCTTGGATAGTAGAATTGGGCACCACAATCTGATGAAGATTTTAACATATGGAAAATAATGGTTTAAATGTATAAAATATTTAAAATAAATACAAATCATCATATCAAAAATGAATTTTATGAATATGATCTCAACAAGGGCATGGAAAATAGGTGAAGAACCAATGAAGCTAGATGAATGTTTGCAATGGGACTTGCAAAAGGAAAAGTCTAGGGGAGATGATGAGCCCAAAATATGGCTCATTATGTATATGGAATTTACTTCATTTCATTTCTTTAAGGATATGATATTATGAAAATCATAGACCTTTAGCTAACCATTCCATGGAAAATACTTACTTCATCTCATTTATGTCAAACCAAAGGTTGAGTTACCATTTTATCATTTACACTTAATAAGTATCATGTTTTAGTTTTTTAGTTTTGAATAATACATAGAAAGGATGGTAGAAATATAATTTTGGAAAAGTTCTAATTTTGACCTCAGTTTTTTGAAGTTACAGACTCTACATAACCACTTGTATAGACTCTATAGAACTACTTCTACATACTCTACTAGTCTAAGATCTATGGACTCTACCAGTCTAGAATATATGGACTGTACCCTTTCAAAATCTATGAACTTTTCAAGTCTATTTTTATAGAATTTGTATATATAAGATTTGGGAGATATGGGAGTTACAAGATAGAAGGATGGTTACAACTAGAATCACATCAATGTAATATTTGCCTCCTATTTTGAAGGATTCAATCTTGATATATTTTGTATATATTTGGACCTTAAAACTATTATAGGGATAGTATAACTATTTTTTGATAATAGTTGGATTCTCTAGGATTATAATCAATCTAAATCTCCTATCTTTTGGAAGAAACAAATTGACTAGTAGTTCTATTTTTCAACATATTATCTTTAGTTTGGGGAATGAGTATAAATATGTATATTTTCAGCTAGATTAATAATAAGAATGAATATTGATATATTTTTAGCTCCAAGAATATTTTAAACTCTCCATCTTTCATGAGTTAATGTAAAATTATTACAATTTTCAGTACCGAGTAGATTTCATTCCTGAATCTAAGAAGAGAAAGGGCCCACTCTCCTTGGAACTAATAATTTTTGTATTGTATTTATATTTATGTTAAATAAATAATCAAAGTATCTTCAATCACTATATGTCTTAGTAATTCATAAAATAATAAATTTTGGGTTTACATTTCAATAGTATTTCATTTTTCTAGCAAATGTGAATGAAGAATTAAATTTACATTTTAAAGCAAAGTGTGAATTAGATTTAAATTTAAATTTTAAAGAAAAGTTTGAATTATATTTAGATTTATGGTTTAAGTAAAGAATATATTATATTTATAATTATAGTTTTAGCAAGTGTGAATTGCATAAAATTATAATTCCAAGCAAGTATGAAGTAGATTAAAGGTGCTTTAATTTCAAACAAAAAATTGAATTAGTTAGTGTAATGGTTAATATATTATTTTATCAAGTGTGTGAATTAATTAGCTTATAATAATTCTTTCATTAGTATAATTTATATTAGAATCACCAAAATCTTCCCCAAGACCAACTTATCGATCTACCACTATAAACCTTACTGCAGATAGCTTTGGACACCAGCCCTAGTTTGATAGACATCAATATAAAATATTGATTAAATTAATATTTAAATGATACTCATCAATGGGTACCATTTAAATATGCTCTGAAGGCTAACTTTGCACCTACA
Organism: Torreya grandis; assembly: GCA_037957365.1. Taxonomy (NCBI): domain Eukaryota; kingdom Viridiplantae; phylum Streptophyta; class Pinopsida; order Cupressales; family Taxaceae; genus Torreya; species Torreya grandis. The sequence goes on along the minus strand of JARHVA010001285.1, from coordinate 2,854,964 downwards.
TAACTCTTGTTTCACTTAGTTTCATGACCTATAATTTAGTGTATAAGATCCTCTTACATAGGGGATTCCATCCATTTATCTAATTACTCCTGAATCCTTCATATGTGCAAGATATGACATCATAAAATGCTTTATAAACTTTCTATTTCAACCTACAAATTTGAATATGGAAAAACACTATCAAAATGCTTGAGAGCCCAACTTTGCTCATGTAAATATTTTGTCATGCTACATTTCATGACCTGAGATTTAGCCCAAAAAAACTAGGTACAAAAATGACCAAACCCATATGCTCATTTAATCATAACACCTCTATGTGTGAATATTTTTACCTCATAAATATTCTTACTTGGCTCTATTTAGCCCTTTTACAAATTTGGCTAAGTGTTAGAACTTAGTGAATTCTGTCCAAGTAGCCAACTTTTCATCCCAATATCTTCAATTGCACTTCATCACATGTCTTTAAATATGTCACATAATAACTAGGAATTAATGTGATCATAACCATATTACCAACTCCCCAATACTCATCTATATATGGCAATGGTGATGTAAGTAAACTGCCTACTCAAATTTTTGTTTATAGACCTAAAATGTCTAAATAAATAATATGAGTAATCGGATGACATCCACTCATGGACACAATCACTGCATACATCATTGGCCTCTGATAGGATGCCTTAAACATCATAAAATCACCATACTCATCCTTAATCATCAATGACATCAATAATCTCACTTTTGACAATAATTACATGTTTATAATGTCCCGTTTTACATCAGTGATAATCAAATTGCTAACACGACCTTGAGATAGAAATCTCATCAAGATATGAATGTTGAAAAATAAGATCTCAACATGAAAAGAATCATTTATTTATAACCTTTTGACCTATTCATTCTAGTATGACATCCTGATGACATTCTAGCTCTCCAAATCTTGAGCTATGAACTTTTACCTAATCCTTGAAAGATACAATGATATTCTGAGGCATATGAAATATTTTTCCATGATATTTCCTACTTTTGTCACCATGAGGACCTACTTCCTCAAAATTTGACAAACTACACTAAGTTTACTTAAAATGTTTCAAAGGCTTTGCAGGCTACATGTGATCTTTGGAACACTCATTCCATCTAAAACTTTGATCGACTATTCAAGCCATTTCTAATAAAAAGATATTTATTTGGGCCAAATTTGGCAAACATTTTTGGTGACTCAACTAGCTTCACTAGCCTACTGGTCATGGAACCTAAAACTTCATCAAGCTTGCTCATGATAACTAGATAAATTAATTATTAATTTAGAAGGATTTTGACTGACTCCTTAAAATTTTTTAAGCAATGAGACTCACATAAATAATAAGAAATCAATAAAGACACCAAAAAAAACTATAATAGATGGAAAACAACAAATAGAATAATGTGCAAGGGCACTTGGAGGTAAGGATAAACCTATCTATCTATGTACAAATATCATGAAATAACATTAGTATCATAATTTAAGTTACCTCCCATTGATATGGATTGGAAGGCTCTCTCAATTAAACCTAGAAAGATAAAAGGCATTTCTCTCTTTTCTACCTATGATAACATAAGTTCCACTCTAAATAATATCAAACTTGGAGTGTTTTCCTAGTTTTGCATGATCCTCATCTCATTTGAGGACTATATCACCTTGTAGGAATGTCTTTTAATAAGTTCTTTTGTCAAATGACCTTTTCACATAGTTTTGGTTGGAACACATAATGTGCATGGTAGTGTCCCTTATCTCTTCTAGTTGTCTTAACTCATTTAGTCTTGTATGCATGGCATCATATTATATGAGCTCAAGTTGATGTACAATATCTAATGCAAGAAGTTCAAGAGATATAGGGAGTTTTGATTCTTTCCCATAGATAAAAAGATATGAGGAGTGTCTAGTATCCTTTTTAGGTGTTACTATATCTACCCATTCATCGAATTACAAGTCTATAATTCCTTCAATATGGTCATGAGGCTCTTACTCACTAAAATTTTCATCCTCTTCAAATATGGTATAGGTGACATGTACAAGGTTAGGCATGTAGGGATTTAGGTGGAACTTAGAGATAGGTTTGACTTAATAGTGACCTTATTCCTATATTTGGTACTTAAAACCATGTATGACCAATCAAAGGACAAATAACCCCCACTTTTTCTAGTAAAGTCCCTAGATAGTCATACAACAATATATGGGGGTAAGTCTATAACCCTTACATCTTGAGTCATGACATAATTTTAGAAATATGCCAATGTGATCTTAAGATCTTACATAATACCTACTATTTTAGTGGGAGAACCATCGAATTGGAGAACACCTTTTTCATTAGTCACATATTTAAGCTCAATCTTATCTATTATGGATTTAGGTATACTTGAGGTTGAATCACTTGAATCTATCATAAAATTATACATCTAACAGTCCCCTATAATGATTGATAAATATAATGGAGGGGGTTTCACAACCTTAGGGGGATCAACAACATTATGATCTTTACCTTGATTAGGAATTTGACTAGGAGCTTGAATTTGTCTAGGTTGAATACTATTTATAAAAATAGTGTTTACCTTATCAACTATCTCATTTATATGACAAGGCTTAGAGAGCTCTTGCTAAATAATTTATTTTTGTCCCATAATAGATAGGGCATCATACATAGACATAATTCCATTAGAACTTTTCATATGATCCAAAATATTTAAATGAGAAATAGTCCGTTTGAACTACACCTTGGAAGTAGAAGTATCACTTGGAGCTTAAGTGACATGAGGAACAAAAGGAGGTTTATGCTATTGTCCATGATTTTGAGGTATTTTTTGAATTTCATGAGAATTATCAGTTATATTTGAAGTGGTAGGATACTAAATGGCTTGTGGAGGTGTTGAATAATCCCTAGGTTACCCCAAATTATCATCCAATATCCTCATCTTGGATCTTATATTAGCTACAATTGGTTCATATACGCTTTATGTAGTTTGCCCCATGTTTGCTTCTACATGATCAAACATATTCTCCCCTTATTAGAGGTTTATGCACTTGGTGTTGTATGATGCCTTACCCATTCTTGTTTGCTATCGAATATAATCTTCTAGTGGTATCAAGGTAGGCATATTACCTTGATTCATTAGAGGGCATTATGGTAGAGGGGGCATTAAGTCATGGACTTGGAATGAAGGAGCATGCTACCAACTAGGATTTTGATACCTTTTTCCACTTGTAGCCATTACCATATCATTGTATATCCCTCCTAATTTTGATTGACCCTCTTTTACAAGGTTGTTTTGTGTGGGGACAAAGACTCTTGAGCTAATTACACATATGGGGTTGTAAATATTTTAAGATCTACCCTAAGTAATTTGGCCTTGGTCTTGTTGATTTGATGGATAAGGGGGTATATTTTAGTATTGATTATGGTATTGGGATTATAAGGGACATTGGTATGGCCTATATGAATTTTGTTGTTGTCTCTTTGAAGCCACTATCTTGTTGTTTTGTTCCTTCAATAAGCTCTCAATATTTTCAAATTTATCTACTTGGCTATCATCAAGATGGGGTTGATTATTTGGAGTGGGTAATAGATAAATTGTAGGTGGGGTTCGATGAATATTAGGAAAAAGTGACATGAGATATCTTAACATGAGTTTCCTTGCCTATATCAATAAGCCCAGAATAGAGTTGTTCCACCCATAGATTAGATCATGACTACTATGTATAAGCTCAATTCTCTCAGATAGTAAAGAAAATCATAATTATGTGTAGGATTAATGATTATAGGGATCATATCCCAAGTCTTTTGGAATCTATATTTGAAATCAACATTAGATTCTAGGGGTGCACTCTTGATTGAGGTGAGTTTTTAAACTAGTAAAACATGGTCACTTCTATCATCAAAATGTTTACATAGGTACTCACCAAGATCATCCCATGTATTTATTGAGGTAGGATCTAGACGTTTATACAATTATATTACTTTACTTCTCAAGTATGTGGTTAGTAGTCTCATGGCTACATTCTCTTATGTGAGGTTATCTACTAAACAAAGGTTTGCAATGTTAGTAGTGTACTCTACAGGGGTGGTGGAGTTTTCCCCTATGAAATATGGTAGAATATTCAAAGAGGAAACAATTATATCATCATTTTGTTGAAGGTTAAGAGGGTTCTCACCATTTAAGGGTACAAAATCATGCATTTTGGGCCTTACCATTTGTATAGTGTGAGCTAAACTATTTAAAATAATACAATGATCAGGAGATGAATATTTATTTTGGGGTTAAGGACTTGTCCTATTGAATCTTGATCTTTTATATGAAATAGAAGGTATCTCAATGAATTTAAAAGGGATACCCTTACTAATTAATTTGCTTCTTTTTAATCTAAATAAATATTTCACGAGGCCCAAAATTGACATCTACATACCCATCATTTTATGTCTTCATGATCATCATTGACATCTACATGACCATCAATATTTGAAAACCAAAATTTTAATTGTTGAGCTTAATTTTGGCATATATACACCGATAATTTTATGTTCACATGAAAATATAAGGAATTTTTAAATCATAATAGTTATTTTTTGGAGCTTAAACTTGACATTCACTGCACATTCTATTCTATAAGTTATTTTTTGAAGGCTTAGATATTGAGATAAAAATTTCATCAACACATGAATTTTGTAGAGTAAGATCTCAGTACGAAGAGCATAATTTCCTTGTAACCTTTTAACCCTGATAAAAATCATAATTTTTTTTATAAAATATACAAGTGAGATGACCCATACATTCCTATGTGACATCTTGATGATGGTCTAGCTCTTCAAAGCTTGATCTATGAACTTTTTCCTGATCCTTGAAAGGTTTTATGAACTCTTGAGGCATATGTAAACTTTTTCCATGATCCTTTTTACATTTATCACCATGAGAACCTACTTTCTTGAAATTTCAAAAAATACACTTTAAGTTTACTTAATGTGTTTCAAAGGCTTTACAAGCTACATGTGATCTTTAGACCAGTCATTCTATCTAGAACTTTGCTTGTCTATTCAAGCCATTTCTAGGCAAAATATATTTATGTGGGCCAAATCTAGCCAATAGTTACCCAATAAATGGCTAAGGATAAAATGTTTTGGTAGAAATTAATTAAAAAATAAATGTCTCCTATGAGATTTGAGGATATTTTTATTAGAAATATATTTTTGAGGGGACATTATATATATTGTAATAGGTCATCTATTTTTGGGTCAAACTAATAAGTATTTTTTAGGATATTTGAAATGATTTATGTCATCATCTTGTTCATTCAAGGGTATGTTACATTCAATCATGAGTAGGGTCTACAAAGGATATTTATAATTATCATCGTATCCTAGTCAACATTATTTTTTTCTTCATACAAAGGTTGAGTTGGTGGGTATAAAACCATCTTCCTTGTGATGTTGCATTTTGAGATCAATGTGTTCCATGACCTACATCTAATGAATGAAACAATTTTGTTGATACAAGGTCTCCCTGGGATGATGGGGTATCCCTGTAGGTTGGATTTTAGATATAATATCATAAATTCTACAAAGTAATCCCATGAATCCATGGTGATCAATAGGTCTTATATAACCCATTAAGGTTTAACCATAAATCTCTCTACCTTTTAAGAATGAAGGGGATTTGGAAAAATCCTTTGGGGTAAATTATTTACATATTTTTTTTGTTATCACATTTATCGTTGGCCCTAAGTCTATTAAGGTATTCTAAATGAAGGTGTTATATATGTGGAAAATAAATATAGGGTTTCTTGAGTAAGAATACTTAGGTGGGCTCATATTTCTTAAAATAATGTCCACAAATTATCCAAATACTTGATAATATTTGGATCTTTCCTTTTATATCTAATATTCTTTAGACGTCATTCCCAAACAACCTTGGTGTAAATGGGAGCATATCTTATGGCTTAAAATAGTGGAATATTGACATAAACAATTTTGATTTGTCAGATGAAATCAATCTAAGATTCTTGTTCTTGTTTTTACAGGTTTAGTTTCTTAAGAAAAAGAGGGGTTTTAGACACTCCTTGAGTAGTGGATTTTCTTGGTTCAAGAGTGAAGAATTTATTAAATGGATATGGGTTATTTACAATGTCAAGGAATTATTAAGAAGGTTGAATTATTATGGGTATGGTGGGTTTTGGGAGAATTCATGATGAATTAATTTTAACTTCATATAACTCCATTAAATAAGTTGGTATGTCATAGTTTCATTAGAATATCTCAATTTAACCAAAATATTATTGGGTTTAGGTATAGGTTGGGTATGAAATTGAGGAGTTATAAGTTTATTTCAAGTAAGATTATTTGGAATCAATGTTGGTTTTTACTATTATTGTATTTATGGTGATTATTTATAGTTTAAAAATTGGATAAATTATGGCTATTTTTTTTTATCTGTGGTTATTTCCATTGATTGGATGACTAGTATCATTAATAGTTATGATTTATTGGCTTCCATAGTTCATATTAGAATTAATTCAAATTGGTATGGGGTTATAAATTTTTTTGTGATGAATATCAGGTTACTAATGATAATAACTTGATTCATATCCAATATTAGGTTACTAAATTCCATCCATGAGACCCCATTAGTAATATTAGAAGATGATGATGGGAATGATTTGTTGTTATGGTATTATTCACTATATACATAGATTAATTTATACATGTGAGTGATATCATTAAATGATATTTTTGAAACATCCCAATCACTTATGAAATACATATATTTCAAGCATTCCTCATTAATTCCTTTTATAAGTATTATCTTAATAGACTTTGCATCCAAAATATTTTATTTATATTTTTGGATACTAAACATAAATCTTTACACATAGTGCTCTAACAGTTCCTTCTCTTTTTATGACATTTGAAAGATGTAATACATTATAAAATATTTCCATTTGTAGTAGTCCTAATATTTGGATATAAATATATACCTCATATATTTCTAATCCATGGATGCATTCTTCCCCAATCCCATTAACCATCGAAGGTTTGCATCTTTGAGAGTATATGAAAATAATTTTAGATTGTATGCCTCTTGAATATAGTTATAACTACAATGTCTAATGTCAAACATAAAAAGGAACATGTCAAAATCCTTGCTTACTATTAATTTCAATTTACGCAAAGCTAAAAGTGGAATATTATTCATGTGTGCAATACATTTAGGGGTTTTGATAGGAAATTCAAATGTTGTGGCTTCATTATCATGGTTTATATTTTCATGTATTCAATGCTTCTTCTAACCATTCATGCACACTTAGTGATTTTTACAACCTAAGCTTTGAAATCCTTGTCAATATTATTATCCAAAGGCAAGAAATGATCTATGGATCTAGGATTTTTTAGGGGAGAGGAAATATTCTAGATGGATGTGATGGAGTGAAATATTCTATGAATTATTTTGGAAATTTAAAAAATATGTCATCCTACTTGGTTGGGTCTAGAAATTTAGATTTAAACTTATTATTTGGGAATATAAGGGCTTAATAGAATATTTTGAAGAGAATTTAAGGTGAAGGGAAAGAAAACTGAATACCAAAATTTTGAGTATAAGGTGCCCAAGTTGGTACTCCCACATGGATATATTTTTTAGGGATCTAAAGATATTATTATTCCTTATCCTTAGATTTCCTAGTTAATTGAGCTAATATCATTTTTTTATTACATATTCTTATATAATTTCAAGCGATAGGGGTGTATTAGTTATATGTGTATTTATGTGACTTGTATTTGCTATAGATGAAGCCTCAACTTCTACTCATGTAGAAAAAAATAGTCTCTTAGGAAATAATGCACCTAAGTGATCCCTCTCACACTACATATACTCAATCAACCTTTCTTTTGGATTTTTCCACGCTTTCCTACATGTGGTTAGTTCTATGAGGTAAAAATATGTACTAATTAATCTATTTCACATAAATTGAACTCTTAACTAGAAATAAGTATAGTTAATCTAGAAAATAGGGGAAAATATAGAAATCAAGAAATTTAACTCAACCTAATATGATACTAATGTTTGACACATATCCAGATAAATAGTGCCAAAATGATGATAATAATAAAACCATAATTAAACTTAATCCATTAAGGCTCACCTACAACATAATAGAGTCATCTAAGGGGTAATTATTTGATTAATTGATACTACTACATTCACTAATTATAAATGTATGGTATGTAGTTGAAACAGTGTTATAATTATATATGTGACCCTATTATCTTTCAAGGGTTAATGTGATTAAGGATTTGTAGAGGGAAACACACTTGATTAAAATAATGTAAAACACTTGCATGAATGATCTAACTCACTTGCATGGAAATTAAATAATAGGAAATTAAAGCTAAAGCTAAATTTAAGCTTCCTCACACTACATTGATTTAAACTTAAATAAATAAAAGTTACATATGTAAGGAATCAAACATAATATTAAATATCATATACTTTAATTAGATAATGAAGAATTCATATACACAATGTATAAATTAATCGATACTAATGGATAGGATATTTAACATAATTACACTTGAGTGGGACCTACCTAAATTTGTTTCATGTTACAACCCCTTATTATTGTTATATATTTTTACGTAAACCTAGTTATATTATAATAATAAACCTATAGCAATGATATTATTGCTACAATGAAATTATAAAATTCTCATAATAGGATTATTAATCTCTTATTCAAGATTTTTTAATTGCTACTTGATAACATATGCCATGTTGCTTTATATTTTAACAAAGAGGAAAATTTATTATTTAAATGTTTTAGTTACAAGGTATATTATAACTTCCATATGGATTTATCATAAATTATGAAAACAACCTACACATCACTGTAATATACATAACAATCAAACAACAACATAAACTAGGATGAAAAAGGAATGTAATTTGTTCCATCATTAAAATGGTATTAAAGATATGGTCCAATGGAAAAATAATGATAATAATTAGTTTTAACACTGAATTTTTATTTTACTTTATTATAATAACTATTTTACTCCTTAGATTGTGGAGGGTGTTTATTTCAGACCATCAACTAGTTTTCACATTTACAACAAGATGTTTAATAATAGGTGTTATGGGTTACTTCTAGTTTTTACAAATAACTCAAATATTAAATCCATTAGTATAATTTATATTACTTGGTTATTATAGGTTAGCTTACCTGCTTTCAAGGAGATGCTTGTCCTTATTAGCATTAATAAAATTGGAATGGTTAATGGGTTGATTTGATCAAGATGGGTGGAAGGATTTATGAAGGTAATAAGTAGAAACTTTTATGGTTCCATTGTTTGTACGACCTCCTAAGCTAATTTTTGTTGTAGTACATGATGGTAGGCATCATGATAGAACACCATGAGGACTTGGTCAAAATATACATAAAGACTAACTGCAAATCTAATACTCAATTGAAAAAAAATGCATCAGTGATGAAAAACCCAATGATTATGTTGATGTATGAATATGGATAGACTCAAGAATAATTTTTAATGAATCACCCAATGAATGCATAAAAACTAAGTCAAGGAAATAGTGCTGAAAGCAAAAAAATAGTAAAGTGAACAAACAAACAAACAAAAAAATAAACAAAAATAGAAATCCTAAAAACAAAAGAAATAAGAAGCATCTTAATAATGGGTTTGCTCTAGTAGGTCAGTTTGAGGATGACTACCTAGGCTTAGATAAGACAAATGTTTTTATATTTTGAATTTTTGAAATGTTTTTAGAATTTTGAGAATCTAGAATCAATTGAGAATGATGAGAGTATATAAAACTTGAATTGATGCTCGTAAAACACTAAGATCATGATGGCAAAGGGGGTCTGAGCTGACCTCAATGTGAATCAAACATGAACCACATAGTCCTAAAAGAGCCTTATTTCACATTAGTTCCAGCTTATAATAGAGGAATATGACTAGTGTAGTAGCTAATTCAAAAAAAATGGTCACAATTGGTATGATTTCATATTATGGCATATGAATGGCCAGTTGGTATGTCAAGGCACAATAAACAAATATTTCCCCTAGTTTTCCCATATGTGGTTATAGATAGGATAAAACTAAACATATCAATGATAATAATTTGCCCATAGTTGGTTATAATTAGTAGCAAGACTAGTGAAACACCGATTTGCCCATGTAGGTAGATATAATCAAGCTCAAATAAACAAACATGATAAGAATGGAATAATAAATGAAGGATGAAACTACCAAAAATTCTATCTTACTAATCTAAAATACTACCTCTATCTATAATACTTGAAATAAATGTTAAAATTGGTCTAGTTTTGTGTGCAAAAAATGTGAAACTAATGGATAAACCAAAGTCAAATGACTTAGGATAAGCTATGATGCAAAAAATTCTTTTGGTTGATAAAATGGAATGGTAGGATGAATAATAGATATGATGGTATAATTATAGGATAATGGCATGGTAGAATGGAATGGCATATGGAGTAATATGGATAATATGGTAAGAGGGTTACCTCCAAGTGATAGAGTGAATGGCAAGGGTATACGATAATGGAAAAAGGAATATTAAATAATAATGACCTAGTATTTATCTGATGATGATGGTATGGTACATGTTTATGGCCTAGGTGTGGGTTTTAATTCTTTTATTCTTGTTGATGTGGAGATGCATGTCTTGATCAATAAATGATACAAAAAAAATAATCAATCATGTTAATTTCTAGCCCCTACTTTGTTAAGAATGGGTTATATATTTAGATACCAATGATGTTGTTGTGATCTTCATTGGTCATTGATTCTAAGTCCTTCGAGCATCAAGAAAAATTATCTTTATAGCCTTTTACAAAGGAAAGTGTGGCCATGGATGGTAAATAGGGATAAACAATGGTTGATAGGTTTGTTTTTGAAATGGAATGGTAGATGATAATAGAATGTATGACTATGGGGAAATAAATAAAGATTGATATTTTTAGGCACATACAATGCTGTTGATTTTAGATCTGACATAACTTTAGATGTGATGGGGTGAAATAATTCTAAATATTCTCTCAATAAGACCACCAAATGTTTATGTTGTTTGGGCCTAAGAGTAACTACCATCTAATTAGATTGTAGATTTTAGTCTATTTTGATTTGATCATTGATTTTATCTTCATTAAATAGTGAATAAATTTTATACTAAACTATTGGCACCTCAAAGAGGTTTCTACCAATGAATTTATCTTTATTTTCCCATCGTGCCTTTGACAAGGTTTCACTAAAGAATGTTAAATTTTGACTTTGATTATATTCTAGCACCTCTAAAAAGGTTTCACTAGGAGATTGTTCTTCTTCTTCATGAATTTGGTCTTGGCCTCCCTAATGGTCTTCAAATGATATGTCACCATGGATGTAATTCAATAAGGTGTGATTTTTTCAGTCCCAATAAATGTCAATAATATGGCTATGTTGGTTGGTTGTAATGGCATGTGGAATGGTAATGGAATGGGGTGAGGCAACACAATCCTTGTATAAGATAATAAGAAAACTTATGTTTATGATAAATTAATCCTCCTAAAAAACCATAAAAGGGTCAAAAATGTATTCAAATTGATTTGATAGGCTTGTGTAACCAATATTGTAATAGTTTCAAACATATTCTGAATATGAATCTGATTATGACTCAAAATCTGAATCTAATGTCAAGACTATTGATTCTACTTCTGATACTAAATTTGATGTCAATTCAATAATAAAATCTAACTCTAACTCTAATTCTTCATCTAATGGGTACTTCCTTACATTTATGTCTTATTGAATGTTTGATAGTGGAAAAGTAATGGCTAATAATGGCATAAAAGGCTCCAAAGAGATTGGTTTATCAAAATGAGACTCCTCTAGGATGGGAAAAAGGTCAAGAGACAACTCCTTAGAGACTAGCTTCGAAAAGGGAATCTCTTATAAAATAGGCATATGGTCGAGGTAATGATTTTCCCAAAGGTAGTTATAATCATTAAAAAGTGACTCAGTAAAGACTGGCTTGTCAAAGTAGGACTCCTTGATAATAGGTATAGGATTAAAAGGTGATTCATCATAGGTTAACTTATCACAAATGATTGGTTTAACAAAAAAAAAATTGTTTAGTTGGTTATCTTGGCCTTAGTTTCCAATGAGCTGGAAAATATCAATTTTGAATACTTCTTAGTCTTTGAAGGATTGGATCGATTGAAGAGGTAATGATTGGCTTGATTTTGGTTCAATAATTGGTAGGGGATTCATAAATTGGGGAAGATTTTTAATGGATTAAGAATGAGTGATGGTTGGATAATGATAGGTTATCTTATAAATTTATTTCTCACACAAGCCAAAGGATGAAGTCTTGGTATATAAATGGTAGGGCATTACAAAACTTGGTTGCTCACACAAGCCAAATGATGAGGTCTTAGAATAGAAGTGGTAGGGTATTTTGGAGCTTGGTTTCTCATGTATTTTGAAGGAGGGTTAATGGTATAGCTGGAGGAATGGGTGGTCATGAAAGGGCATGTTTTATATGGCAACTAGATAAAATTAGATATTACTAAACATGATGTTTGACTTTGTTCCCCAGATTGAGTATTACAAGGAGGATATGGATCCATCTCAAAAACCACTTATTCACCATAGGGGTCTTGATCAGATTCAATTCATGTAGCCATTATATCATAACTTTGATTATACATAAGTAAACCATAAGTGCATCTTGACATATCCTCATAAATAATGAAAGCTCCACAAAAAGACCTAGATTTCTACAAACTCTAAAAAATAATTTCCAAAGGATAAATGGTTCAAACTTTGTCTAACTATGTTTAGGGGAGTTGTATCTCCAAAATAGTTTGTGCTAAAACTTGGCATAAAAAATACTAACATCAAATGTCAAATATCATACACAAAATGTCAAGTAACAAAATAATAACCAGTAGGTCAGAAGTCTAGGCCAAAGTGTTCTAAAGACGGTCTAAACTAAGAAATAGAAAAGAATCTCTAGGCCTTTTATCTAAACTTGGAGTCAAAACCTAGGCTCAAATAGGTTGTGATAGGACTTTTGTCCAAATGACATCAAAATATAGTATTTAAATAAAGATGATGTGATTAGATTTAAACTAACATGTTTGGAACAACTTTGATATAAACTTGACACACATAATAAAATATAAACATGATCAGTTGGTATAAGGCAAAAGGCAAAAGGCACCTCGAAAAAGGTTGTGATTTCTAAAATAATGGCATAAAAAATGATGAGGATAGGCTCTAAACAAAAAAAAATAGTTGTCAAATTTGGATAAGTAATTAACCTAAATTATGCAACCCAAAAGAGAAAGATATGTGTATCAGCCCCTATGTGGTGAGGCCTAAATAGAAATCAATCAATGTTTTGCTCCAAAATCATAAAAGTTAATTGAAATCTCAACATTTTATGAAAATGATTTTGATGAACAAACAATTTTAGACAAAATCAAATAGCATGACTATGCTAAACAAAGATCCAAATGTCAGACATGACATGGTTTGACAATAATAATGATTTGCTTAGATACAAGATAAGACAAGCTATTTGAAATAACTTGGGTAGTATAAAGGTTTTATCAATCCTAGAATATATGATCAATGGTTATGTTTCAAAGAATTTTTAAATTCATAAACTTGATAATGATTTGGGTAGCATAATGGTACCCATTTTAGTCAAGAGACACACACACAAGCAATGTTAGTAAAAGGTGCAAGGCATAAGTGTGGTATAAAATGGCCAGCATAATGCCTCCTCAAATAAAGGAGTGACATTTTTTTTTTTTGACATGGTATAAATAAACATATAGGTTTTATCCTTAAAACAACAAGCAATAAATAATAAATGACCAAAATACAACTAAGTATAATCATCTTATATCCTATCAAGGTGTGGCAAAGTGGGGTTGACTAAGACTAATTTGTTTTTTATCATCTAGATTGATCCCATGTGTACACACTTCATGCATGCACACAAGAGAAGTAAAACATAAATTAAGTATACATCAATTCAATTTTTATGAAAAGGTCTTGTCCTTTTCATAACCATTACATCCATCACTTTTTTAGTGTAGTATGATGTCCATATTGATCATACATCCTAGGATTAGCCTCCTACTAATGGATATGGTTTAACCACTCAAACCAATATCCCAATGGGGTGATCCCAATTCATATATCCTCCCATTAGAGAGGGGTTGAATATGATGCTAGGATATGAAGCCCTATGTCAAAAATTATTTAAAGAACTTATGGGAGGTGATGAAATTCCCATTACAAGCCAAAATACAAGAAAATAAATGATAAGTAGAAAGACTTTGTAGTCACTTTCAGATCACCCAATACTATGCAAGTTTGGGGAGATCTGAGGTGATGTTCTTTCTACAACTTTGACTAAGCACTAAAATGTAATGGAAAATCACTTTTGACCTCATGAGTTCCATATAGGGGATGAGGGGAGAGCGTACACACACTATCCTTTTCACTAAAAAAAGATCAATAAACAACTTACATGAAAAAAATGAACTTGATCAAAATCATGTAAACTAATATTATGTAAGGTTCATTTTAAGGCACCAAAATGAAATGTGTTTTGAAGTTTGTCCCCTTGGATTTGATTTGAACTTGTAAAAAATTGAAAAAATATTTAAGGCTTAAAAAAGGAACTAAGTTCTTTTTAGATAACCTAAAGATGTTGTGAACAAGTTTGAAACAAGTATATACTTAATTAGTTTATTTTTAAGGCACAAATGGAAATGTTTGGATTAATGTGCATGGCCCCTTGGCATATTAACAAATTCAAAAGAACTTTCAAAAACAAAAACTAAGCAAAGACATTGTTATGTTCATTTTAAGCACCTTAAGTCTAAATGTTTTATTTAGCATAATTAATTTTAAACACCAAATTTAAATGTTATAAACCATATAAGAATGTAAATTTATGTTCAATGTTTGTCTTGACCTTGAAAAAACAAGAGAGTAATCCCCTACTTAGAAGCACTTTTAGTTGTGAGCAAATGAACTTTAGAAAAGAAGTTCTCAGGTTTGTGTTTCACCTATGAACCCAAAGGCAAAAATTTTATACTCACAAATACTTTTTATCTCAATAAAACATAAAAATTAATATTAAACTTATGAAAACATGCAAATAATAAGTTAGAAGGCTAAAAAAAATTAAACCAAACACACAAAAATATCAAAACTTACAATTCATATTTTAATCATAACTTTTAAAATATATATAAGTTTGTCATGAAATTCTGAGAGGTTTTTTATAGGTCCAAAGTGCATCTCTCTAAAAACATTAAATTAAAAAACATGAATAACAAATAAGTTATTATCTCTTTACTAGACGTTTTTACCATAAAAATAGAAAACAAAAAGTGAGTCACTAAAAGAGTCATAACATCTAAACTAAAAATTAGATTTAATGAAAATTTGGGATTATTAGGATGAAACCAATAAAAAAAACCTATTGGGATTTAAAATGAAGTCTATTTTAATAGTCTTTTTTTTCAAATATGCAAGGTATGCAATCATGTCCCATTGGGCGTGTCATTTGTGATCATAAGAATTTAACAAAGGGGGAGTTTAGATCAAGTGTTAGTCCATAAAACCATGAAATCAGCACACTAAAATACAAACATATCTAAGACTGTATATTAAGGGGAACTTAATGAACAAACAATAATTGAAATTTTAACTAAAATGGAAAGAACTACAATCTTTACCTTTCTTGAGAGCTCTAAATGATTTGTTCATTAGCTTGCTAGGATTATGCTCAAAATGTCTTCATCAATAGGGATTGGATATCTCCATATCCTATTGGCATAATTATTGGCTTGGATTGGATTTATTTTGGCATTATAACACTATGTATTTTCTTTATGGATCAACTCTAGCATCATAACTTTACTACGTTTCAAGCTCTCTAAATGAAGAGATCTAGGATTGTGATTATAAATTTTGAAATCAACTTCGAATGGGTTAAATCCTTATCTTGGTTGGTTTATAAGTAACTCCAGTAGAGTTATGATTTTTTAATCACTCATGATTTTCAATAAATAGTCATGGGCCTCCATAAAGATATTTTTAGATATTTTCCAAAAGTGATAACTCACAAAAGGTAATGATTAACTTTTAAGATGCTCTTGATATTTGAATTTTACTTTTTGATAATTGATTTAATTTCTCATGGATGAATTCAATTAGGATTTCATTAAAATTTGGTGTTATTTAACCCTTGTTATACTTTTGAACAATTTTTAATGATTTTGAATTAATTGATGTGTGTATTTTGTCTTTTTAATTGATTTATGGGCTAAATTGATTTTTTTTCATGGTCATGAAGGCAAATTTGAGACTCTTAGAAATTATTAGGTTAGATGTTCAATGGTTGGTAATAATTGCTCTCATTTTTTATGAAGCCATTGGTGGCCAATTTTAGGTGTATACAATATCTATATGTTAACTTAGTTTCTTTGGTTTATCTTATCTATTTTCTATGGGTAAGTTTATGAATAATCCAACCATGATATTTATTTACTACAATTACCTTTTTTAATTCATAATTTATCTTTAAGATATACATGTACTAGATTAATAATAAATCCAAAATAGAAATGATGATAAATGATAAAATATTATTCACAAAATAAAATAAAATTTAACATAAAACACCAAATAATTATACAAAATCTTCATTAAATACTATTTATCATAAAGGGATATAATATGTAACTTTGATATAATAATGGGATATTCTTAAGGATTAACAAAGTGGTTTTATGAGGTCATTAAGGGTTAATTTATGATCTTATTACCTAGGATAACAAGTGAACTATATATATATATATATATATATATATATATATATATATATAGAACCATGAATTATAAACACATAAAAAAGTATCCTACATTCCCACAACTTGCTCCTTGTTAATCAAGACCCCTATGGAGCCATCAGTCAACTATGAATATTGGAAAATTATTTAAGAAATTATGTAACACTAAAAGTACATGTGTATAGCATCATAACCTAATATACTCTCCTACTGCACTAAAATGGACCTTATGTCCATAATGAGGCCAAATGTTTTTTTAAAAATTAAAATAAGATGGGGGTATGTCAATGATATGATTTTTTTGGTGTAATTTTCAATTTTGAAAATTATTTTTCTTTTAAAATTTCCTTATTATTGTTATTGTTATTGTTATTATTATTACTTTGATATAGCTTGTGAACTAGTGACTGTGAATCTTAGATAATCCTATAATTACACTTTGAAATAGAGTGAAATTTATGTATTTTTATATTTACCTCCTTTATGGAGATTCAAAATACCAATAATGGGTGATAATATGAATACCACATGATATTTTACACCTACCCACTAAATAAGAGAACCTAGTGACTGCGAATCTTAGATAATCCTATAATTACGCTTTAAAATAGATGGAAATCTCATCGCTAAACTAAGTGTACCTCAAGTAAAATATAAGAAAGGTAAATATGCGGACTATGGTAGATCTAAAAAATTTAAGATAATATAATGAAGATATTATAGTAGTTGACCACATGAAAGAATATTTTTGACTCATATATACTAGGCATAAATGGATCTAATTATAATAAAGTAAGTCTAATATTTAAATTAGGTTAATATTCCACAATAATCTTCACCAACATGGATCATATATTCCTATCTCAACATGTGATTTATAAATGACTATTTTATATTAATTTCAATGATAAAACGAGTTAAAAAATTGTTGGAAATGAAATTTAAATCATACTAAAACTAAAAAGGAAGCATAAGATAAGAAAAATAATGAGATTAACACACTATATGATTTGTATAAGCCCAAAGTATAAAAAAATCTATTTGATGAGGGAAATTATTCTCCTTTTCCACTATGTAATTTTAAAATTATACAAGTTACTGGTAAACATACCTTCATGGATATATATTTCATTACTACATTCTCCAAAGATTTCACACAACATTTATTTTCACTCTCTAAACTCTACATATTGATCCAACACAACTTTAGAAACCACTAACAACTAGGAAATAATGACACAACATGAAAAAGGAAACACACTTGAAAACTATAATGTGAACCGAAATTTAAGAATTATCACTAATTTCTCTAATGATATATGAATTTAATAAATAACTTATTATGCCCTTCCATATTGTAACCTACCAAGGACTTAAAATGAACTATCTACAAGGAGAATAATAATTTATAATCACTTCTTTTCTTGTGTTTTTATTGATAGTGAAATAACCAATTTAATCAAATTGGTGGCTTTGAAATAATTATAGCAGTTTAATAAATGTTTCCTGTAGATAATAATGGTCATGAAACTATTGCCTAAAAATTCCATTGGTTACATAACTACCTCTTATATTTACTAGTATTTTCATCATTGTTGATGCTACCCTCAGATTAAAGTTTGAAATCTATTAACTTCATGAATACAATAATTAATAGACCATACCACCTCTAATTTTTACAATAAAACTTAACAGTTTAAATTACGTGAATAATATTTAATAAGTGTCTTACATTGTGGTTTACATACATGAATTACATAATTGAGTATATTTGAAATGAGCTATACAACATGCATATTAAACTAGATCTATAATTTTGATCATGCCTCCCTAATTTGAGGATGTTAAGTCCCTAGAATCTTCAATAACTCTTTAAGTGAGGAAATATATTCCCTACATATTAGCTAATATACCATTTGTCCTTACCAGGTAAATGATCTTTTAACCTAAACAACAAATGAATTTACACTCTTCTTCTTCTTGTCCTCTCCTAATTCTATAATATAACATCCTCCTCTAATTACAACTAACTATTATGGTCAAGGTATTCAATTGAATGTATCAAAAACTCATCTTCTTCAACGTATAACTTGGAAGGTTTAAATAGACATAATTTCTCAACATTGACAACGAACTAAATATTCATATAAGGAGGAAAATCAAGTACAAATATTTTCTTTCCCATTTGTTGTAGAATTTAAAATGACACATACCTAGGATCCTTAATTTTCTTAATATTTCCTTATATCCTCTCATAACTCAATTATAACCATACATTATCCTCAAATTTGAAACTATGCTAAATGATGTGTTGATCATGATTTTATTTGTCCTTTTATTGTGACTCATTCAACCTCTCTTGAAATTGGACTTGAATTTTATTAATCTTATCAATGAACCTTTTAGATTTGTTGGCATTTGGATCCATTTTTTATTTCCTTTGTATGGTTATCTCAAAATAACATCAAATAAAAAATGAGGTAAGTAATTAAAACGAGTTTCAAAATGAGTTTTTCTAGTAGAATAATGCACTACCCTATTATTTAAATGTTGGATATACACTAGATTTTCATCCCATGTATTAGGAGGATTCTTATTGTGTCATCTAAATATATATACCAATGTCTTGTTCATAAATTATATCTAACCATAAATTTTTGGATGAAAAGTGGTATATTGTCTTACTTGGTATCCATCTTCTCCCACAATGTGGCCTAAAGCTTACAAAAAAATATTGAGTCCTGATATAAAAAAATTATAACTAAGAAAACTAAAATAACACATTAGAAAAGAAAAAATATTATAAAACACCACCTTTGAGAGTATTATTACAAGGAATAAGAATACACATCTTATTAAACTAGTCCACAACCATAAAAACATAGTCATGTCCCTTCATTGACATAGACAACCCACCTAAAAAATACATGGAAATTCTTTCCAATGGTCTATAGGGAACTAATAATGGTATATACACACACAAATTATTATTAATAGGCTTTTTTGACCTATAAAGCACACATCTCCTTATGAACTTAGAAAAATAAAACTACATATTATTCCACTAAAGTTTTTATAACACCAAAATTCCACAAACTATTTTATGTATGTGCTTATATAATTATATAAACTCTAATTATTAGGTATAAAAAGCTTATACAACTTGTAGATAAACCAATTTTTAGGGTAATAATCCCCATAAGATTAAATCCCACACTTTGGGACCTCTTTGCTAGAAAAAAGGGATCCCCAAAATATACATCAAGCTTATATCCTTGTAAA
Organism: Torreya grandis; assembly: GCA_037957365.1. Taxonomy (NCBI): domain Eukaryota; kingdom Viridiplantae; phylum Streptophyta; class Pinopsida; order Cupressales; family Taxaceae; genus Torreya; species Torreya grandis. The sequence goes on along the minus strand of JARHVA010001285.1, from coordinate 2,834,764 downwards.
TAAGACTGACACATAAAATCAACATATCAAATAGTTTTTTAGTAATAATATTTATGATGTGCATGGATGAAATCAACATATCAACTATTTTTTTAGTAATAACTTTCTTAAATTTGATAATCAAATGTGATTATCAAAAAACTCCGTCCATTTATATTGTCTAGTTTTCTAAAGTTTGGTTTGTGCTTGTAAATATTGGACATGTCAATGATATATGTGGAAATAATTTCCTCGCCCATAAGATAGTATTTCCATTTCTTGATCAATTGAAAAATAACATATAGTTTTTATCATATGCATAATCATTAATAATTTCATTGTGAAATAATTATGAATGGTAACATATGGGATCACCTCTTTGTAATATTAAAACAACCATAACATACTTACTATCATTCATTTCCACCTCAAATTATAGATACAATTTATTTAAAACTAATATTGAATCATGGGTAATATTATGTTTGAACATATTAAATGCATCTTGTTAATAATTATCCTAAATAAAAGTCTCTTCACTTACTATAATGGCATGCAAAAATGAAACTATGGAATAGAAAGCCTTAATTAACATCCTCAAATATTGAATTGTACCCATAAAACTCATTATTTTGGTCAAATTATAAGTCTTTTTCCATTCATGATGGTCTAGATCTTTGTCAAACCAATATTCAACTCCCCACGTCCAATTACATTCACAAAGCAAATAAATGATTATTGAGAAAAACCACATTTATTCTCAATTAAGAAAATTTTCCTATTTAAAACTTTCAAAACATGTTTTAAAGTTATTGATATGATCATTAATATTTTTGGTGAACACAATAATATCATATAAATATGTAGTGAAAAGTGAATCAATAAATGACATCATTACCTCATTCGTTAATTTCATGAAAGTTTTTAATGCATTACATATACAAATAGGAAACCATTCAGACAACCATTTCATTTTCTTGAATGTTGTCTTCCAAATAAACTCTTCTTTAATCCAAAATTTATGATATCAAATTTATAATATAGCTTAGTAAAATACCTGACATGATAAATTTGATATTGAATAGCATCAATATGTGGAAGTGGTTACCTATTATATATGGTTATTTTTTTAAGTCATTTATAATCAACACATATTCTCCATGAACCATATTTATTAGGTACTAAAAAAATATGATAACCACATGGATAAGTACTAGGATGTATTACACCTTGTTTAATTAATTACTTGAACTATTATTATAGTTTAATGTCATCCTTGAATATAACCTATACAACCCAAGATTTGGAAGTGGAATATCCATTAGAAACTAACTTTTATGCTCAATAGGACTCATCGGTGGAAACCCTATGCACTCATGAAATACTTCCTTATACTATTACACCAACTCTCCCATACACGTTTTCTCTTTTTTATTAATCATTATAGAAAAAGTTTTGTGTAGGCATTTATTTATCTTGAAATTATCCTGAAAGTAGTAAAATAAATGTTCTACTTGAATTAATAAACATCTTATCTTTAGAATCAGTTACCAAATAGATTTATAATCATGTTTTTAGGATAAAATGTTGTATCTCTTTCCACTATTTAAAAAATGGTATTGATTATCTCTCCTCATGAACATGATATCCTAGATATACAAATAAGGGATTTCAACCACTACACCACACACTTCAAGAGTCATAAAATCCACTATAACTTCATCAATGAAATGTGAATTAATACTAGAATTAATTTTATATTATTTTTCCACCTTGATGTCTACATATTTCATTACACATTTCTTCACCCATCCCAAATCATATATGCATGTATTCTTTTAAATATCTATCCCTAAGTTTTCTATTAACTATTTTCTCATAAAAGTTTGTTTATAATAAGTATAAAAAATAACATCGAATTTTATTTATTTCACATATATTTTAAAATGGATAAGCTTAGAAATTTAACTTTATTGAGAACCACAACTACCCAAACATATCTATTATTTAACAAATGTACAACAAAAATTCTCATCCACATAATAGGTACAACTAATGTATTCACATTTTAGAAATGGCATAACCTTCTTATTCTTATTGTTCTTGAATGGATGTCATCCTAGATGTAACTTCCAATAGTTTTCCTTAGAATGACTATAACCATCACAATGAATTTTAGTGTCTTTCTTGAGAAGAAATGTATATTTTTTCTTACCTTTTTCTTTACCCTTATGATTAAGACACCTTGTTCTGTTGGAGTTATTTGAGAAGTATATGGATTATTATTCTTCTATTTCATTACTAACTAGTGAGATTGAGAGTGAGCCTCATCTACATGTAGGCTTGGTTGATAGGATAGGTATCCTCAAATGAATATTATGTCCACAAACATACTTCATCAATATTTCATGACCTACTATATATTTTCCCATTTGGAAAAGATTCTTCAGGAACTTATTTTTATTCTTCTATACACTTTAGCCTTGCTTTTGCCTAAGATATTTCCAATACAAAGCCCTATCTTACCTATATAAAATGGGATAAAAATAGTTATTGCTTAACTTCTTAAAATAATATGGAATAGTTAATTATAAATCAAACTAAATATTAGAATGCTCTGAAGGACAAATTTGAGAATACAAAAAAAAGGCTTTAGATAGCTATAGATTTGAGGGAGTTGGAAAACAAGTTGTAAATATGAAAATTAAGACACCATGATAGATAAATATGCATGGGTGTAACAAATTCCTATTATAAATAACCTCCAAGATAAATTAAAAAAATGAGAGTGGTAAAGGAAATAATAGGGTTGAAAAGGTAGGCTGGCTATTTAGGATAAGGTAGCTAAAAATTATTCCAAAATTATAGATAAGAAGAAGGGTGAAACAGACTCAGCTTAAGGCCTGATAAAATTCACTATAGATTGATTAAAAAAACACAAGGTTAAAAAGGATAAGGATAGTGCTAGATTTACTACTCTTTTGGAATACTTTAACATTTAGTAGTCAACTATTTAATACTTGGTTGTCATGTTTTTTTATTTTATACTTTATTTTTTCCTAAAGTTTCATTGGACTAGAGAGTGGTTTGGTATAAGTTTCTCTATTTATTGATTTATCATGGGGGATAGGTCTTTTTGGTTGTGAAATATTCTAATGTTTTTTTTTCTATTTTTTGAACTCTTCCTAGTTATATAAACCATGTAAAACCTATGTTCTTACCCAATCAAATTAAAATAATCATCCCACCTAGTAATAGGAGGAATCTTCTTAACAACCAAGGTATTAAAATAAATTTAAAACCAAGTTAAATCATGGTTGTTTAATTTTAATCTTTGAAAATAAAAAATTTGTGATGTAAACTAAAATATACATCTATTTGGTCTAACCAATGGTTTAGCCTCTCTGCATTCACACCTCCTTCATATGGTTGAATATAAATCATTTACACATCCTTTAATAAATGTGGATCTTGGTTTTCATGAAATTTTTATTAATATTCTCATGATTTGGATAATCTTATTTATTTACTTTCAATTACTTCATATAAACACCAAGCTTCTCCATGAGAATCCACATGATAAACTCTAGCTGATCAAACATGATCATAGAAATAGAGATGTTATCAACTACTTTGATATTTTTAAGTAAATAATCAATTTTATGGGAAAATTATTCATCATAATTAACCATAATTTTTATCTCTTTCTTTCACTTCCTTGTGGGAGAATCTTTTTCAAATGGAATTAGGAAACCTTTACCACTATCATTACTTTCTATAGTGATGAGGATATACTAAAATTTAGTCACAAAGACATAAAACCACACAAAATGATTAAAAATAATACTAATATGATACCAATATAATCCATAAACTAAATGTATATTACACTCTAAGCTTTAACAACATATATCTTATACTCCTAGATCAACATATAACTGCTAGATGATTGTTCTAGACTATTTAAAATGCTAAAACAAAGATAATAAAGTGTTGGGAATGAAAATTAAAAAAAAAAAAACATAAAATTAAGCATAACATAATCAAAATTATGATTGATCACATTATATGACCTAGATAAACTTGGTGTGGGAAAAAATTTAGTGGGTGAGGCAAATTATTCTCCAACACCACTATGTAAATTTATAATTGTGCAAGTCAATGTCAGACATAGACTTCATGGATAGAGATTTCATTACTACACTATATTAATCTTGCACAAAATAATAATTTTCACTTATTATACACTTATTAGTGATCAACACACTTATAGAAACCACTCACAACTAATAAATAATGAGACAACATGAATAATGACCCAATCTTGTAAACTACCATGGGAACTTGGCTTCAAGATGTCTCACTAGCTTCTCTAATTATTTATACCTTTAATAAATATTATATTTTTACCTTCACCTTGAAACCTAATAAATACATCAAATGTAATCTCACAAAGAATAACAATCATATAAAACTACCCATCTACCCATATTTTGATTGGTTATAAAACCACAAGGGTGGTTTCATAACTATCACCCATACAACGTAGTGGTTATAAAATGACTACCTAAAAATACTTATTTTTGAAATTAACACCTATTATTACCAATAGTTTCCTCATATTTGACTAAACCATCAAATTCAAAGGCTTTAATATTATGAATTAATCAGTACAATAATCTCCCAACCATCCTAACACTAATTCTACCTTTACAACTTAATTGAACAATTAAATTTACATCAAAAAGGTTTAAGATGTACCTTACATGGTTATTTTCATACATTAATTCAATAATTCGGTATAGTGGAAAGTAAATATAAAACATTCCTAATCAATAGGTCCATATTTTGAATGAAATTAAATTTTCATGACAAGTGTATAAAGCTGAAGAGAACACCACATGTGGAGGTTTTATGAGGTAAGGTAGTAATTTCATTAGGTAATCCATGTAATATAATGATAGGTCTAAAATAAAAAAAGGTAATATTATAACCTATTATGAGAAGAAAAACCTAAGAGGGGAATATCCTAACAAAGATAAATATACCAAATAATCACAAATGGATGTAGTTGATGGATAAACCTAAGAGCGAAAGTCTATAAAAGAAAGCTACCAGAGAATCAAAAACTATGTAATGGTTGAATAAACCCATGAGATACATTGAAATAATAGTAAATAGACTAAAGAATCACATAAGATGCAAGGGCTATATAAAATCAAGAAGGAGAGATGTACCAAAGAATCACAAAGGATGCAATGGATGAATAAACCCAAGAAAAATATAAGATAGTAATAAATAAAGTAAATAACATGATATATAAAAAATAAAAAGTGATAAGTTATTAAATGACAAATATAATGAAACAATATTAAAAAATGTGAAAATAATATCAAAAAAAAAATATAGTAAATATATAATTACTCATATATGTCTCAACATATCATTACATGTATTATCAAAAGAATCATAAATTTCATGTTGCAATTAATATTGATCCTTAATAATTATCTCTTCTAATATTTTGGGGATCCACAAAAAGAAAACTTGAAAATAACCTCAATACAGAAATTAGGTGTATTCTAATTTAGAGGATAGAGATCCTCTATCTAAAATTAAGGAACAAAGGGAAGAAAATATTTCAACATGAGAGGACATTATAACTATAGGGTAGGTTATTCCTCTATCCTATGAACATGATGTGATGGTCACAGAGAAGCTTTGTTCCCTTATCTGTAATATTTGTGTATATGATGTTGACATGTACTACTCTTAGCTACAAAGTGAGAATGACACTCTATCTAATGAAAATAATGATTTTGTTTCTTGGGGACATATTTTGGACTTATCTTGGAATAAAACACATATATCCAAGGATATGAAGGTGGCTCATGTTAAATTGTCTTTAAATTTTTTCAAAAGGAATTAAAATCTATTATATAATTATTATTTATTATAAAATATTAACAAAAGTGCCTATTAGGAAATAAAAAAGTGGTATTCATGTATCCAATATAGGAGTGTTTTTTCTTTAAGTATGTATTATATACTCCACATTTTTGGACTAAATTACCATGGGAATTGTGAAATGCACAAAATTTTATTACATAATGAAGTCATAAATCCTCCATCAAAAACCTTAGTGTTGGTGGGCATGGTAAAATATCAAATAACTAGGGAGGAACAATGGTATACATGGTGGAAGACATAAAAACCTAAGTTATTAATATGGTCATTAGATATACCACTAGGAAGATTTAAAGGAAATAAATCATCATGTATTTTTAAAGAAGAAATAATAATCATATTAATACAAGAGTTGAAACATTATTATTCGTGATATTATTGAAGTGATAATTGATAACATATTATTTACATATGTTTTTTTGGACATAACATAAAATAAAAATCTTATTACTATAAAACATCATCATAATTAAAAGTGGTGAGATCAACATTGAGGGATTCATCCACAATGTCACTAGAAGTGTCAATAAAAGAATAATTTTTTGGTATGGATTTCATCCATTGAAATATTAAAATAATGGGGACACAAGGTGGGATACAATTGAGCTATAATTATAAGTTCATAAGTTTTTATTTTATAAGGTACATCTCAGAATTAACAAAGTTATGTGGGATATTCCCCACAAGCTCGAGGTGGTCATTATATCATATAACTAAATATTTTGTATAGTTAGAATTTTTATATTCATAAAAATGAATAATTGGAATATTTTCAAAGGTAGTAATATTATAAACACCATATTTTTTAAAAAATCATAATTCTAAGGATTGATGTTAACTTAAATTTTCTAGATAGATACCAATTAGGTAAATTTAATACATCGATATATAGAGAAAATATGGCCCTCATATGATGAGTACAAGGATAGACAAACAATATATTATAGTAAATGGGAAATTTGAATATCATAACCTTCATAATGTCCATTCTACAAGGTATCATGATAAGAATCCAAGTGTACCTCATATAAGGAATTTATCTTTGGTCATATCCTTGGCACATGTTATGAGTGGTGTTAAATTTGTTTTATAATGTACAATGGATTCAATGAATTAAAAATAATAAAAATAAGTATCTAAGCCTTCATCAAAGAGGACTCTCTAAGCTTAGACATCACTAATTTGGAATATAATAAAAATTGGAGGTTCATCCACATGAATAAGGAATTTTTTGGGAATCATAGTTTGGATTATAAATTTAATAAAAAATGCATTGTTTATTGTCTTATCAAATTTAATAGATAAATATTGACATTGTTACTTTATAATTTCCTTAAAATCAAGAAAGGTCTCTTCTTTTCCCATTAGTGGTAATAGAGGAATGTTAATATTAAATATGGTTTATATTAAAATATTACAATTTTTGGGATAGGTACAATGAATTCAACTAGAGATTTTAAAGAGTTATATAAAGGTATCCAAAACTTTAAGGTTCAGGTGTGTTGGACACGATTATAAATAAGAAATAAAATTTTCCATGATATCAAGTTTGACTGTATAAGAATTTACACCTAGATTTTGTTATTTTTTATTTATTTTCATGGTGTCAACCTAGAAAATATAGTATAATTAATAAAAAATGATTTTATCTAACCAACCAATACATTTGAATTAGTCACATATGATTGTCTCAGTCTGCTAATATATCTTAATCAATTATAGATGGATCATATAAGTGTATCAGCCTAGTTGATATAGTATAAAAATCAAATGAATTTATTAGTTTGGTTGATACAATTGTAGAATTTTTTTTTATTTCCATGGTTGATGTAGCTAAAACATAGGGAAAATATTTATTACCCATTCCATTAAATGATTTTTATTTTTTAGATTCCAATGGTTATGATGGAATAGAGATAAAATTTTACTTATAGGTTTTGGGAGGTATTTTAGGCTTATTTTTGGTTATTAAGTAAGAATTGATATGAGTTATAATGCACTTCATGTAATTCATGATAATTAAGCTTTCTTCATGAGTGAAGGAACTAGGGTTAACCAATTTTTGTATGGATTTCATAGCTATATTTGGATTTGGTTGATTTTTAATTTGAGACTAATATTTTTATCAAGGTTTATCTAAAAAAATGAATTCTCTATAAAATTATTTTTATATATCCCAAGGTGAGTATTATCTTGGTTAAGTAAATCACACTTGACATGACCTTCATGATGTTTAGAAACTTTTGTCAATGAGTGGTATTATTATTTTTCCATATCATCATGGTAAAAGATATGACCAATGAGTAATTCATATAATAAAGTGTTAGGGGTATGGAAATTTTCATGATTGATCCCAATTGATATTAAATAAAAAAATTGATTATCATACCATTTAGTATTTAGTTATTAATAATTGAATTATTTTGGTTGATTTCTATAAATGTTTTAGATTAAGGTAAAAGCAAGTTTTGAAGGGGCCCTGAAACCCTTTAACAGAATCATGAAAGATAAAACATTAACATCAACCAGGAAAAGCATTCCTAAAACATACTAAAGAATAATATCTAAATCAAGTTTTACAGGGACCTAAAACCACCAATATAAACCAATAAAAGCACCCAGGTTTTACAAGGACCTGAAACCTAAACAAAACTAGGATATACGACCTAAAATCTAGGTTTTACAAGGACCTAAAACCTCAAACCCTAGAACCAGCATCACCAGTGCCCAATCCGTCCACCCGATCGTATGCCCATTCTTCCCCTCTATTAAGCTTAGAGGATTCACCACCATGGCAATTAAAACATCATCAAAGAAATCCCCAACATCTGGAAGCACATCAACATGAGCCATGACCTCAGTCGATAGGAGGTAATGGCTAATAACCAGATCTGGTCGCCAAAAGCTGAGCAGGCTTTATAAAACATGGTTCTAAAGTGAACCATCTTCTGCACAATGCACACCAACACAGAGGAAACAAGGTTTCCCCCATCCATTCACTATTTCCATCACAAACCAAATTGGAATGGCAATCTAACTCAGGCTGAAAAACCAACTCGAGTTCCATCCGCAATACAAAAATATGAGGTAAAAATATAGTTCCACGCAATAATAGATCTCTCATTACAATGCCATACAAATATGAGCTTCCTCTATTGAAATCACTCCTCCCATATAGAAAATAAATGATATCCCTCCATGGACATTCAAATGATTTACTACTTCAGCACCATTGTTCAGTCCCCAAACAGTCTCTCTGTGCATCTATGGCAGTGAGGCTAGGGTTTGTTCGTTAAGTGCTGCAGCTAAGCCTCACTGTCCACATTGGTAACATTTCAGCTAGATCCTAGCCCTTCTCCACATGGTGACCTCCTTGAGACACTGTGTGGCTCCCCTGCAGGATTCAGATGACCTTCTCCCCACGGCGGCCTCCATGAGACCCTGTGCGGCTCCCCCACCGATTTCTATAAATGTTTCTCTTAAGCTCCTAAATTATAAAATTTTGATGGGTATAATTATTAGGATTTTATGTATAAGGTGGTTAAAATGTAACTAACTTTGTTAATAAGGGAAGATAAACATTTTATGAATCACCTCACATGATTACATGGGTAGTCATATTAGATTAAAATCTATGATCATAGGTATTTGTGACACCATCATCACTATCATTCTTGTTTCTATTATGTCTCATAATCATTATAGTGTTTTTTTATGTCAAGAGAAGTAAATAATCTCATGAGATGATCATATATTTGATATTGATTGAAGGCTTATTCTAATGACTCAGGAGAAAAATACCTAGTTTGGTATTATAATATTAGTTCTAAAGTGGTTGTAAAATAATTTAATGGGTTCTCTTCGAACATGTAATGCTCATATTTATTGGATATGTATTTTCAACATTTAATGATGTCATGGCATGCCTCCTTACCCCATTGTTTACAATTTTAAAAAATTCCCAAGTTATTTTTAAGTAAATCATGATATTGGAACTATTTAACCAATATATTCAATAAGCATTATAAATAATGATATATCTAAGCTATAGGTGATTTTACCATTATAAATCATCACATGTTAAAGTTTTATAAATTATTTTAATATTTACATATGTGTTAAGTTTTATCCAATATTTTTAAATATTCCTAATGACCTTAAGATGCAAATTACTATTGGTAGATCCATCATAGGTGATGTTGGGAGTAAATTCCCCATTTTTTATGGTTGAAATATGAGGTAATTTGGGTTTTATTTGGATTTGATGACTTTATTATGTATAAGAGGTTGAGGGATGATATTTGGGGTGGGGGACATTGATTTGGCACTCACCAATTAAATTTTGGAGGATTTTTTTCTTTTTTAAATTTTAAATAAATAAAATTGAATTTTGACAAGTTAGTTGGATATAGGTTATTTCATGTGATCCATTTTATTCAAAACATATATCATCACTTTAGGAGTATGAGGTACATTTTTATTGGTTTGAGATTCTTAAGTGGCATGTCAACTAGAGGGATAATCTTGGGTAACACTATATATGTACTTGACATTGGTGTTTATGTTATTGTTTTGAGTATAGGAGTTAAAAGTAACATTTAACATACTCATTATTATGTTATTTTTAGTGGATTGAGGTTTTTATAAATTTCACACCAACCTTAATTTTCTTGGGTTTAATGTTTCATGTAGAAATTGGTCCAACTAAATCTTAAATTTAACTAAGAATTTAAAATCCTTATTTTATTTTTACTTGGTTTCAAGATTTGTTTAATTGATTCGATCACCCCATTATTTAAATAAAATATCATATTTTAAAATAATTAATCTATCTTAAAATAAAACAAGATATGGAAGCATAAATGAATTGAATATTTTTATTTTAAAAAGAAGAGAATCCATAGGATCCCAAAATCTTTGTTTAAATATTCAAAATAATATGGTTGAAAGTTAAAGTCAAAAAATAGATTTCATGGAACAACATGGGTAATATGGGTAGATTTTGTGAACTAAAAAAATTGAAAATGAGGTTATAAAAAATAGGGATGGGAAAAATTAAAATATTTTATACATGAGCTACTTAGAATAATTTTACACACACACACACACACACACACACACACACACACACACACACACACACACACACACACACACACACACGTCTAACTTTTGAGTAGGTGATTTCTTCCTTAACTTAGTTAAGTTCTTATTTTCTTGGGAATAAGATCTAAATATTATACAACTATTACGCATTATTTTATTTAAGTTTCTATATATATAGTTGTATAAGATTCAGATCTTATTCCCAAGAAAATAGGGACTTAACTAGTTTAAGGAAAAAATCACCTACTCAAAAGATCATATATACATGTGTGTGTATACACACACACACATGTATATACTATCTTTTGAGTAGGTGATTTCTTCCTTAGACTAGTTAAGTCCCTATTTTCTTGGGAATAAGATCAGAATATTATACATACATATATAAATACATACATATATACATACGTACATAAATACATATATATAATATTTTGAGAAGGTGATTTCTTCCTTAGACTAGTTAAGTCCCTATTTTCTTGGGAATAAGATCTAAATCTTATACAACTATATATATAGAAAATTAAATAAAATAATTCATAATAGTTGTGTGTGTGTGTGTGTGTGTGTGTGTGTGTGTGTGTGTGTGTGTGTGTGTGTGTGTGTGTGTGTGTGTGTGTGTGTGTGTGTGTGTGTGTGTGTGTGTGTGTGTTTGTGTGTGTGTGTGTGTGTGTGTTAAGAAAATAATGCATAATAGTTGTATAAGATTTAGATCTTATTCCCCAAAAAATAGGAACTTAACTAAACTAAGGAAGAAATCACCTACTCAAAATATATATTCTATTTGAATTTTTTGAAATTAATGAAGGTAGTCATGACTATAAATTATCATCCTTCTAGTTTTTCTTGTTTCTTATAATTCCATTGCCATATTTCGATAATATCTCTTCTCTTTAATTTTTTTAGGCATCTTGTTGTTTTTTTTTGCATATAAAATTAGTTTTATGCTAATTAGATCAGAACTCAACCCATTTACATCTTGGTGAATCACTACTTTAATATTTATTTATTGTTTACCTTTACCCCTAAAATATTTCATTTAGGTAAATTAAAACTAGGACAGGAGATAATACCGATTGTAATTGGAGGTTGTTTACAAAAACTAGTTCCAAAATGAGTAGACTTCCAATATTATGAATATTTTTTTGTTGTAACTAATCAGAGACATTAGACTATCAAAAGAAGGATTGGAAGATCTTTGGAAATTAATTT
>JARHVA010001285.1:2815000-2817500 GCA_037957365.1 Torreya grandis | reverse complement strand
TTTTGGTATGACATGTGTTTTGGGAACACGTTTACATGCTCATGATCCCAAGGATTATTCTATAAAATAATAGTAACTAGCATGAAATCAAGTCATTTTTACATGGTAAAAAACGTGTATACACATAATATTTTCTTTTTACCACTTTAATAATACTTTCTCTCATAGTGTCTTGTCAACACATAAATATCCCTAATTGCATGCTTTAAATAGTGCATTAAGAATGGGGTGGGAATGGATTGAGGTAATTTTAAATATATATTAGAATTATATCATGTTACATAATCACTATTATTAGCCTAACCTCCTTCAATTTTTTATTTTTATTTCCCTTAAATATACTTTTTATATAGATTTTATAGCTTCTCTATATCTTATAATATCTACCTGATCAATACCATTTATTTTTCATCTTTTTCCCCTTTGTATTATATCAACAAAGCAAATATAATTTTTGTTATTCTTCTAAAACTTTAATTTATTTCCCTATATGATACTATATAATAATATTTTACATCTTCCAATTGCATTGACCTTACTGATATTGTCACCTTAATGTTTAGGGTTAGTTTTGGGAATTGAAAGCATATATTTATGGGTCATATTTCATTACCAATAATATATATCACATTGATACACTCTTATCATGCAGACACTTCTACCATTAGAATTATTTTGGAGAATTAGTGGTCTATAACCTTATCTTAGAGGTCTTGTCTCATAGTGAAATCTCAATAAGAGAGGTCATTTAGAGTTCCTAACTAAGGATATTTAGGTCTTCATCTAACCATTTTAAGTATTAAATCTACATCTCTTTCAAAGACCCACTTGAGTTGAGGTGGATATTTAAGTGTTGACAAGTCCACCTAAGGTAAGTATTTGTATCTCTATACTTTTTCATTTACTTATTAGATTATATAGTTTTATTACTTTGTGGATGCATGTGTATATCCTTGCTTAGATTATTATATATACTAAATATGTTGGTATAGATATAGGATTGATTAAATTTCAATTAATCACCTTAGGATTTTTAAACACATGATTTCAAGAAATGTTATTTCATGTTAGAATGAAAAATAAGCATAAAGCAATAAGTAACATAACATCCTAGGAATGTTCCTAAGATTGGACAAGGCCTAGGAGAATGTAAAAAAATAGAAAGACATAAACCAAAAAGCTAAACCTTACCAATGGAATCATTATCCAAGCCATAGTTTAAGTGTGTCGATCCAAGATTGTAGAGCTAGGAATATTTATCAATGTTGTAACATTATGTGGATGGCATTTAACCTTTAGTACTTGTGATTTGGGTAAAGAGTAGAATAAAGTTTGAAGCTTTTGTTTTATTTAAATAGATTAATTTTTCACCATAAAATAGTGTCTATTATTCCAAATGGTCATTGTATTTATAGACTTCTTAAACTTATTTCAACCATTGGATGGAGATCAATATGTGTGGTTGGAATTAAATCCAATTTAGAGAGTTAATGCCATTAAAATTTGGGGATTGAGTTTGTATTAATTAGTCATGGGTTTGAATTTTATAATATTTTCTTAAATTTATCCTAATTATTGACTAATTTCCATGTGATGTCATGATTCTATGTATTTGAAACTAGTTTCCATGTGAGTGGAGGAATAATTTAATTAATGAATTAATAAAATAAATAATTCTAAAAAGCTATATAATTTCCCATTAGAGGAAGATTAGGTTAATTAAAAATTGATAATTACATCCATGAAAAGTGATGTGACTTTTGAAATTTGAAAATATTTTCAACCTAATTAATACAAAATATATCTTTCATAATCATGATTTAACTTAGGATGAAATAAGTAAAGTTTATGATTGGATACAATGTATTACCCTAATCAAGGATGCTCTAATGTGTTTCATAATATGTATGTTAAAATCATGAGTAAATTTAGGTGTTCTAGTGATTTTTAACCTAGTTTACGCATTATTACATGAACTCATTCTAATTGAAAAAGTGACATGAATGTGATGAAAATGGAGTGTCTAATTTTTCCCTTATTTGAAAGGGTGTTGTGAGACATCAGATGAACTAATAGGTTTTGAAAGAATGAAAAATTCATTGTAATAATTAGATAATTATTTAATAGAGAGTGGTGAAAGAGAGGACTGATTGGGAAAATGAATTTTTGAATAAGGACTCAGAGAAGGTGAAGGGATATGGTAATGGATCTAATTATTGGGAAACACATAGGAGCCACATGAGACTATTTGTCAAAAAATTTCTTGATTGGGATAGTATGGATAACATTTTTAATGGATTTTCCAAGGTGGAAGGGATGAAGAAAGTGACATTTAAATATTCATGTGGAGCTTTCCAAGGTAAGTCATCTTGGGCTTTTATACTCCAAGATAAAATTTGTAAACAATAATAAATTCAACTGAAGTATGATCTTCCAATAGTAAAAGACGCTAGGGGATCTTTATTCAAAGAGATTTTTCAGGAATAGAATGTGATATATA